>JARBWK010000001.1:110463545-110792060 GCA_030556195.1 Anolis apletophallus
CCTAGGAAGGGCGGGGGGACAGAGGGCGGCCCCAAAGGGCAGCGCGTCACGCCGGGCCCTTGGACGCGCCCGGCGCCCCCCCTTTTTTGCCCCCGCCCTAGGAAGGGCGGGGGCCAAAAAAGGAGGAAGGGGGCCCCAAGGGCAGCGCGTCACCCCGGCCGGACCCCTGCCCTTGGCGCCTCTCCCTCCCTCCCCCTTTTTTTCCGGGCCCCGTCCCTTTCCCCGGGGCGCCGTTGCGCGGGACAGCCAGGGTGCCCGGAAAGAGGGGGAGGGGGGAGTGACAGCTTTAGGAGAGGGGGGGGCCTGGGCGGGGGGCGGGCCTGGGGTGGGGCCGGGCGGGCCGATACTACTGGATCGCTGAGACCCACAGATGCGATTAGGACCTTCTTCGACTCAGTCGGTCGTCGCCTCTCTCGTCGTCCAGGTACTCCTGGATCCTGCGCGTTTGGAAAAGGTAGGCCGAAGCAGGGGGCTCCTCAGGGGGCTCCTCATTCCCTCCCCCCATCTCCCCTCATGTATTAAATATAAAATTAAATATATTTAAAGATGAAATAAGGATACATTAAAATAAGGGGAGAGAGGAAGATGGAATTAAATATATTTAATATTAAATAAAAAATAAGGGGAGAGGGGAGGATGGAATTAAATATATTTAATATTAAATAAAAATAAGGGGAGAGGGGAGGATGGAATTAAATATGTTTAATATTAAATAAAAATAAGGGGAGGATGGAATTAAATATATTTAATATTAAATAAAAATAAGGAGAATGGGGAGGATGGAATTAAATATATTTAATATTAAATAAAAATAAGGGGAGAGGGGAGGATGGAATTAAATATATTTAATATTAAATAAAAATAAAGAGAATGGGGAGGATGGAATTAAATATATTTAATATTAAATAAAAATAAGGGGAATGGGGAGGATGGAATTAAATATATTTAATATTAAATAAAAATAAGGGGAGAGGGGAGGATGGAATTAAATATATTTAATATTAAATAAAAATAAGGGGAGAGGGGAGGATGGAATTAAATATATTTAATATTAAATAAAAATAAAGAGAATGGGGAGGATGGAATTAAATATATTTAATATTAAATAAAAATAAGGGGAATGGGGAGGATGGAATTAAATATATTTAATATTAAATAAAAATAAGGGGAGAGGGCGCCGGGGAGAGGGCGGAGCTGGGGGCGGAGCCGGGGGCGGGGGCAGACCCTACGGCCCCCCAGGTCATCAGTGACTGGAATTCAGGCCCCTGGGCCGGTAGAAATTGGACAGCCCTGATCTAGATCAATCAAATTGTGACTTCCTGTAAGGAAGAACTAAAGGTAAAGATATTGCTGAGATTTAAAGGAATTGAGAGAGAGAGAGAGAGAGAGAGAGAGAGAGAGAGAGAGAACAGATTGGAAAGAGAAATGTGTGGGGATTCCCCATCCTCCTTCTGTTTCGTTTGCTATCCTCCATTTTTTCCTTATCCTTGGTTTCTTTCCTCCCTCCACCCAATAATTCAATTTCCTATCCCATTCTTTTATCTTTTTCCCTGGGAGGACCCCTGGCAAGGCCTGGGCTAGGTATAAAATTTTTGGCAAGATCATCATTTTAATTGCTCTTATTTTTGCCATTCTCCTCAAACTTTTCTGTTTCCAGCCTTTCATCTGTTTCAACACTTTTTTCCAGATCTTTCCATAGTTTGCTTCTGTTATTCTCTCTATGTTTTTGTATATCCACACTCCCAGATATTTCATTCTTTTTACCCCTAATTTTAACCCTGACGCTTTCCTTACCTCTATCTGTTCCCTCGGACCTGTATTTATAAACATAATCTCAGACTTCTCCATATTCACCTGAAGCCCCGATTGTTCCTCAAACTCTCGCAGAGTTTCCTTCATTGCTTTTACCATTTTCAATGGCGTCTGGGTTAATAATATTGCGTCGTCCGCAAACAAATTCACCTTCACCTCTATCTCCCCTATCCTGTACCCTTCCCACGTGCTGGCTGCCCTGATCTTGTTCGCTAGTGTTTCTATCGCCATTACGAAAAGCATTGGAGATAAGGGACATCCCTGCTTAGTCCCATTCCATATTCTGATATTCTCCGTCCTATTCCCATTCACTCGTATATATGCCTGGCTCCCCATATATATACTCCTAATCACTTCACAAAACCTCTTTCCTAGATTTAATGCCTTACACACCTCGTACAGGTAGCTATGGTTTACTTTATCAAATGCCTTATAGACATCTAGTTTTAATATTCCCAACTTCCTCTTGGCCGCAGTAACATGGTGTAGCACATTCATTACATTCCTAATCGGTTCACTGATCCGTCTTCCTTTCACAAAGCCAAATTGATCCCCATTATAATTTTTGGAATTATCCCCTCCAGCCTATTCGCCAATACCTTTACAAATATCTTATAATCTTGGTTTGCTAAGCTTATGGGACGGTAGGACTCCGGGTTCGTCTCATCTCGATCTACTTTTGGTATAGTTACAATTTCCGATAACTTCCATGTCTGTGGGATGACCTGCTCCATCAAGACCTCATTAAATAGCTCTGTCAGAAATGGTAGCAAATCCTGTGCATATGTTTTGTAAAATTCTCCTGAGTACCCATCTGGGCCCGGCGCCTTTGCCATCTTCAGTTGCTTAATAACCCTCTCCACCTCTTCCTGCCTGATCTCTGAGTTTAGATAGTTTTTATCCTCTTCGTTTACCTTTTGCCCGGCCTCTATTGGGATCCCGCTCACCTCTTCCTGTTTGTATAGTTTCTCATAAAATTCTTTCATGATCCTTTCTATTTCCTCCTTACCTTCCTTCAGCTCTCCCTTTGTATCCCTCAGCGCCCGAATATATGCTTTCTCCTTTCTCTTTTTTAAACATCTTGCCAGTTGTTTCACTGACTTTGTCCCCCAAGAACTAATTTTTTGCCTAGTTGCCATTCTCATTTTATTCCAATGCAGCTCATCATATTGTTCCAATTCTTTCTTTCTCTGTTTTAATAACCTATACCATTCTCTAGCCTTGGTCAGCTTCAATTCATCCTGAATCCTTTCGATTTCCTTGATTTTATTCTCTCTTTCCCTTCTCCATCTCCTATTCACCTCTACCTCCAGACTTATGAGATGGCCTCCCCAGACTGCTTTGCCGCAGTCCCACAATACTGCTTTGGACATGTTCCCTCTGTCGTTTAACCTATAATACTCTTTTATTTCCTCCTGTATTCTCTTTTTATCCTGCTCCCTGGCTACTACGGCCATATTATATCTCCATATTCTTGGGTTCCTCCGTCGTGTCATTCTCAACTTCACTGATATTGGCGCATGATCGGAGAGCCACATGGGCCTCACCTCTGCACTTCTCACCTGAGCATTTGCTGACCTATCCATCAGTATATAATCAATACAACTAAAGACATTATGCCTTGCAGAATAGTAGGTGCTTCTATTTCCTATTCCACTATGCAGATCCACCATATTCAATTTATTCAAATTTAGAGATCTTCTATTATTCCCTCCTACCGATGACATTTGGATATTGAAATCTCCCGCAAAAATTCCTTAGCCTAGAACTATACAGAGATGCCTTTCAAATTGAGAGACTGATGGAGCTGCAGGAGGACGACAAGAGATGGGTAGCACTGGAAAAAGAAGCGAACGCATTGGGAAGAGAGGAATTGATATTTAGGAGATGGGAAAAAATGGAGGTTGAGAAATTGATGGGACCAATGAGGGACACGGTGGAAGTGTGGAGATCTTGGCAAAGGAAGATAGCGCCGGGAGTATCAAAAGTAGCCTCCCTGGAGATCATGAACCCCGAGAGGGAGGAAAACCTGAGCAGAATAATAAGGGAATTGAGAGAGAAGGGGGTGACGAGACTGGAGCAACTAGTGGACGAAGGGGGCAGAATCAGGAGAGAGAGGCTGGAGAACTGGTTGGGAGGAAGGCGGTGGCTGCAAATCAGGGCAATATGCAACTACCTTAGGCAGAGGGAGGTGAGAGAGGCCTTGCAAAGAGAGGACATGGAATTTGAGAAGATAATCAGGGAAAAGAAGGAAGGGAAAAGGGTCCAGGTTGGAAGGATATACAAAATATTAGTAACATCAGGAGGAAGTACGGTAGAAGAGTTAACCACAATGTGGGAGAGGGAGTTGCAGGTCTCAGGAGCAGAGATGGAGAGGATAGTGGGGGAGATTGCTAAGACTAAAAACACAAGAGTGAGGGAGACAAGGAGGAAAATACTGCACAAGTGGCACCGCACCCCGGCCCAATTGACCTATCTTTCCCAAAATATGGGTACACGGTGTTGGCACGGATGCCGAGACAAAGGAGTGTATATGCACCTATTATGGGAATGCGAGGTGGTCCAAAAATTTTGGAAAGAGGTAGAAGGGGAGATCAATAGAGTATTGAATATAAATTGGACCATCACAAAAGAGAAGGCGGTGTTGGTAAAAAAGGACAAGATGGGGGAACATCCGGAAATGAAGGTAGCGATGATAGAAAGCGCCCAGGCGGTGGTGGTTCTAGGCTGGAAGGACTCCACGAAATGGACAATTGAGAACTGGCTGCGGTACTTGGTAGAACAAATTCAATTTGAAATTATGGAAATGAGGGTTAATCAATTACAGGAGGATAAAGTGCGAGAGCTGTTGGGACGATGGGACCGGGTGAGAGGATATATTGTTTGGAGAACCCGGGATCAAACCATTAGAAATAAGTTGGAGTTGTTGTTTAAGATGTAATGAAATGTAAATGTCCGGGAAGCTTGCAGAAGAGAAAAGAAGAAAAGAAGAAAAAGAAGACGCAATCCTCAGCAGGGGTGGAGAGGTGTGGATGTTTGTGTGGGGGGAGGGTCACATGCACAGGGCACTGTGTTTTTATGTATATGTTGTATGGATGGAAAATATTTTGGAAATAATAAAATATTTATTTTTTAAAAAGGAAAGAGAAATGTGTTTGTTTCCATAGAGTTATTCATCTTCAATGGTAAAATGCTAGAACTTTAACAGAGGCATATAGAATTAGATAGTTATCAAGCATATTTCCTTCAGAATACCATTGCACGTGTTTTTTTAATTGCAGATGTTATTTATAAATACAGTATGACTTCTGTATCTGTGCGGCATACATTCCAGGACTTTGGTTGGCCCTGGAAAATCACTGGAAATAATAAATCCCATTGAATGAACAGTTTCTGCCTGAAGGATATCATAGAGTCATGTTGGAGGAACTAGGAAATGGCTAGAGAGAAAACCTCTCTGGGCATCACTAGATCCTCCAGTGTGACTCTTGATCAGTTGCAATAAAGGCATGCCATTGAATTACCTGAAGGATCTAGAAAATACTTAGAGATGGCATATTTTGTCAGATACAGATTAATGAAACCACAGATACTGGGGTCATATTGGGCTACTTATTTATTAAGATATCATATCCTATAAGCAAAGACCTATTTCTCTTTATCTCAAAAGTAGGTGAGTCTGTACAGGTGTATAAAACAGTCAAACCCTCTAACAATCAGTATAAAAAAAGCAACAAAGAGGCAATGCAATAGTTTATACACATCAATCAAAATTATATATCATGCAAAAGCATTACGATGCACATGCATCTAAACAAAGATATAATGAGGTGTAAACCTCTCACTCTACAAAGAAATACAGACTGTTGCGTTGTTCACAGTTCCCCCGTTTCTTATAATAATAAAGTAAAACAGACAGTGTTGGGAAATCCCAGTACTGGTGACCATAAATCAATATGGTTGTAGGACGCTAGATGAGTCCCAACAAAACATAAACAAGCCCCCCACGGTCCAGGCAAATGCGACGTGGAGAGGTCCCCAAACGTAAAATAAACCCCACAATGGGTAAGGCGTCTCGTCAACGGGATGAAGTACTGAGATCTTTCCCTGTTTGGTGCTTCCTCAGGACGATTCGCGACCGGAAAAGTACACAACTACATGAAACAAACACAACATAAGTCCCCATAGGCATAGAAGGGTTGATGGGCAGGGTAGGAGAATGTGCTTACCAAATGTTGTCTTCAGAAATCCCCCAAATGGGGAGAAAACCGCTGATGCGGTGGAGAATAATAGGCCAAATGGCTGGTAATGACCGAAGATCCGGTCCAGGTTAAGGCCTAACCGAAGGCTATATCCTAAAAGGCAGAAGGGGCACAGCTGAGGCCAATGCGGAGGAGTCTTGATGCAGTAAGTTAATTCAATAGGGCATTTAAACTGACAGGCTCGTTTAATCCGTGGGGTTGCTCACAGGCACATTGTACAATATGTTTCAGTTCAGTCTTGAGTAAGGTAGATTGCAAGTCAGTGTGGGGTAGCGTCTCCACTTTTTCTAATCCTACGAACTTGAAATCCGGAATGGATTTGTGTACTTCTTTGAAGTGTCTATATAAGTACACATCTTCATTGCCAGAAAGAATTTTCAATCTGTGTTCCCTAATCCTTGCCCTCAGCTGGCATTTGGTAACCCCAACATAAAGCAAAGGGCACGAGCAATACAGGGGGTACACACATTTTTCAGTGGCACATGTGCAGAACTGATGGAGTTTGATAAACTTAGATGTGCCAGGAATTTGGATCTGCTTCAACGGGCTCACAAAGTCACAACAAATGCAGTGCCCACATTTAAAAGTCCCAGCTTGAAAGCTACTTGTAGTTTTTTTCTTGGCGCCCAGATCTGAGTGGGTGAGCCAGTCCCCAATGTTGGTGGTACGTTTATAAGCTGGCATTGGTGGTTTCTCCAATCCTGCAACATCGGCAATAAGAGGCCAATGACGTTTGACCACATTGAGGATCTTTTTTGCTCTGGGGAGTGCATTTAAGAGGCCAAATCAGCCTATCTGGTGTGGTTTTGTCTTTATACTTGAGAAGATCATCTCGTGGTGTATCATCTGCTTTGTGTTTGGCACGAGCGATTAGATCCAGAGGGTATCCTCTTTTCTAAAATTTTCCATCAGGATGGAAGCTTGTGTCTCGTAATCCCTGTTGGTGGTGGAATTTCGTTTAATTCTGATTAGTTGTGAATAAGGAAGATTATTCTTTAATGGTGATGGGTGGCAACTCCCATAATGCAGCAGAGAATTCTTTGCAATAGGTTTCGTGAATGATTTCACTCCCAAACCATCATCACTCTTGAAGATGGTCAAATCAAGGAAATTCACTTCTTTATTATTATACACAGTGGTAAATTTAATGTTGGGATGCCAGGTGTCTAGCCACTGGTCACAGTCTATGTGGCGTGTGTCGGGTTTGAGAAGGAGCAGGACATCATCGATGTATCTCTACACAAGACAAACCATCCTCCTTTTACATCAAAAGTAAATTTGTGGGTTCCGGTTCCGGATAGGTTCCGGTTCCGGATAGGTTCCGGTTCCGGATAACGACGGGAGAGGTCGCGTTTTAGGTGAGCTCCGCACGGACCACCTGAAGCGAAGCCGTTGAAGGCGGTTGAGGGGGGAGAAACCCCTCACCAACACCCCCAGACAGAAGGGGAAGGTCCAGGCTCCAGCCTTGTGCCATCCCACTCAGCTAAGACCCCGGTAAGGGGTAGGGCGGAGCGGGTTGCAAGGAGCTGAAGGAACCGCTGACGGCGAGCCCTCTGAGAAAGAAGGGCATAACTCTCCTGTCTTCCGGTCCCCTCAGCACGGAGCACAACAAGTTAAAGTAAGAAAATAAAGAACAGCAAGCAACTAAACTGTACGCTGTGCAAATAAACAAGGAAAAGAAACCCATAGACGCACCGGCGTGAATTATTTTGGCCGGGGTTCCCTTTAAGAGACAGACGCGAGAGGAGGAAGCCTTGAAGACGTAACTTTAAGAGACGTGGGAGGAGGAGCGGAGACGGGCCATAGAGGTATGAAGGTGATCTGCTGGCAGTAAAGCCTGAGGTGTTGCTAACTGCTGTTAACCAGGACACAGAAACGGAGGCGGGGTTTAGAAGACTACAGAGCGAAGAACCTCTAGACAACCCAAACCCCGAAATAGTGGAGAGCAGAGGAAAGCAGCGAAAGGCAGCAGAAAGTGGCGGAAAGTATTGGCAAGTAAAGGAAGCAGTGTTAACAAAGGGTCTCCTGAGAGAGAACTAAGCCACAATATAGGTGAAAATATCCCATATACATTAGAGGAAGGCTACCAAAAGCAAAACAAAAGAAGACGGGAAGGTTAGAAGTGAAGCTAGCCTAACAAGAACCCAAGCCTGAGCTGCTGAACAACCTACTGTGACAGAAGAAGACACAAGAGGGCAATACAAGATACAAGAAGATAACCCTCAACCCCAGACCTCCAAGACCACCAACAACACCCCTCAATACCCATTCTAAACCACAAACTGATAGCTGCATAAAGTTTAACAAGGAAACAGCACATCAAACCTCACTAAATAGTGAATATATATACAGGGAATATATCTAGAACACTCCAAGCAAGAAGCAAATAGACATTACATTTGTTCCATTTATTTCATTCATCCTAAGAGCCTCTATGGCGAACTTAAAAATACGGCAAGACAAAGACAAAAGAGGAGAGCTCCCCAGAAGAGGCTCGGGAATGGGTATGGGTGAGCTAGGCTTTAAAGAATTATTGTCAGAACTACAGGATATAAGAAAATTACTCCAAAAAGGGGAAGATGACCGAAAGAAGATGAAGGAAGAGATCAAAAGCGACCTAAAAGACATTAAAGGTGAAATGAAAGGAATAAAGAAAGACGTACATGATACAAATAAAAAATTAATTGAGATGAAGGAAGAGATAGAGGTGGTAAAAAAAGACTTAAATGAGTTAAAAATAAAACAAAAAGGAGACTCTACCAAGAGAAAACAACTTGAAATAAAGACAACAAAAATTGAAACCAAACAAACTCAACTAGAATTTCATCAAAAGGAATTTCAAATTCGTTTCCGTGGAATCGAAGAAGAAGAGGGAGAGAAGCTGAAAGACATTATAGCAGCAATCACAGCAAAAATACTAGATACCCCAGAGGCCTACTTGGAAGGAAAGGTGGATAGAGTTTTTCGTATAAATTCTGCCTATGCAAAACGCAACAAAACTCCAAGAGATGTCATTGCTACCTATACTCTTAAAAGTATAAGAGATGAACTGCTGAGGTGGAAGAAGAATAGACAGGGCCAATATAAAGGCAAAGAAGTCCTTATATTAAAAGAACTGCCTCAAGAAATACGGGAAAGCAGGAAAAAGTACTATTTCCTAACTGATATACTTAAAAAGAACAAAATTAAATTCAGATGGGAAAAAACCGAAGGCCTGATGGCAACATACAGGGGTAAGCAATGGTGGTTAACATCTGAAGAAAAAGCAAATGACTTCTTAAGACAACATGAAGAAAATTTGAAAGACACACAAGATAATACCCACCAAGGGCAGTACCAATTTAACACACCAGCAAAAGACTTTAATACTGACGCCATGGAGAATGAAGAAGAGAGGAATGACGAGCGGAGCGATGACGAAGGGGAAATTGAAGAAAGGTCGGAAGAAGACTCCCCAGACTATAAAGGATGCGAAGGGACTGATTCCAACCTAGAATAAGATGACTCTAAGGTGCATTTCCTGGAATATTAACGGACTTAACAATGGGGGTAAAAGAAAGCGAACCTTTCATAATTTAAAAAAGAAAAAAGCTAACATAATTGCTTTACAGGAAACGCATATCAAAAAATCAGAGATAGGATTCCTAAAAAATGCAGCCTTAGGCTTAGAATTTGTGTCGGCATCTGAAAAAAAAAGAAGAGGAGTAGTCTTATACATTGATCCTGTACTAAATCCCAAACTAATATTTGAAGATGATAAAGGAAGATATATAGGAGTAGCTATAGAAAAAGAGCAAAAAACTTGGTTAATTTGTAATATATACGCGCCGAACGAGGCTAAATTTAATTTTTTTGAGGAACTAAGAAAGAAAATTAATAAAAGAAACTTTGACAGCTTTATTATAATGGGTGATTTTAACGGAGTTATTGACCCCAAAGCAGACAAAAAGTCCAATAACGTAAATGAAAAAATGAGTAGGAGTAAACTCCCACAGAGTTTCTTTAATCTAGTTGAAGACTTAAATTTAATTGACTCTTGGAGGTGGTTTAATGGAACTGAGAAAGATTATTCTTTTTATTCAAATAGGCATATGTCTTGGTCGCGTATAGACTACATTTTAATATCTAAAGAAACTGCCATCTTCATGAAGAAGGCATCGATTTCCGCCCGTTTATTTTCCGATCACGCCCAGATAGAATTGGAACTCTTTAACCGAAAGAAAGAATTCAATTGGAAATTCCCCTGGTACTTGTTAAAAGATAAGAAAGAAATAGAAGCCAGCAAAAAAGCCCTTAAGGAATTTCTAGAAATCAATTGCCACGACAACAACAAAAATAATATTATTTGGGACGCTTCTAAGGCATATATGAGAGGGTATTATCTAAAGCTACAGGCATTTAAGAAAAAGACTTCACAAAAAAAACATTTGGAACTGAATCAAAAGATCGAAGAATGTGAAAAGAAATTAAAAAAAGAACCCAAAAATAAAAAAATTAAGCAAGACCTAGAATTATTGAATAAACAATTGGAGATATATGAAATGGGGAAAATTGAAAAAACATTAAATACACTAGGCAAAAATACTTTGAAAAAGCAAATAAAATAGGTAAGCTGTTAGCGTGGCAATTGAAAGAAAAAAGGAGGAAAAGTTATATCTCAAAATTGAACTGGAAACAAAAGACAATTACAGGAGAAGATGACATTAGACTAGCTTTTGAAGAGTTCTACAGGGAACTTTATAAAGAAGAAACACCAGACAACTTGGGAATACAGGAATATATTAGCAAACAAAAATTAGAAAAATTCGGAAGATGAGAGAGAAATTTGAATAAAACGATTTCTAAAAAAGATAGAAATAGCAATAAAGAAAGCCAAGACTGGGAAATCCCCAGGCCCTGATGGTTTCACGGGAGGAGTACTATAGGGCACATAGAGAGGAGTTAGTTGAGTTTTTATTTAAACTTTTTAATGACATCCTAAACAAGAAAATAATACCTGAAACTTGGCAGGAATCAAACATAACTGTCATCGAAAAACCTGGAAAGGACCCCCTTAACCCGGCCAACTACAGACCTATTGCTCTGTTAAATGTAGACTACAAGATCTTCATGTCTATTATATCAGATAGATTAAAAATATTTATGAATAATTGGGTAAAAAAAGACCAAAATGGCTTTCTACCTGGCCGACATCTGAATACAAACATTAGAATTGTCTTAGACTGCATTGAGTATTATGAAAAAAACATCAATAAAGGGGTTGCTTTAGTTTTTGTCGACGCCGAAAAGGCGTTCGACAGGGTTGGATGAAATTTCCTAAAAATACTAATGCGAGAAATGGATTTTGGCCATCAATTTGAAAATATTATCGGAGCAATCTATTCAAAACAATCAGCAAGAATTATTATCAATTCCAAAAGACGCAGAAAATAGGAATACACAAGGGGTGAGACAGGGTTGTCCTCTGTCTCCCCTCTTATTCATCCTAACAATTGAAGTACTTTTAAACAATATACGCTCAGATGCTAACATAAAAGGCCTCCATATTAAAAAAGATAACATCAAGATCCAAGCGTTTGCAGACGATCTGATGCAGATCTTAGAAGACCCACTAAATTCAATAGACTCTTGGATCGCAAAAGTAGAACAATTTGGTGCCCATGCTGGCTTCAAGATAAATAAAGACAAGACCCAGATTTTGGTTAAAAATTTAAATGAAAAAGAAAAGCGAGAACTCGAAAAAATCTCGGGATTCCAAATAACAGATAAAGTCAAATACCTGGGTATACATTTGACAGCCAAAAATTCTCAACTTTACAAAAATAATTACGATCCTAAATGGAAAGAGATTAACAGTTTATTATCAAAATGGAATAAAATTAAACTATCCCTTTTAGGACGAATCGCGAGCATTAAAATGACGATTTTACCCAAATTGAACTTCCTCTTCTCCAACCTACCTATAATTCAAAAATCAGATATATTCAAGGCTTGGAATAGGACGATATCTAATTTTATTTGGGATGGGAAAAAGCCCCGAGTAAAGATGAAAATTATCCAGAACTCTAAAGAAAAAGGCGGACTTGGTGTCCTGAACCTAAAATTGTATTATGATTCCAACACCCTAGCATGGGTAAAGGAGTGGTGTCTCTTAGGAGACAATAGACTCCTTAATTTGGAAGGATTCGACCTTAAGTTTGGGATGCATGCATATTTATTTTACAATAAAACAAAAATAGACGCAAACTTTAAAAATCATTTTATTCGAAGCTCTCTCATCAAAAATTGGCTCTCATACCAAAAATTATTTTTCAACAAACTCCCACTATGGTTATCCCCTATTGAAGCGCTTAGACTGAGACAACTGGATGACGACGCGTGGATTACATATAAAGACCTCCTTAAATGGAATGGTCGAGAATATGAATTAAAAACAAAACAACAATTAGATTCCGAGAACTTCAAAATAAATTGGTACCCCTATACACAAGTAAGCAGTATCTACAAACAAGATAAAAAAACAGGTTTCGAACATGTACAAAACGAACTAAGTGAGATATTAACAGATAGGAAACCAAAAAGTGTGAGCAAAATATATAAGATACTTTTAACTCAGGAAAATTCCAAAAAGCTTATAGAAGATTATAAATCAAAGTGGTCTAGGAACGTGGGATTTAAGATCAACCCTGAAACATGGAGTAAAATATGGAGGGAAAATGTAAATATCTCCCACTGCTACAGTTATAGAGAACATTGGATTAAGGTTGTGTATAGGTGGCACATGTCGCCAATGAAGTTAGCGAAAATTTATAAAAATGCAAAACCAAACTGTTGGTTCTGCAAGGAAAAAGACGGTACGTTTTTTCATATTTGGTGGCTTTGCAAAAAAGCCAGGAGGTATTGGACAATGGTACATAAGGAAATTGAAAGGATCCTAAAGAAAAAAATACCTAAGACCCCAGAAGCCTTTCTTTTAGGAATAACTCACTCAAGTCTGAGTACAATAGAAGCTAAAAAATTTATCTTACTTATTACGGCTGCCAAACTGACTTTGGCAAAATACTGGAAATCGACTAAGAGCCCATCCAAAGAGGAATGGCTCCTTAAAATTGTAGACGTCGAGAAGAATCTAAGTAGTAGTTAAAATACCATCGTTTCTCTCCTTCTTTTTTTTTTCTTTCTTTTTGTCTCCATAGCTCTATTTCCTCTACCCAGTAGTAACCAGATACAAGGGATAGAATACCCCTCTCCGCGAGATCTATTTCTTACCAATCAACATTCAGACCATCTAGGTACTAAACGCAGGATGACGACTATAAAGAACTGTACATGTTTAATGGATGATTCTATGAATACAAGACTTTGTAAATGTTTTTTTATGGATATGTTGTGCTCCCCCTAGATTTGTACTTGTCCCCCTACCCCTCCCCCATATCCCCTCACTGCGACCCCAATGTATACCTTTCCCTCCTTCCCCACCTTGCTACCCCCCCCCGCCTCCCCATTGTATGTATGTCTTCCCCCTTTTAACTATTTTGAAACCTAATAAAAACCTATTTTTTTAAAAAAAGTAAATTTGTACCACCTAACCCATCTACCAGCGTAAGGGCCTTCGAGAATGTGGTCTTGAGAGAAACTCAGAAGATCAACTTCAAGAATCATTACAGGAATCTTTCCCTTCAAGACTCGACAGCTCTTAAAGAACTTGGGAACAACAGTGCCATTGTCATCAAGAAGGCAGATAAAGGTGGGGGGGAATTGTCCTTCAGAATACTTCTGATTACAGGATAGAAGCGGAGAGACAACTCCAGGACGAGAGGTTCTATGAAAAGGTGAATTCTGATCCCACGCAGAGATTTTTGAAAAATATTTCCAATATCGTATACTACGGTGAGAGCATGGGTTATATAGACCCCAAATTAGCCAAATACCTGATTAAAGAGAACCCTAGGGTACCGGTATTCTACCACCTTCCGAAGACCCACAAGGGTTCGTTTCCGGTGCCGGGCAGACCCATTGTCTCGGCTAGGGAGAGTATTTTGGAACCATTAGCCAAATACCTCGATAACATCCTGCAGCCCTTTGTGCGGGCCATGCCCTCATATATCAAAGACACGACGGATCTGATTACTAAAATAGAACATATCAAACTCCCTGTGGGCACCATTTTGGCAACCTCAGATATCACCTCGCTCTATACGAATATCCCACTGGAAGAGTCCAGAGTTATCATAGAGAGCATTCTCAATAGTAGAACCAAACCTCTATCACCCCCCACCGGCTTCCTCCTTGACCTATATGACTGCATTACGGAATACAACTATTTTAGATTTGACCAACAGTTCTATATCCAAAAAGGGGGTGTGGCCATGGGGTCCCCGGCCGCACCCACCATTGCGAACTTATTTGTGAGGTCACTGGAGGACCAACATCTTCATTCCCAGGCATCATCCGGAACAACTGCCACCAAAGTCTTGCACTGGTGGAGATACATCAATGATGTCCTGCTCCTTCTCAAACCCGACACACGCCACATAGACTGTGACCAGTGGCTAGACACCTGGCATCCCAACATTAAATTTACCACTGTGTATAATAATAAAGAAGTGAATTTCCTTGATTTGACCATCTTCAAGAGTGATGATGGTTTGGGAGTGAAATCATTCACGAAACCTATTGCAAAGAATTCTCTGCTGCATTATGGGAGTTGCCACCCATCACCATTAAAGAATAATCTTCCTTATTCACAACTAATCAGAATTAAATGAAATTCCACCACCAACAGGGATTACGAGACACAAGCTACCATCCTGATGGAAAATTTTAGAAAGAGAGGATACCCTCTGGATCTAATCGCTCGTGCCAAACACAAAGCAGATGACACACCACGAGATGATCTTCTCAAGTATAAAGACAAAACCACACCAGATAGGCTGATCTGGCCTCTTGAATACACTCCCCAGAGCAAAAAGATCCTCAATGTGGTCAAACATCATTGGCCTCTTATTGCCGATGTTGCAGGATTGGAGAAACCACCAATGCCAGCTTATAAACGTACCACCAACATTGGGGACTGGCTCACCCACTCAGATCTGGGCGCCAAGAAAAACTACAAGTAGCTTTCAAGCTGGGACCTTTAAATGTGGGCACTGCATTTGTTGTGACTTTGTGAGCCCGTTGAAGCAGATCCAAATTCCTGGCACATCTAAGTTTATCAAACTCCATCAGTTCTGCACATGTGCCACTGAAAAATGTGTGTACCTCCTGTATTGCTCGTGCCCTTTGCTTTATGTTGGGGTTACCAAACGCCAGCTGAGGGCAAGGATTAGGGAACACAGATTGAAAATTCTTTCTGGCAATGAAGATGTGTACTTATATAGACACTTCAAAGAAGTACACAAATCCATTCCGGATTTCAAGTTCGTAGGATTAGAAAAAGTGGAGACGCTACCCCACACTGACTTGCAATCTACCTTACTCAAGACTGAACTGAAACATATTGTACAATGTGCCTGTGAGCAACCCCACGGATTAAACGAGCCTGTCAGTTTAAATGCCCTATTGAATTAACTTACTGCATCAAGACTCCTCCGCATTGGCCTCAGCTGTGCCCCTTCTGCCTTTTAGGATATAGCCTTCGGTTAGGCCTTAACCTGGACCGGATCTTCGGTCATTACCAGCCATTTGGCCTATTATTCTCCACCGCATCAGCGGTTTTCTCCCATTGGGGGGATTTCTGAAGACAACATTTGGTAAGCACATTCTCCTACCCTGCCCATCAACCCTTCTATGCCTATGGGGGACTTATGTTGTGTTTGTTTCATGTAGTTGTGTACTTTTCCCGGTCGCGAATCGTCCTGAGGAAGCACCCGAAACAGGAAAGATCTCAGTACTTCATCCCGTTGACGAGACGCCTTACCCATTGTGGGGTTTATTTTACGTTTGGGGACCTCTCCACGTCGCATTTGCCTGGACCGTTTTGCAACGCTCACTAGCATCCCTGTTCACGGAGTACTCTCCTCCTAGCCCCCTCCTTTGGGTGGGCGGAGTCACGTCCCGCCTGACGCTCTGTTTACTACGTTCCTGCCCAGAGTTCTGGGTTCGGCGGCTTTGCAGCCATAAGTCACTCGGGGGGCTTGTTTATGTTTTGTTGGGACTCATCTAGCGTCCTACAACCATATTGATTTATGGTCACCAGTACTGGGATTTCCCAACACTGTCTGTTTTACTTTATTATTATAAGAAACGGGGGAACTGTGAACAACGCAACGGTCTGTATTTCTTTGTAGAGTGAGAGGTTTACACCTCATTATATCTTTGTTTAGATGCATGTGCATCGTAATGCTTTTGCATGATATATAATTTTGATTGATGTGTATAAACTATTGCATTGCATTGCCTCTTTGTTGCTTTTTTTATACTGAGTCTGTACAGGTGCTGGACCAGAGCCTTAGTGTCTAATATGGACCAATTTAAAAAAACCTAAATCCCATAAAGATGGAAACCTGATACTGATAGTTGCCATCAACTTCAGTGCCAGAGGCAATGTAAATGAAGGGTGAGGAGCTACCAGTGCCACCAGTCTACTTTAATCTGGTGCCTGCTTCAGAACTGATAGAAGACATCTTTCATCAGGCCAAGTTGTTGTGTGACTAATGGTTTGGTATGGCTTCCTAGGGGGCACCAAATTGAGGAGGGAGATGATGCTAGACTACCATAGATTATGTGATCCAGCAAAGGGTATGTCATGTTCTTATGGATTGCCTCCCATTAAACAATTATTCTGTAGCTGCCTTTGTTCTGCTTGGTAAAGCAAGTGATTGGTTTTTGCACAAGCATTAATTCAGTTGTCAAGGGAATGGAGCCAGGAAATGTGAGTTCACATAAGCAAAGTATCCCGCATGGCAGTACAATTCTGATCTGCAACTGCGATGGGCAATTTGGTCACCCTTTGCCATTGTCATTTTATTTAGTGACGAAGATACTTACAGTGCGTTGAAAAGCAGCCTATTTTTGTTCAGTGTTACGAAGTCAAAATGCTGATTTCCCTCATAAGAGCAGGTCACTTATCAAGGATCATTCTGTTTTTTCCATCCCTGTTGTTTCATTATAATGAAAATACCTAGAAATGCCATATCTCCAAGTTTAAAAAAAATTATTTGAAGCAATATACACTCTCTGGCCAAAAAGTTCCCTAAGGAGATTATGAATATTTGCAAGGCTTAGTCTCTCATGCAGAATGTGTTCAAAGACATACTCACGTTAAGCCTATTTCAGCATATGAGTACAAATGAAAAAATTAGCACACCTTTGAGACCAAAAGGGAAACAGATGTTTGTAGCATAAACATTAATAGAATTATTTATTTGCAATATTTATTTGCAATATTTATATCCTGCCCTTCTCACCCCAAAGTAGCACACATAAAGGCACAAATCAGTGCCCTAAAACACATATTCAGCAAATAAAAACATATACATATGCAATAAAACAACTGCTAAAACATTCAACATTAAAATTATTAAAATCACATAATCCAGTATCATAATCCAAGGCCATTCCAGTTATCATCGCACCATTTCATGTGCACTTATTACACTGATAGATTATCCCAAAAGCTTGGTCCCACATCCACATTTTCATTTTTGTTCCTGAAGGTCAGGAGGGAGGGGGCTGATCTGATATCGCTTGGGAGGGAATTCCACAACCAAGGGGCCACCACTGAGAAGGCCCGGTCTCTCTTCCCCACCAACTGCACCTGGAACCTTTCAAATTATTTCCAGCATTCAGAGAATGCCTGGAGAAAAGTACCATCTATAGCTCGAAAAGACTTTCCACTCAATTGCTATCTCTTGTCAGACCCCTAGTGACCTCTCCTGGAACACTGGCTGAGAAACCTTGCTCTGGTTGGAAGAACTAGTCACTGATCATTGACAGAATGTGGCTGAATTCAGACCTTGACTTCTAACAATGTAGCACATCTAAAGAGTGTGCTTTTCTACAGTACGCTGACTGGCATAAGCTGGAACAAATAGCATAAAATGGAAAAAAGATCCAAATCTTAAACAACTTGGGCTGCTTAAGAAAGAAACAGACAGATGAGAAGCAAGTCCTGAACTCAACCCTCCTTCCTGCCCTGTGCTGATTTCTCTTGATTCTGAAGAATGGGTAGGAATGGATATTTTAGAGGGAAGCTACACTCTAGAATAAAATTGCATATATACCCAGTGTTTCCCAGGTTTTCATTTTCTTTGTAGCTCTTTCTTTTCTTCCTCACTTTCCCTCATACACTTTGTCCCTCTCTCTTTACATCCTTTCTATCCTTTTTCCTTTTCTTTCCCTCATACACCCTGTCTTTCTTTCTTTCTTTCTTTCTTTCTTTCCTTTCCTTTCCTTTCCTTTCCTTTCCCTTCCTTCCTTCCTTCCTTCCTTCCTTCCTTCCTTCCTTCCTTCCTTCCTTCCTCTATCCCGCCTTCTTCCTTTCTCTTTCTTCCCTTCGTTCTCCTTCCCTTCTATCTCTTTCTCTCTTTCCCTTCCCCATGTTTTCCCCTTTTCTTGCCTTTCCTTTTCCGTTTCCCCTTCCTTCCTTCCTTCCTTCCTTCCTTCCTTCCTTCCTTCCTTCCTTCTTCTTTCTACTCATCCTTCCTTTTTCTCTTTCCTTCCTTTCTCCCTTCTCCTCATACACATGCCACCTAGCAGTGGCCAACTTACTTCACTCTCTTTTCCCCAATCACATCACAGAGGGGCCCCTTTACTTACAGTAGCATCAGTTAATCTACTTTTTTCCTTTTCATTCCCTCACCTCTGGATCCAAAAGGAGTGGGTCTTTTGTAATTCAAGCCCCTCAATTATTATAAAGGCAACTGACTGACTGACAATTATTTTAAGTTGGATAATGAATGGTATGTGTACCAAGTTTGGTCCACATCCATTCAGCCATGAAGGAGCCTTTGTAGGACCAACCAACCAACCAACCAACCACACATACAATGTAGTTTGACATTGTATGTTTAACTGCCCTGGCTGAATGCTCAAGAATTGTGAGAGGTGTATTTTTACAAAGTTGTTAGCATTCTCTGACAAGGACTGCTAGTGCCTCACCAAACTAAAAATATCAGGATATCATAGCACTGAGTTATGGCAGTTAAACTGGTGTCAAACTGCATTAATTCTACAGTGTATATGCACTTCTAGGGCATAATCTCTACCATAGAAGTGCGGCAGTTAATGAATTGTAGATTTTTGCCTGCATTTTAAAAGAGCTATGGAAGCCTCTGAACCCTATCCCTTCTGTAGATTCTGTGCCTTGGGTTAGCTTCTTTAAAATTCAGACAAAACCTGGAGCAGATTCACTGTCCCATTGGGATGGAAGCCACTACTACTCTTATGACCTCCTCATATGGCCCTTTAGGGCCATGTCATTGTAATTCACATGGAGGGGATAGGAGAGGGTGGTTTGGCACCCTTTCCTTCCCTTCATCAGATGGCAGAAAGGGCGGCAACACGTGACAATAAGTGTTGTCCTGCCGCCAGGCATGTAGCCAGGGGGGGACCTAAGGGGGCTTCACCCCCCCCGAAATTCTCAGGGTGGTCCGCGAAAAGGCCTTACTGGTACATTATTTAAACTGTTATGTTAATTCATATCATGATCTGATCACCATGCTCATTATATCCCACATTAATGGGGTTACTGGGATAACAATACAAAAGGTTTGCTAGGGTAGACCCTCTTCCACCCAGTCTCAGCCCCCCCCAAACAAACTCACCCCGAATCAAAATCCTGGCTATGGCCCTGCCTGCCGCCCTTTCATCCCATGGCAGAAAGGGAAGGAAAGTGCAGGTAGTTCCATCGGAGCTACCCAAACTACACTTTTCTTCCTGTAGTGGAGGAGAAAGCACCTTTTGGCACATCTACACTTTGGAAGAAATGTGGATACAGTCGGCCGTGCATTGTGTGATGGTGCACAGCAGGCCCCATCCTTGCCATAATTAAAAGCGGCAAAATAGGGTAAAAATGCCCCATGTGAAGAGATCCCCAGGCTCTAACCGCTTAGCTGATACACAGTTAAGCTTCTTGACTGAAGGCAGAAAGAGAACGCAAGGGAACTTTTTACATGCTGCTTCTGCATAAAATGCCAAAGGCTGCAAATAACATCTGAAACTGATAAGACCTGATATGAACAGTAATCATGGGGGTGATTTCTAGTAGAAGCAGCTAGCACAGTCCAAGTAAACACACAGTAAAATTTTGAATTATTGCAGAGATTTGGTCAAACACTGCAGCATAAAAAAAACTTTAAATACAGTTTTCTGTGGATTCAGAAGCAATGTCAATTTTCTGGGAAGGGTTTAAATTGATATCTTGCAAACCAAGTATTGCTCTTTAAAAATGGAGAAGTCATTAACAATGCTCAAGAAGGCCATCAACAAAGAGGGCTGCCCTTGGCAGGATATCCTAGTGCAGGGGTAGACAAAAGTTTTTGTCCCAAGGGCCATTTTTGTGGTCCCAAGGGCCAGAAATATTTCTCCATAATGCTCCCAAATGCACCCTAGGAAACATTTTTTTGGAAGCCTTCTGCCTTCTGGGGGTAAACAAACAATGTTAACATTTTTTCAAAACATTGGTTTTTGCCTTTATATGCTCCAAAATATCCACTATGGGGGTGTAGAGTTCATTTCCACTATACTTTGCAGAATCCCTGCCAATTTAGAACCAAGAGAGGCCTTTTATGAAATACTATAAAACCTGATGAGAATGCCCCATAACCACAACAGACATCAAAGGAAATTATTTAAACCAATTAGGTCTCCTCAGGAGATAATGCAGATCCCTAGACTTCCACAGTTGTCCACTTTGGTCTTTGAACCTAGGCATGGATTCAGGCTGGTCGTGCTCCAGCTGTTGGTGGGATCATACCCTCAAGCTTTCTTAATGTGACAGAGATAGTCCCAATGTATTCTTGTTGTTGAGTAATTTCCAGCTGCTGCAAGAACTACAGGTTTGGGAGCTCGGCATATCTAGCTTGTTCAGAAGGCCAAATAAGACACAGACAGCTTGAAAGGAAAAATCAGAGGTATTTATTCTCACTGGCCAGAGAGGACGTCAGTAGAGAAAGCATTCCAAAGTACTAATATAACGTAATGGAAAATACATATAATTTTATTTCATCTGACAGCTATTAAAAAAAACCTGCTTCAGCCCCTGATTGGCTGAAAAACTGTCTGGTTATGATCCATGCTCTGAGTGGCTGAGGACTCCATACCACCATGACTTGTTGAAAGGAATGTGTTGTGGAAATATCGAATGGGTCCTTGATGGGCTTAATGGTTAGCACAATAGGGATAGTCCGGTGTACACAATGGCTACTTAGGGATGATGACCATCATAAAAAGATGAACCTGGCTTGAGGTATGGGTGCTGGATATTTCCCACTGATAGCCACAATCCCATCAATGGTAGCAGGCAACAGCCCCAGGGAGCTCTGATATACATCAGTTGAGTAATTTTTCCCTGTTTCTCGGTCCTTTGTGAGGGGATTATGGAAATTAAAACAGGGGTCTTGGGTGCGACCAGACAATATTCCAGAGACAATTTATACACAAGGTTAACAAAAGGCATGGGTTTGCTTGGTTTTATGGAACCGTGGTTTCATAGAATCATAGAGTCACAGAATAATAGAGTTGGAAGAGACCACATGGGCCATATAGTCCAACCCCCTGCCATGCAAGAAAAGCACATTCAGAGTACCTCTGACAGATGGTTTCTATTTTAATCTGTATCTGTATACCTTTATAAAACGGAATGTTTGTATGTGTGTATGTGTGTATGTGTGTATGCGGAGGGCGGAAGGGCGGATATGTGGCAGCTATTTGCATAAAGTCCTTTGATTGGACAGCCTCGCCACTCCAAAATTCCAGACAGAGGGCATTGATAGCCACTGATTAGCCAGCAACCCAGAATCCAGGCCTCTACATTCAAACAACAGGATTTCTTCCCACTGAGGGGAACAAAGCCAGCATCCCAGAATCCAGGCCTCTACATTCAAACAACAGGATTTCTTCCCACTGAGGGGAAAAAAGCCAGCAACCCAGAATCCAGGCCTCTACATTCAAACAACAGGATTTCTTCCCACTGAGGGGAAAAAACATTCCTTCCCCCCTTGGCTCTGTGAAAACAAAATGGATTCCTGTATTCTCCTCCCGCTCAGCTTTTAGAAAACGGCTGTCTGCCATGCACCCTTTTAAAGTTACCAATAGCAGGCCATAACATTACAGGCCCCAAAATAGAGTTTAGGGCAGGATGGCCGACGAATGATGGGATTTGCATCCCAATTCACTTCCCAGAAAACATTGTAGCCCCTACAAATCCCCTTCTCCCAGATAGGCCCAAAAGAGGCATCCATCTTCCCTCTTCAACACAGTGTCAGAGAAAGGCAGCTTCTGACAGGATCTTTAGAACAGGCACTGTCACTCTACAAGGTAAGGCCCTACTTCACTCAAAAGACACAAGAGAAAACAATAAATACCTTTCTCTAATGCCTTTTAATGCTTATATAAATAATTCTGGCCCAAAGCCCCTCACCCAGCCTCATTGGACCTTACTGCTAATTCCATACAGGCCTTTTCCATTTTTTTTTTTACTCCTTTCTGTTTTACACCGGTATACTTTCACAGGCCAGGGCGGATATGTGGCAGCCACTTTCACAGGCCAGGGCGGATATGTGGCAGCCACTTTCACAGGCCACAGCGACCAGCGCGGTGATGGACCTGCACCAAACTTGGTACACATAACCCCCTATGACATGACCCACGTATTATGGGATTTGTAGTACTTTCCAAGACTTTGGTTCCCACAGACCACTGAGGCCATCAAAAAGGACCAATACAGACCACACTCAGCACACACAGCCCCCATGACCCACTCTACGTCCTGGTGCAGTTCGGAGGAGGGTGGGCCATGGATGATGGGACTTGAAGTGCCTCTACTCACTTCCCAAGTCCGCTGCAACCCTCATCCAATCACTGATCGAGACCAAACTTGCCATACATAACCCCCATGACTGCCTTCACGTCCTGGTGAGGTTTGGGGAGGACTGACAATGGATGATGGGATTTGTAGTACTTTTTACACCCCCTCTGTTCCCACAGACCACTGTGGCCCCCAACAAACACCGAGAAAGTCCACACTTGGCACACAGAGCCCCAGTGACCCACTCTACATCCTACTGAAGTTTGGAGGGGGACAGAACATGGATGATGGGACTTGCAGTACCTTCCCTCACTTCCCAATCCTGCTACAAACCTAATCCAATAACTGATCAACACCAAATCTGGCACACAGAGCCCTCATGACCCACTCTATAGCCTGGTGCAGTTTACTGTGAGATGGACCACGGATGATGGGACTTGAAGTACCTTCACTCACTTCCGAAAAACAATGCATCCCTCATCCATTCACCAATACAGACCAAACTTAGCACACAGAGCCCCCATGACCCAATCTACATCCTACTACACTTTGGGGGGGACGGGACACACAGAGATGATGGGACTTGCACTACCTTCAGTAATTTCATGATACCACTGCAACTCCCAATAATGATGGATCAAGACTAAACTTGGCACACAGAGCCCCCATGACCCACTCTACATCCTGCTGCACTTCTCAAATGACCCGGGCAGGGCCGGGTCCCCAAGCTAGTTATTTCATAATTTTGGGGTTTGATTTTTGATATCATCATGATACTACTTTTGCAGCTGCATTTAAAATGCCCCAGTTCTTTTTTCTAGCCCTACTTTCCTCCTTTGCTCTCAGCTGACGGCCTTTGCTGCAAATGGAACTCAAAGTGCAAAAGTGATTTGAATTCACTGGGCTCAGCAATTTGGAGGAGGAGGAGGAGACATTTTCTTCTCTGTAGAGTCAGGCAAAAGCTGCAATCTGTCCTATCTTGTGTATTTTCATTAATAGTTTTTGCCACCATTGACCACAGTCTGAGGTTGCTTTGCCACGCTTGTCCCCATTTTCATCTGTGAAATGTTGGAGGGTCTTGGGATATGCAGGACTCAGTTGTCATCCAAAGGTGTGATCAGGTACCTGGGTCCCAAACTGGCCAGCATTTTCAGTTGGGACTAGTAATAAAAATAGAAGCCAATGAAGCTGCATCACAAGAGTCATGAGATTTGAATATAGCATGACCCCTGTATCTGTGAGGGATATGTTTCCAGACTTTGCATAGATTTGTGAGATTGTGGCTAACCCTATTGAAATGAAGGACCTTGAAATGTCTAAGGAAGACATATTTTGTTGGATGTGGATAAATGAAACTGTGCATAATGGTCCCATGCACACAGCCATCGTGAAGTACTACATTTTTTCCGGTCAGCCACCTGTTTACTGGCTTCTGGACTTGTGGGAAATTTCTGTCCCTGCCCCATGCAGCTCAGTCAGCCAGAGTTTGAATAGGCCACTTGAAAGTTGGCTAATGTATTGTCTTCCCTTGTGCATTGACTTTTGCTTCAGGCATCAGTCAGAAAGTGAAGTGCTCAAGTGGACTAATCCCCAGCACCTGGCGAAGAGAAGGGGGTTGTGGAAGGCTGTTGTGACTTCATGGAAAAGACACCAATTTAGAGATTAGGTAATCTCAAAAGAACGTGTTTGACAGGACCAAAAGACTCTAAGTCCTATTAAGTGGCTGCATCCTGCAATCAAGAGGATTGATTAAGGTTTTTAAGGCTCAAATGAAAGGAATACAAAAAAGCCAAGAGAAAAGCATAGGTTAAATTGATGACAAGAGGCTCTTGCACTGACTCTTAGTCTCCAAGGGAACCGCTGCCTTAAGAGAGGCTAGCAAGTCTACAGGCCAGATCTGCCTGTATATAATATATTTAATGGCTTTCTCCTTTCTTTTCACTGCCATGTTTTGTGGAATAGCTGTTCCCTTTTCCAGAGAAGCATCAACTTAACACTGTTTGCCAATGGCTACCTGTAATGGAGTTCTCAATTCACCTCCAAGTGAATTTTATAACGCACAGATGCTGGCATACAAAACAAGTGAGATGGTCACAATTCATAAACATCGTAGGTTGAAGTACAGAAATAGTTGATGCAATTTATTTATATTTGTGCTATATGGCACAAGGGAGCATCAGAAAATATCATTTGGAGAATTTAGCTTATGCATATGAGACCAGCTAAATCTGACTGAAGAAGGAAAGGAAAGCCTTGGAGTATAATGTGGAAGGGACTTAGTATATTTTTGAGTATATAATGTTGTATATAATTTTGAGGTGACAGGCCCTTGAAGTGTATGCCTTATACCAGCATTTCTCAACCTGGGGGTCGTGACCCCTTGGGGGGTTGAACAATCCATTTCCCAAGGGTCGCCAGACTATTGGAAAATAGAAAAGGCTGAAGATCTCTCCACCTGTCCTTCTCTTCCTTTTTGGAACCAGATGATGAACCCTCCCACCAAAAGCCCTCCTCCACTGCAATTGGCTGGCCTCTCAGCCAATGGGAGGGCTGTTTCTGAGACTCTGTGCAGGGAGGGGAGGGGAGAGTAGGCATGTTCGGCATATGGTGGCATGGTGCACATGCATAGGCAAGGGAGAGCACACGAGGCTGGAGGGAGGCTCGTGCCAGCGGTCGAGTCCCATAAAGTGAGGGGGGGAGGAAGCGCCCTCACAACATAGGATTGAGAATGGCTCAGCAGCATCAGGAGGAGCAGTCAAGTTTGGTGCAGATCCATTGTGGGCTGGGTTCACAGTCCTCTCTGAATTATAGGTGAACTACATCTCCTCTAAATCACTATCAATCCCTCCCCAATCCCTCCAGTATTTTCTGTTGGTCATGGGGGTTCTGTGTGCCAAGTTTGGTCCAGGTCTGTCATTCATGGGGGTCTTGGGGGTCTGTGGAAGTCAGAGCTGAAGCAGTTAAAGGTACTGCAAATCCCATCATCCATTGTCCATACTTCCCCAAATATATTGTTTTTGTGATTCCTCACTATGCTTTAATTATTTTCAATTTGTAACAATGAAAATACATCCTGCATATCAGATATTTACATTAAGATTCATAACAGTAGCAAAATTACAGTTATGAAGTAGCAACGAAAATAATTTTATAATTGGTGGTCACCACAACATGAGGAACTGTATTAAGGGGTTGCAACATTAGGAAGGTTGAGAACCACTGCCTTATATGTTTCCCATTTTCAGGCTATGTATGCATGCAAAGTTATTTAAGAGGATTATATTTGTCACATAGTTGATCTTTGAGATCTAGTACTTTACCTTCAGTAATAGCATGAAAGTGTAGAAAGTATGCCCCCGTATGAAATTTTCTGAGTCCTTAAATTTCAAGCATTCCGGAGACTGAAATATTGAAAACTGTTCAACCCTAATGCTGTTACATTTCTTTTTTTAATTTTTTTAAAAAATACTGTGTGTAAGAAACAAACAAACAAAAAACCCTAATGCTGTTACATTTTCTATGTTGGCATTCCCTTGGCTTGCCCCTTTTCCTTTGGATGCCTAAACTATATTTCTGAATGCTCCAAAAGGAGTTTTAAGATATTGCAATGCTGGACATTTGGGGAACTGAAATAAAATTTCATTTAGGGAGGCAGAATTCATATTGATGGTACTACCTTTATTTCCCCTCTGCCCCATCTACCTTTCCTCTCTGCAGAAAAAGAAATGGTTTGCATTAATGCTCACAGTCAGCAACAGTAAAGCTAATTCTCTGAATTTACTTTAAATTATTTTGAGTTGTCACAATTGCCACATCACAAAGTCCAAATGTAATAATTCTTGCATAACAGTGTTTATTCTATAAGTCAGTGTTTCCCAACCTTTTTTGAGCCGCGGCACACTTTTAACATTAAAAAAATCCGGGGGCACACCACCAACCAAAATGACACTGTAACACAGTAAAGAACGGCTGGGGCATGGTGAGCTGCTGGGAGCAGCTGCTGGGATTGCCGAAGCCAGGGGAGGAGCCAGGCCACACCATGCCCCGCCCCTCCCCTGGCTTCAGTTCTCCCACAGCTTCGCCAGCCTTGAGGGGGCAGTGCCAAGCCAGCATTGTGCTGGCTCTGCCACTGCTGGCTTGGCACTGCCCCCTCAAGTTCTGGAGAAGCTGTGAGGGCGCTTAAACTGGGGGAGGGGGCGGAGCCAGGCCACACCATGCCCCTCCCCTCCCCCCGGCTTCAGTTCTCCCACAGCTTCACCAGCTTTGAGGGGGCAAGCCAGCATTGTGCTGGCTCTGCCATCACTGGCTTGGCACTGCCCCCTCAAGGCTGGAGAAGCTGTGAGAGTGCTGAAGCCGGGGGGGCGGAGCCAGGCTGCGTCATGCCTCCCCTCCCCCCTGGCTTCAGCACTCTCACAGAGGAGGAGCATGAGCGGTGGACGGGCTTCAGTAGGTGGGGCTCTTCCGTGCAGCTTCAACAAGCAAGGGGCGAGAGTCATGGCAGGAGTCATGGCAGATTGGAGGCTGGTTGGGGAAACGGCCGAAGAAGGCGGTGCCCAGGTCCCTTCTTTTTCTTTGCGGCCGCCCGTCCCTTCCTCCTCCTCTCCCAAGCAGCAGGAGTTCGGCAGGAGGAGGGGGGAAGGAAAGGGGGCAGAGAGCTTTTCTCGCGGCACACCTGATGATCGCTCACGGCACACTGGTTGAGAAACACTGCTATAAGTGCTGAGTGCTATTTTGATTTCTTTAGTTGTCTTCATATGAATTGTAAACAGATATCCAGATGATGTTTTGTACTGTTTTTCTTTTAATTTATTGTAATGCAATGTATTTTACTGTGCTATATTTTAATTCTGTTGACTGGGCCTGGTCCCTATGTAAACCACCCCGAGTCCCTTCGGGGAAATGGTGGCGGGATATAAGAATAAAGTTGTTATTATTATTATTATTAAGTTGCACTCAACTGTTTCTACTTCTTTTCACTCAGCTTTTCCTCTCACTCAGTGTTTTCATCAGAATCACTTTCTCTACCTCTCCCCTATGTGGGCAATTGGAGCTCCAACTATTTGAAAGCTGGAGAATCACAGAATCCTACACCTATCGAGAGTTAAAAGAGACCACAAGGGCCATCCAGTCTAACCCTCTGCCATGCAGGAAAAAGCACAAAGTACCCCAGACAGGTGGCCATCCACCCTCTGTTTAAAAGCCTCCAAGGAAGGAGCTTCCACCACACTCCAGGCCAGAGAGTTCCACTGCTGAACAACTCTTACTACTTCATCACACTTGAGAATGAGAATTCTGGGGTTTCTGGTTTAGAGAGCAGCCTTTGTTTGTAGCTGGGGTGACCACTTTCACAGAGTGCTGAGAAGTGTTGAGAAGCAACCAAAAGCCCTCCCTCCAATGACATTTCAGGTGATAACGAGCACCATGAACATGTAGCCTAACTACTGTCAATGACCTCCCCAAAAACCATGTTGGCCACCACCCAAATGAATGATTTCATTCGGGGACAATTTCATCCTAGATTTTATGTGTTTCCTCCACCACAGACATCCCAGTGTTTCTTACTCTCTCAATTGGTGTGGAATTTGCATGATCCCGCCCACTGCCTCTCCCTTAACCCTTTCCTACTTTTTTCACCTCTATCTGCACAACAAACAGAGCAGAACGAATTAGCAGCTAAACATACTGGAGGGGTTTGGGGGATTGACTCCACATGATGTAAGTTGTAGTTCACCCCGAATCAAGTCAGAGCACTATCACACCCACTTACAATGGGCCTGGACCACATTTGGCACACAGAACTCCCATAGCCAAAGGCAAATACTGGAGAGGTTTGGGGGGAATTCACATTGACTTATAGCCATTGTAGGTACTAGGATTTATAGTCCACCTGCAATCAAAGAGCACTCTGGTCCCTATGAATGATGGCCCTGAACCTCACCTGGCACACAAAAACCCCATGACCAACAAAAAATGAGGGGTTTAGGGGAAATTCACCTTGATTTATAGAATTATAGTTCACCGACATCCACAGAGCACTGTGAACACAAACAATGATGGATCTCCACCAAAATTTGGCACGCATACCCGATATGCCAAATGTCAATACTGATAGGTTTTGGGGGTGGGGGGTGGGGTTGGCCTTGACATTTGGTAGTTGTAGGTACTGGGATTTATAGTTCACCTGCAACCAAAGAGAACTCTGCACCCCATCGATGATGGACCTGGACCTAACTTGCCACACAGAATCCCCATAACTAACTGAACATGCGGGAAGAATTTGACGGGACTACCCCACCATGGTGAGAGTTGTAATGAACTGAAAGCACTGCTACAAAGTGGCAGAAAATGCTGAGAACCTTTGCAGTTCCTTTGCTACAACAGGGGACCCTAAAAGCATCATTTTGCTGAAAGCAAAAAATTGAAAGAAAATAGCTGCTCACAACATTCAGAAAACATTCAAATCTCTGAAGTGCTTTTATCTACAAATGTGCCTTAATATTCGGTAGCAAATTGGCACATCATACATTACTTGCCTGCCTGTTGTGACAGAATTAATATACTGCTGGATAAACACATGATGACAAGCCCCTTACAAAGAGGTTAATAATCCGAGTTTTTGAGCAGGGATTTTGCGGGGGCTTTTTTACACTAATGGTAGAAGATGAGCTTAGCTTGCCTACTAAATAAAATAAAAAATGTTGGCTCTAACCTTTAAAAAATGGGGTCTTGGTGCCCATTTAGGTTGATAGAATCAACACTTTTTTGAAAGTCTAATTACTGGCCCATTGTCAGAAATGTCACATAAATGCCACCCATTTTATTTTCTTCCATTTTATTGTGGCATGTCATCCCCCCCCCCCCCCAAATTGCTCTGCTGGTGGAGGTAAGAGAAAGGAAGGTCTGACCTGACTGCCTGTCTTTATGCTTTCATGAAGGTCCTTTGTGTGGGCTAGTGGGGGAGGTGGCAAGGATGGCAAAACTAAAACAAGAGAGGGAAATGGGCAGAACTATAAGTAACTGGAATCAGAGATAAGTGCTTTGATGCACCTAGTCCTAAAAACTGACTGGGTGATCTCAAGAAAGTCACACACTCTAATTTCAGATGGGCATGCTTACCTTAGAGTTGCCATAAGTCATACAATATTTGCATACAAACAACAACAAAATGCTGCTATCTATGGTGGGAGTGTGTGTGAAGTCTTGGCTCTGCCTTCTCCTCTAGTTCCCACTGTTTATAGGCCTTCCCAATAGTGTAGATAACTTCCTTTGTATTCGTTTTTGGGTGAAGCTTAAAATCCCCACAGAAGCCAATCTTAGCTGGTCTATTCCATTTCCCTGTATAGAGCTCTCTTACTGGACTCCTCTCTCTTTTCTACAGCAGAGCAGGGCCGGCCTGACCTTTTCCGGGGGAGTACGCGAAGTTAATTTTGGCGCCCCCCCGGCCGCCGCATCATGCCGCTTTCGCCGCCGCCGCTTTCGCCGCCGCCACTTCCGCCGCCGCCGCTGCTTCCGCACAGCCGGCCCGTGGGCTGGCTGCACCACACCCTCGAGCGCGGACATTTCCGCGCATGCCCAGAAAGCGACTACAGGCGCTGTAGCGCCTGTAGTTGCTTCTGGGCATGCCCAGAAATGTCTGTGCTTCGGGAGGCGTGCTGCAGCCTCCCGAAGCACTACGTTTCTGCGCATGCGCGAATGTCCACAAGCATGTGCACTGGGGCCCAAGCGCACCTGCGCGCTGGCTCCAAAGCCGCAGGCGCTCGGACTCAGTGCCCATGCGCAGACATTCGCGCATGCCCAGAAGCAACTACAGGCGCAGTAGCGCCTGTAGTTGCTTCTGGGCATGCGCAGAAAATGTCTGTGCTCGTGGGGCCGGCTGCGCGGCGGCACCGGCGGCGGCAGGGCGGGGCGCGGAGCGAGGTGGTGCCGCGGCGCCCCTCCCAGCTGGTGACGCCCGCCCAGCCGGTGGCGCTCTGCGACTGCTTACATGGCGGAATCGCTGGGGCCGCCTCTGCAGCAGAGCTACTGTGACTTAGGCTTGGGGCATTGTCTGGTAATCCTAGCCCAAGCAATCCAAAACCAGGCATTCTTAGTACCTGCTGCATTTAGCAGTATTATTATACCAACAGTCCAAAGGACAACATAAGTTTTGGCCAGCCTAAACTTCACAGGAGAGAAGAGTAAGACACTTTGGAAGCAACAACTTCGAATCCATTACTTTGCATCAGAGGCAGAAGATTCCAGAAAGATGACTGCAAACAGCAAATTCTCCTTTTGTTATGTATTGTTTTAAGTTAACTTATGATAGTCCTGGGTGGAGTTAACACTTTGTTCATCTTGTTTCAGTAAACTCATTTGGTTATCTTTTCACCTTGCCTCAAAGTGCCTCTGTTTGCTAAGGGTCTTAATCTTAACAGAAGGTATACAGATAGTCCTCGAGTAAAGCCAAACAATATAGTTTCCCCAAAGGCTTGGGTGTGCCATCACAGAGAGGGTAGGCAGAAGGTTGATGTACTACAGTGTTTCCCCGATAGTAATACAGTGTCTTACTTTCTTTTTATCGCCAAAAGCCCCACTATGTCTTACTTTCGGGGTATGTCTTATATAAAGTAAGACGTACCCCACCGCCACGCCCACACCACCGCCGCCACACCACGCCGCCGCCGCCACGCTGCCGCCGCCGCAATCCGGCCCCATAGGCCGCGGCACACCTCCGCGGCACACCTTTCTGCGCATGCCTCCCTGCGCCGCCGGCTGCGCACGCGCAGAAGCACCTACGGGCACTATAGCGCCTGTAGACTTTCTGCGCATGCGCGAACGTCCGCACACGCGCAGTCGCTCCCAAGTCGCTCTCAAGTGCACATGCGCTGGCTCCAAAGCGGCAGGCGCGCTTGGGAGCGACTGCGTGTGCGCGGACGTTTGCGCATGCGCAGAAACGTCTACAGGCGCTATAGCGCCTGTAGGTGCTTCTGCACGTGTGGCGGGCGGGCAGGGAGGCACGCGCAGAAAGGTGCGCCTCGAGGTGTGCTGCGGCCAATGGGGTTGATTTGCGGCGCGGAGTGGCGTGGGCGTGGCGGCGGCGGCGTGGGCGTGGCGGTGGCGGTGTGGGTGTGGCGGCGGGGTACGTCTTACTTTTGGGGTACGGCTTATATTAGCCGACCCCCCTGAAACCCCCGATATGTCTTACAATCAGGGGTGTCTTACTATCGGGGAAACACGGTAGAATACTGTTTCTTGAACTGTGAGATCTGATCCCAAATGGGGTCCCCTTAGCTCAGTGCTGGAATCCTGAAAGTTTTGTCAGCTGTAAAAGGTTTCTGAATACTATCTAGTGGCTGTTTTAGACATTTACGTGAGTCCATTGTGCAGTATTTAGAGTGGATTCTGCAGAAAGTGCTTCAGCTGTACTTCATAAAAAAGAACATCAGCTTGTTTGGCAAGCCTTGAAAATACTGACAAATGGCTGTTCTCTTGGTGACCAGGACACAGTATGCTGATGTTTCCACCTTTACCCTGACTCTGAGGAGGTGCATCCTGATAATGTCCCATAAACACCAAAGCAGCTAAATAGTTTAAAGAGCAAATTCAATGCAGCAGGCTGTAACTCAATGTTATATCTGCAAATCTTTTAAGAAATGCCCTGGAAAGCATACCCATTAGTTTCACATACTTTTGAGAATCTTAGGCTGATTGTTATGTATAAGATTAATGAGACTTTTAGTTACTGTCAATGTATTTTTATTGTGTTTAAACAATAGAACAGCCAGAGAAAGTTATATGCTTGACCATACTATAGAATAAATATTCAGTAGTATTCCTATACCTTTGCATTTTGTGAAGCAAATAATAAAGAGAGAGAGAGAGAGAGAGAGAGAGAGAGAGAGAGAAGTTGCATCCCAATTGCATTTCCTCCTTGTATCAGAGATTACTGGCATAAGTAATGGCCAGAAATTTCAGTCTGCTGTATTTTATAGAAGTGCATTTTAATATGTGTATTTCTAAAATGCTTACAATGTGTATGTGTTTTAATTATGCCGTGACCCACCTCGAGCCTCAAGGGTAAGAAATAAAATTGTTATGATTATGATTAGGAGAACAGAACACTGTTGCCTAGAGTGGCTAAAGTAAAGGTAAATGTTTCCCCTGACATTAAGTCTAGTCATGTCCGACTCTGGGAGGTGATGCTCATTTCAATTTCTAAGCCAAAGAGCTGACATTGTTCGTAGACACCTCCAAGGTCATGTGGCCAGCATGACTGCATGGAGCGCCGTTACTTTACTGCCAGAGCGGTTCCTATTGATCTGCTCACATTTGCATGTTTTTGAACTGCTAGGTTGGCTGAAGCTGGGTCTAACAGCAGGAGCTCAACCTGCTCCCCGGATTCGAACAGCCAGCCTTTCGGTCAGCAAGTTCAGCAGCTCAGCGGTTTAACCCCCTGTGCCATCAATGGGCCCTTGTAGTGGCCTCTGCCTAGTAAATTAAGATGAGGGAACTTTTATGATCATGGCAATAGTGCCAATAATTGTGAATATGTAGGGATCTTGAATACTGCATGTTGTAGTAGTGGATTCCACAGTTTACTGAAGTGCCACATTAAGAAGTTATTTCTTTCTAGTCCTAATGTACCCATCATTCACATTCACTTTAAGAGAAAGGGAGAAAGCTGCCTCTCTCCACTCATGCATCATTTTCTATACCTCTCCTCTATCCCTGCTTACTCATTCTTTGTTTTTAATAAGCAAAGGTACTCAGGACATTATAATCTTTTTTCTTTAAAAAAGTTGTTACTCCAGTTCTTGACTATTTCGGTTATTCTTTTCTGCACCAGCTTCACTCCTTTTTTAAGGAGCAAGAGGGTGCTGTTCCATTCATCCGCTACTGATGGTTTCCCAGAGGAAAATGGACTGGTGGAGCAGCTAGTTTTTAGACTGGTATAACACAACTCTTCATATAGTAGAATGCATTTTAAGTTCATCTGATGCAGCAGTATCTCAAAGTGAATGCAACATTTAAATAGAAAGCAGGGCTACAATCTTCCCGGTGACTGAAGTCTATGTTGCATAGTTCCTGCAAGTATTCAGTACCTCCTTATGTAACAGTTTTTGTAAGGCATCTGGACTCAGCAATATAGCTCCTTAGGTTCTTCTTATTGCTGCCCTACACCTCATGGTTCAACAACTTCCCTTTTCTTGTGTGCTTTAAGTTTCTGCCCATTTCAAACAGAATGTAAGCTATAGTAGAAAGACACTGCTGTTGTTAAGAAAAACCTAAGAAAATAGTATTTCACTGATTTTGCAGTTTCAAGAGGGCGTTGTTAAAGGTGGGAAACCATTTCTGAATGCACTGGTGATAATTACTTCTCTTATCTTTTTTCTGTCCCTGTCTGAACGCCAAAGTGTGAATGGAAAGAAATGCCTAGTTTTGGATAGGCTTCTTCCCTGATCTCCTTTCAGTAAGCTGCATGCAGAATCAGAATGCCATATGCGAATGTAAAGGCAGGCACACACACACACACACCGGGGGGGGGGGAGAGAGAAAGTATATAGATGCAAAAAAAGCTAGGGAATATGATTAAACAATTTTCACAAAGCAGCATAAGGCTCTAATGCCAATGTAATGTTGATGCCTTTTAACCAGACTTTTTGTTTTCTGATACCTGTGTATCTTCAGGCCCTGTCAGCACTAAATAGTTACAACCATAAACACAATTCCTATGAGGAAATATCATTGAACTTGATGGGATTTACTTCTAAAAAAGATGATGATGCCAACACTTATTATTATGATGATAAGGAAAATTAAAAGCTGAGCATAACATTGTGCTTTTTTGTATCTCATACCCTCAGCATGCATTTAGGATCACATCTAAACCAGGGGAAACCATATGTGATAAGCAAGTCTCATTAACTTATTGGATCCCATCCAAATATTATTTCTGAAAAATCTGTTAGGTGTACCTCTGTAAAGCTTTTCTGTCTAATATATAATGTGCAGAAAATGTCTGCTACAGATCACCTAGACCAGGGCTGTCCAACTGGCGGCCCGGGGGGCCGTACACGGCCCCCCAGCCTGTTGGGCACGGCCCCCGCTATGCCCCCGGCCGCCATTTTAAAAAAATCTATTTTTTTTAAATGGCGGAGGGGGAGGCGGGGCAGGAGGAGGAAGTGAGCTGGCTCCTCCTCCTTTGCCCTTCCTCCTTCCCCTCCCTGCACCGCGGCTCACGATTGGAGCCGCGGCGCGTCCGCGGGGGAGGAGGAGGGGTGAAGGAGGAGGAAGTCAGCTGGCTGCCTTCTTCCTCCTTCGCCCCTCCTCCTTCCCCTCCCCGCGCCGGCGCTCAGGATCGGGGCAGGGCGCGGGGAAAGAGGGAGAAAGGAGAAGCCAGTCAGCTGACTGCCTTCTCCTTTCTCTCTCTTTCCCCCGTCTTGCGAGGATCCCAGGCGCCGGCGCCGCACGCGGGAAAGAGGGAGAAAGAAAGCCAGTCAGCTGACTGCCTTCTCCTTTCTCTCTCTTTCCCCCGTGCGCGCGAGGATCTAGGCGCCCGGCGCACGGGAAAGAGGGAGAAAGGAGAAGTCAGTCAGCTGACTGGCTTCTCCTTTCTCTCTTTCCCCGTCGTGAGGGATCCGAGGCGCCGGCGCGCGCGCGGGGAAAGAGGGAGAAAGGAGAAACCAGTCAGGGGAAAGACGAGGAAGAATGACAGTTTAGGAGGGGGCTGGGGGCGGGGCGGGGGCGGGGCTGGGGGAGGGGCCTGGGGCGGCCCCCCAGGTCATCAGTGACCTCAAGTCCGGCCCTTGGCCGGTTAGAAGTTGGACAGCACTGACCTAGACCTAACTAGAAGGATTACTTTATTGCTTGTGTTGATCATTGGATTCAGAGAGAGCTCTGTGGGCCCTTGATGTTTTTTCTGTGTTAAAGTTTTTATGAGCTCTTGCTGTTGACAAGCACTCTGCAATCAAGTGAACCCCAGGAAGCCACTTTAGAGAACTGTCCTCCTGGAGTGCATCTCTGGCTCTGTCTTATTGAAGGCAGCTGCTCATTTACCATTCCACTGTTCAGAAGGATAATCCAACCTCCACGGGAAACCAGAAGCATGGGCAAGCCACAGAAACCAACGCTGTGGTGACAAGAAGTGCCATGGTTTGAAACAAGCAAGCTAATGTGTTCCTCAACCACATCCTGATATAGGAGAAATAAAATATTAATGTATCCCTGTTCTTCCCCACATGCTATCTTAACTACTTGGAAGGTGAACTGGCTGTGCAGAGAACAGATAGGAAACAATATAGTTGAATCAAATAAGTATTTATTGACTAACAAGGATTTTAGATTTTCTCTCCTCCTGAGACTCACTATAAAGCATTTATTAGGAGAGGTAAAGTCTTTAAGATAGACACAGTTCTGGCTGAATTGAGGCTCTTAAATTGTTATTTCTTCTTATTGTCTCTTTCTTGTATGGTGTTCAACTGTCCCTAAGATGTTCTCAATATTTAATTCTGACTGGACTTGAATACAGATCATACAACGCTGACTGGACATGTTATTTTGTTGACTTTCTGGCCTTACTCTCTCTTCATCTTCCAATCATGAAATCGCTGACTCTTCCAAAAACCAGAAGTGCTTTGCCTGAGGCTCTGCCCCTGAGGGGCTTCTTAAAGGATCAAACCTGATATAAGAGTGCAATAAATCATAACCCAAGTGGGTTCCTACCAGTGATATAATTATAGCCTCATTGTTCATATTTATTTATTTATTTATTTATTTATTTATTTATTTATTTATTACTTCGATTTATTAATCACCCTTTCCCATAGGCTCAGGGCGACTCACATTCATATACATATAAACCCATAAAACACAGTAAAAACAGGTCCACCAATTAAAATTGCAGCAACCAGGCATGCAAAACAGTTTACACATTCATATATCTATGTCAATATATATGTCAATGGTCAGGTAAGTAAACACAAAGCATCACACTCCAATTAAATCCATTATATTTAGGTCATATTCTTCTGACCGTTCCTCATGGTGAGTATAGTTCCAAACTTGGTTTCGCACAATATGAACCCGGCGCAATCTGTATCAACTATGGAAGCATCACTGGTAAGAGTGTTCAATGCACAGTTCATTGGTCCATAACAAGTTCAACTATTGTAATACAGTCCATGTGAAATAACAAAATCACAATAATTCAAATAGTAGAGAAGACAAGCAATGTCCATTCACCAAACGCAGTCGAATCAGGCTGACGAGGACGTGAAGACTTTGGGAATCCCCCACTCGTTTTGACAAACATTTGTTCCAAATAATTCATATATAATTTGGCAACTGTGGGGGCCACGGGACTGCTTATGGCCACGCCCCCATTTGTAAAAAAATTATTATTAAAGGAAAAATAATTGTAGTCGAATATACAATCCAACAACTCCATGAGGAAGTCAAGAGGCCTTGAGAAAGACCCGCAAGGGTCGAAACGAATGGGGGATTCCCAAAGTCTTCACATCCTCGTTGGCCTCGTTGGCCTTAAAAGGACAGGGCCACAGAGGCTTCACATGAAAGAGGCTGTTTAAATTGATTCCCCAGAAACTGTACATAAAATATTAATCCCTCTAACAAAAAAAAAGGCTTAACTAGAGGTAAACAGTGAGGGTCTTCATGAGGCACAATACTCCCATTTTGATGGAAGATCACATGTACATGTTTGTTTTACATAGATATGTTGCTCTGCAAAACATGGACTTTGAGAGATAAGGTTTCTGAGCCCTCTCCAATTTCTTACACATTTTGAAGCATCTCTAGGTTTGTTTACACTTCTTTCATACATATTCAACTTTACATTCGTAAATACAAGTTGATGAATAGGTGAAGTGTTCAATGAATCTGCCTTAGAGGATCTTGAGGTCTGGTGTGAGATAATGACATCATCCCTTCATGCCAAGATTTGTGGCAGCTTTCACAGTGCAAATAGGGCATGCACCTTGTTATTCCATGTTATTTACAAGAGGCAATGATGAGATGTTTGGGAGGTCTCCATTTAGACTGGGAAGGCCATACCATGAGGCAACCATCCATGCACAGTGCATCTAGGGAAACTGGGAATCATGGGAACCTATCAGTGTTTGGGTCCCAAATGGATCCCAATTGGATAGGCTCAAGATGGATCCAACCAATGAGGGAGACCTAAGGCCCCTTTCACCTAGTGTATAAAATCCCACATTATCTGCTTTGAACTAGGATATATGGCAGTGTGGACGCAGATAACCCAGTTCAAAGCAGATATTGTGGATTATCTGCCGATATTCTGGGTTATATGGCTGGGTGCAATAGCCATAAGAAGCTTAGTTTCCCAGCAATTTCAAGGGATGATCACTCTTTTCAACAGGGCTCAAAAGTAGTGGACTAATGTCATGGTGTATGGAACATTGGAATCACATATCATTCAGCACCATGGACAGCAAATGGAATTTTGGTAGATTGGATGTCAGAAGGAGAGCCCAGGATGAGTGGACATTGAGGTTTTATTCCCGGTTCTGTATTGTGGATTTTGTGTAGATGTGCTGATTATCTTTACTTTTATTGAACTTAATTTATATTTATTCACATTTTAAAGTCCCTCAACTTCATTCTGGAAGCAGGGGAGGTTCGGTTCCATTGTAGATTTTCCATTATCACTCATAACCAAAGGAGATAGACCAGACTTCAGTTCTGTCTTGGAATCCCTCATTTAAAAAGTTAATCATTTTTGGTAGAGAGAAATTATCAAGTTTTAGTGTGTAACTTATTTCCTGACTGATGATGACCCAGAGATGAAAATATTATTTTCTCTGTTACTCATTACTCAGGAAACAAGTGCTTTATTTGTAGGCTACCCCCTCAAAAAAAAACCACAAGCAAACTCCAAAACAAACCCAATGGCATGTTGATTGATCCACATCAATTTTGGAATGTGCAGGGTCTAAAAGGACTGACACAGAGATATAGACAGACACAATGCACTCACCTATAGCTTTTTTCCTCTCTTTTTGGGGGGAGAAATTATACTTTACATCAGGCATCCTCAAACTACGGCCCTCCAGCTGTTTGGGCTTCCAACTCACAGAAGTCCTAGCTGGCTTGTTCAATGGTCAGGGATTCTGGGAGTTGGAGAGTCACAGTTTGAGGTTGCCTTCCTTACATGACATGAATATGCCTATTTATATAAAATGGTAAAAGCCCTTCTGTTTACTTTTCACAAAGAGATTTCTCATTTAGTCTTTCCAGTGGAAATACTCTCAAAGTAGAATATTTTCATAAGAATAATGGCAGTGATGTGGCATTGAACCTGCTCCCGAATTCTGATTGTCTCTCATGGTTACTCTTTGTCTTTTTCATGTGTGAATTTTAATTATATGTGTATATTTAATATTACATGTAATCCCCATCCACTGCTACAGGAAAGCATCTAAGTAATCTTGAGTTTTTGCTATTTTGAGCTTTTGTTACCTACTGCTTTTCTGTATGAAGAATCTCTGTTTTTATGTTCTTCCAAAATAGCCTACTTAATTCATTTGGTTCCACATTGTCCAGTGAAGAGCTTTGTACCAAGATTTTAAGGGTTAGGTTCCTGGTTTTGGCATAGACTTTGTCTACAGTCCTCAATGCAGTTCTCACATTATCTCATATATTTTGTAAATTTTATGACATATTGTCTATGAGAAAACATATATTTTTCCATGTCAGGAGTGAATTGAGGAACTGAAAGTCGCTTCTGGTGTGAGAGACTTGGCTGTCTGCAAGGATGTTGCCCAGGGGACACCCAAATGTTTGATGTTTACTATCCTTGTGAGAGGCTTCTCACATGTCCCCACAGGCATTATAATGCTGACAATGCAGTCTATGTAACCTACTTTCCGTGTATAGACTGTTAATGTGATGAATTTTACTGTGTGTATATGCTGTGCTTTTATATGCTATTTTAACTGTGTTATTGTGTGTATAAGCTGTGCTTTTATATATGTTATTTTATTGTGTTTTTAGTGTTGTAAGTCGCGCCGAGTGGGAGTGGCGACGGACAAGTCCAAATAAATAAATAAATAAATGCGGAGCTAGAGCTGACAGAGGGAGCTCATCCAAGCTTTCCCCGGATTCGAACCTTCAACCTGTCAGTCTTCAGACCTGCCAGCAGAAGGGTTTAACCCATTGCACCACCGGGGGCTCCAACACATGAATAAGGTGCTTTGCACTCAAACCTTCTCCAGCAAAAAATAAGAATAATCTGATGTAGAAAAATTGTGAATAATAAGAATCTGAAATGCCGATAATTAAGATTTGTCAGGACTTGGCAATGAATCTACTAGAAAGAAAGGAAAAACTTTCCTTTGTAGTTGTGTTAGTAGAGTTTCTCATTACATGTCTAATTTGGATTTGAGCCTTTCTTGTTATCTGGAGACTCCCTTTTCTTATTGTTCTTATAAAGTCAGAGAAAGTGGATATTTCACTCATCCTAATTGGCCTTAAATTCCCTTTTCATGTACTATATTGAACTGAGAAGCTTCTGCCGTCATTACACATTATAACTCAGGTTGGCTGTGACCCTGTACTACTCAGGCAGGATAACATATAATACTTTACAGACTTTTCCAACTGTTGATCAACGTCAGCCTGAGAACTGATTATGAATCCAAAGTACAGGATTACAAAACATAACAGCAGACACTAGGAAGCCATGAGCCACTTCAAATCAGTTCCACATTTCCATCCTCCAAGGGAAATGTGTATGTTCCACAGGCTTAACAGACTTAGCAGATGTGCAATGACAGGAACAACAGACAGCAGGTGCCACAAATCAAAATATTGTTATTCAGCTCACTGCCCTGCCAGCCATGCTCTTTCGGCTGTTTAATCTCCAATTAAATGGAGTGGAGAATCAAGCTGGCAATGCCTCCTTGCCAATTTAAAGAACCATCCCCAATGGCTTGGACTCGGAGTGTACTATGCAGACCTCTTTTGAACACAGAGAAAAGCACAGGGAATTAAATGCAGATCAGGGGCCCAGCTGTTGCCCTGAAGTGCAGTTGACAAGTTGTTCCCCTATGTGTGTGCCACAAGGCCCTGAGCTTCCTCTGTCTGTTCCAGAGGGCTCCCCAACTGTAGTGCCTGCCAAAATTGGTAGAAGCCCATTTTTATTCACGCTCTCAACCCAGCCGGAAGTGTAGTGAAGTCAGAGCTTGCAGGGCCGAAGACTCGGGATATTTTTACTGGCAGGAAGTACCATAGCATTTGCCACACCCCTTTGAGAACCCTCTTCCCATTCCTTCCCACTTCAGCTGTAATTCCCAAATAATTGAGAAATAGTACCATAGAGTCTTGCTTATCCAACATAAATGGGCCGGCGGAATGTTGGATTAACAAAAATGTTGGATAATAAGGAGGTGTTAAGGAAAAGTATATTAAATGTCAAATTACGTTATGATTTTACAAATTAAGCACCAAAACATCATGTTTTACAAAAAATTGAGATAAAAAGCAGTTCAGTACTTGGTAACATTCTGTAGTAATTACTATATTTAAGAATTTAGCAGGAAAACATCACAATGTATTGAAATAGCTGTGGATCCTTGTGGGAGGCAGACTGTGTTGGATAATACAGAAGGTTGGATGAGCAAAGGTTGGATAAGCAAAACTCTACTGTAATCCCTACTATTTGCACATTTCTTAGTGCAGTGGAAAGCTGCTAGGAACTGTTTTAGATTAGGGATGGGAATTGTGTGTTCCCCACTCCGATGTTGCTGGGCAATAGCTGTCAGCAGTACAAGACTGCATAGCCAATAGTGAGTGATGCAGGGAGTTGTTGTTGTTGTTAATGATTTATTTGTTTTATCTGTGTTCCACCTTGTGCCTAAACCTGCTTAGATAAACACACTGAGTAAAAGACAAACACTGTTCATATGAGGAGACCAAACAGTCAGTATCAATGCAAAATATAATCTCATTAAAATGATACAGTAATCCTAGGTGCCTCCCAATCCAGCAAACATAGGCAAATGGCAATATATAAGCACATATATGCAGTATAGAGTCAAACAGTATTGGTAAGCAGATCGAGTATCATACCAATCATCACACAATCATATAAATTGATTTAAATACAGGTGTACAATACATTTGATATCATATTATCACACTCACAGGGCAATTCCATACAAATTGCAGGGACATGGGGTAAAGAAGGGGGTGGGGAGAGTATCTCTGAACGTATAGCATCAGCACGGCTCTGGTGTCCCATGTAAACAAAGTATCGCCAACCCAGAACTGCGAGTAAGCCGGGAGGCGTGTCCACAGAACACCCCTTGTGGGATGCGTCCCAGTGGAATAAAGCCAAGGAGATGGATACTCGAACACCAGTAAAAGGGCAAGCCGCAAAAGCAAGCCGTCAGGTGTACAAAGAGTGGCGAAATAGTGTCAAACCGTAGTGGTTTAAAGCACCAGTGTGCAATAATAGTAAAACAGGCAGCCTGTTAGCAGCCAGAGGCCCCAGTAAAGAAGCTGTTGGAGGGTCTGGCTTGGATGAAATAGAAGCAAAACAACGCCTACGGGATGCCGCCGCGTAGACCCGTTTCGGACCTCAAGGGTCCTTCCTCAGGGCCCTTGTTTGCTGGATTGGGAGGCACCTAGGATGACTGTATCATTTTAATGAGATTATATTTTGCATTGATACTGACTGTTTGGTCTCCTCATATGAACAGTGTTTGTCTTTTACTCAGTGTGTTTATCTGTGCTGCATATACATAGTCCCCTTTTGTTGTTGTGTTGATACCTAAACCTGCTTCCCAAGTCCACTCTCCCGCTGACTTTTTTCCAAGGTTATAAGATTCCAACCAAGGCGGGGGTCTCATTAAAGTTGGAAAGGGGACCTGATGCTAAATTCCCTCTTTGAGACCAGAGCTTTATTGACCATGGCAAAGCCCTCACAGCATGACTGGGACCAAAGTATTGCTAAATGACAGCTTTAGTAATTTAATTGGCTATTAGTACAAACATTTCTTACTTTAACAAGCCATATAATTAAATCTCTATTTGGATGGAAAATCAATTTCCCCTGAAATAAAAAGCTCCCAATTAACTTTAATGTTTGGACAAAGCTCTAAAAGGCTCCCTGTTTCAGTCAGAGGACTGAAGCCAGAAAAGCTGTCAGGAATGTGTTTGCAGAGTGGTGCCCACAAAAAAAAGACCACACACAGTGAGATACACATTCAGACACATACAAACAAATGCACACTTGTGCAAACAAGTGTGTGTGTGTGTGTGCGCACATAAAATATCACTTGTTGGAAGGAAAACCTAAGAGGACTGTGGAACTGTGGAGCTGAGGAGAATTAAGGCTGTCCAAACTATCTTGAGCAAAAAAGATGCACAATGCAACAAATATCTGTAGACAAGAGAAAGGGAGAGGTACATCTGTAGGAGGAACCAGGTGAGAGCAAAATTTTGTTTTCTTTGCAAGCAGAGCTCTGCTGAAAACGGAGAGACAACCCTTAATTTCTATTTACTCACATTTTAAAGTCCCTCAACTTCATTCTGGAGCCGGTGGTTCAGTCCTATTGCAGGTTTTTCCATTATCAGTCATGAAAGGGCAAGCTTGTGGACTTCAGTTCTGTCTTGGAATCCCACATTTGAAAAGTTACTAGAGAGAAATGATCAAGTTTTAGTGTGTAACTTAATTCTTGGCTGAAGATGATCCAGAGATGAGAATATTATTTTCCTTTTTCATCCATATTAGGGAACAAGTGCTTTATTTGTAGAGCTACCCCCACAAAAACACCAATTATGTGTTGATTGATCCATGCCAATTTTTGAATGTGTAAGGTTTGAAAGGAATGGCACAGAGACACAGACACAATTCCCCTACCTATAGCTTTTATTTTTAATGAACTACACCTTATACTAGGCATCCTCAAACTGCAGGCCTCCAGCTGTTTGGGCGTCCAAAAATGAGTAGTGGAGTGCTACAGGGTTCGGTCCCAGGCCCAATTCTGTTCAACATCTTTATTAATGACTTAGACGAAGGTTTAGAGGGCATGATTATCAGGGTTGCAGATGATACCAAATTAGAAGGGATAGTTAATACTCTAGAGGACAGGATCAGAATTCAATATGACCTTGACAGATTAGAGAGCTGGGCCAAAACAAACAAAATTAATTTCAACAAGAACAAATGTAAGATACTACACTTAGGCAGAAAAAATGAAATGCAAAGATACAGGATGGATAACACCTGGCTCGACAGCAGTCCATATGAAAAAGATCTTGGAGTCTCTATGGACAACAAGTTGAACATGAGCAAACAGTGTGATACAGCAACTAACAAAGCCAATAGGGTTTTGGGCTGCATCAACATGAGTATAGTGTCTAGATCAGTTGTTCCCAAGCTGTGGGTCCCCAAATGTTTTGGCTTTCAACTCCCAGAAATCCCAACAGATGGCAAACTGGCTAGGATTTCTGGGAGTTGTAGATCAAAACACCTGGGGACCCACAGATTGAGAACCACTGGTCTAGATCGAGGGAAGTCATGCTAACCCTCTATTCTGCTTTGGTAAGATCCCACCTGGAGTACTGTGTCTAATTCTGGGCAATGCAATATAAAAGAGATATTGACAAGCTGGAAGGTCTCCAAAGGAGGGCAACTAAAATGATCAAAGGTCTGGAGACCATGCCCTATGAGGAGCAGCTTAAAGAGATGGGCATGTTTAGCCTGTAAATGAGGAGGTTGAGATGAGACATTATAGCCATATATAAATAAGAAAGAGGGACCAGGCTTGTTTTCTGCTGCCCTGGAAACTAGAACTCAGAGCAATGGGCTCAAATTACAAGAAAGGACATTCCACCTGAACATTAGGAAGAACTTCCTGACTGTATGAGCTGTTCAACTGTGGAACTCTCTGCTTCAGAGTGTGGTGGAAGCTCCTTCCTTGGAAACTTTTAAACAGAGGTTGGATTGCCATCTGTCTGGGGTACTTTGCACTTTTCTTGCATGGCAGGAGGTTGGACTAGATGGTTCATGCAATCTCTTCCAACTCTCTGATTCTATGAGTCTAAGTTGAGCTAAACAACAGGAGAAAGAGGCAGGTCTAACATCAAAAAACGAAATGCCTGACCTCTACACAATGGCTTTCTAGTTCTTTTTCTACTGTTCTATAAAATGTGTTTTCGAGTAACTTTTTTCTAGGGAGTTCAAGGGAACCGACATCATTCTCTTCCTTCTTCCTTTATTCTCATAACACCTCTGTGAAGTAAAGTTATGCTGAAAGTGTTGGACAAAAGCCAAAGATTACCCAATGAACATCCTGACTTTGTGGGTGACTAACCTTAGATTTGCAGGAGATGATACACCATCACCTCCTCCTGCTGAACCACATTGCATGCTTATTATGCTTCACAAAGTGTTCAGAAAAGAGACAAAGGGAATAAGAGTGCAAGAGTTGAAAATCGGCTATGTAGAGGCTCTGGTTGCCAGGCTACAAACCATCCTGAACAAGACCTCTGTCCAGGCCCATTCAATTGGTTTGAAGTACCAGTGTAATGCAGAGGCAATTTTCCTATCTATGAGGGAGTGTTGTAATACAGGTTTTCTCTTTTTCTTTTTGATAAAGAAATATTAACTCAAAGAACCATAGGTAACCTCAACCGCAGCAGCAGCAATGACAACAGAACTGCATCAGATTTGTGGACAGGGGTGTGACCCATTCTTTCCAGGATGAGCCCATTGAATACATATAGGCAGGTGGTAGTGCTGTCAGGGCAGATTAAAGCAGATGGGCCCCAAATGCCACAGGACTGGATCTCCACATTTTGAAGTACTAGTACAGTACAAGTATATTTCATGTCTCATCTATAGAGGTCTGTTAATCTGGGGCCAGTGTGGAACAGAAATGCTCCAAACTGGCACCAGGGGTCAGTTTTGTTTGAGCATGCAAGGAATCAGTGAGTGTATGTGTGTCAGTTGTAAAATAAGATGCATGAAGCTGATTGGTCGGGAGATGGCTAAGCCTGGGACTTTTGGATACTGTTACATTTTTGTTCAGGCTTGAGATACACAAGTGCAGAGAGAGAGAGAGAGAGAGAGAGAGAGAGAGAGAGAGAGAGAGAGAGAGAGAGAGAATTTGAAGAGTGAAGCAGAGAGAGATTTTAGAGTGTACTCTTGCTTCATGAGCTGCTGAAGGAATTTTATCCACATGGACAAAGAAAGACCAATTTAGGTCTCTCATAGAAGGACATTATTTGAGTTGATGCAACTGATCACATTGTACATATGTTGTTTTGAACTATGAAGAGTAAACTACTTCTTTACTGTTCACCTGTGTGACATCTTTTCTTTCTCTGGCAAGGCAGTATGTGAGCTGATCAAACGTGAACTACACATGGTTTGATGTATTGCCAAAGGCTTTCATGGCCAGAATCACTGGGTTGTTTTAGGTTTTTTGGGCTGTATGGTCATGTTCTAGAAGCATTCTGTCCCATGAGATCACTGAGATCGGAAGATCAGGATCTCCTCTCCACCCCGAGTGTCAAAACATACCATCTCACCTCAACTAGGAGGAAGGCGTTTTCTATCATTGCCCCCACACTCTGGAACTCCTTACCGCCCGAGACCAGGTCTCTCTGAGACCTTATGGCGTTCCGGAAGGCCTGTAAGACCTGGTTATTCCGACAGGCTTTTGTATCCTAGTTGGTTTTAGTCTATTAATTTTAATGCAACGTTTTCTGTCGCTGTTTGTATTTTGATGTTTATGTTATTGTATTTGCTGTGATTTGTGAGCCGCCCCGAGCCACCCGGGAGTGGCAACCAAGAAATCGAATCATTAAATTGATTAAATTAAATTCTCTCCTGATGTTTCACCTGCATCTGTGGCAAGAATATGAGAGGTCGTGAGGTCTACATGTGGTTTATTTTAAATTATGCCACAAGTTTGCACCAGCCCAAACCCACAGCAAAAGCGGGTTGGAGTCCAGCCAGTTTGAGGCAGCACTGCCCTGCTAGACAACCACCCTAGTATCCATGTCACTCCCATTGCCTCAGCCAGATGGATGGAGAGCTCCTGTGCTGACCTCAGCAGAGGCTCCTGCAATGACAAAGAGTTCTCACACATCACCTTTTCTCTGTACAGCAGACCTGTCCAAATTGCATTCAGTTTTGATGTCCACACTTCATCTCAGCTCAGAGTTGCTCCAGAATTACCATAGACATCTCACTACAACCCGAGACCTAAAGTCAGAGTTTCTGCAGCCCTCCTTACGATCTCCCCAATGCTGATGCCATGAAACAACTTTTACATAGGCTGAAGACAAGAAGGGAAGGCTAGCTTTAGCACAGCAGGTGCAGTAAATCTTGCCAACCAAAAGGTTGACATTTAGAAGCCAGGTAAGGATGAGCTCCTGATCTTCAGTCCAGCTCCCTGCCCACCCACCAGATCGAAAACAGAAATGTGAGTAGATGAATAGGAACCGCATTAAGCAGGGAGGCATTTCAGGCACTGTGTTCAGAGGAAAAGTTTACAAACAAAGAAAGTTCTTCAGCAAGGAGAATGAGCGACATCACTCCCCTGTTGCCAGAACCAAGCGCAGCCTCCAAAGATGCCAAATGATGAGAAAAAAACCTAAATACGCCTCTATCTGTCATCTGTCCTATCACTGTATAATTGGCATTGAATGTTTGCCATATATGTGTTCTGTGCTCCGCCCTCAGTCCCCTTCGGGGTGAGAAGGGTGGAATATAAGTACTGTAAATAAAATAAAGAAATAAAATAAATATGCTTAATAATAAGCAATTTGTTTGTTAGGAACTTTGTTCACTGAAGTATGCCTGTAATATGCATTCATTTCTACATATAGGGTGGGAGTAATATGTTTTGAGAAAGGGGGAAAAGGTTGCTGGGCTGGGAACACAGTCAAAGATTGCAAAAGGCCCTGAAAGAATAGTAGCACCAACTCATGCACAATCATCACTACTATCATGCCTGCAAGGTGTTAAAATACAAATCTGGCTAGAACGGGAACAATTAATATAGATTAACCAGATACAAAAGACAACAGGTCTGTATATAACAAAGCATTCGCTTAAATGTTCTGTGTTAAATTGAAATGCAGCTGTAGAAATTTTGTTCTTGCACAATTATTAGAGCAGCAGGTGCCCTGTTCTTCTTTTGTATGTGGCCTCTGTATGTAAATAATAAGTCGTACGGTTGGCAGCTGACAGCTATTTTCTGGAAATACTGTTTTGCTTTCAACAGGTATATGACAAGAAGAAATGCTCCCAGTGAAGTTTATCTCAGCATGCAAACTTTCCATATTGGTAATCAGTTGAAAACGTACACGAGGCCTTTCAGAAAACTTCATCAAACCAGCTGTGAAGGAAGGAAATATGCACAAGGACGAAGCTTTTAGCCTTCCCTGCCAAAAAGTGCTGGCTCCTCACCAAACTATAACTTCTTGCCTAAGAAAACCTCCTATTTAATTTTGAAACATCCCCTCCAACACAATCTAAACGGAATCCATGTTGGAGAATGGAGAATAAGGTGGTCAACTCCATTCTGCACATTTTTGAAAGAAATCCCTATAGATTTCGCTGACAATACATCCTAGACCAGGCCTGGGCAAACTTTGGCCCTCCAGGTGTTTTGGACTTCAACTCCCACAATTCCCAGCAGCTGATAGGCTGCTAGGAATTGTGGGAGTTGAAGTCCAAAAAACCTGGAGGGCCGAAGTTTGCCCAGGCCTGTCCTAGACTCTAAGACAGACATTTTACATGCGTTTCAAACCATCGTTCAAAATCTCAGACCCAGACCGGTCTGTAACAAACAACTAAAGCCCAATAAGGTGGAAATTAACAGATGGTTTGATTCTGAATGTAGAAGCGCCAGGCAAGCTCTAATGGAGTACTCCAAACATACACTTAGAAACAGGGCCGTAGCCAGGATTTTGATTTGGGGGGCTGAGTTTGGTTCGGGGGCTGAGACTGGGTGGAAGAGGGTCTACCCTAGCAAACCTTTTGTATTGTTATCCCAATAACCCCATTAATGTGGGATATAATGAGCATGGTGATCAGATCATGATATAAGTGCACATAACAGTTTAAATAATGTACCAGTAAGGCCTTCTCGCGGATCACCCTGAGAATTTCGGGGCTGAAGCCCCCCCCCCCCCGGCTACATGCCTGCTTAGAAACAATGATACTGTTGTTGATGCAAGTCTAGCTCAGATGAGGGCTTCCTATAAGGCACTTTTTAAGCAAAAAAAACACCAAAAATACCCACGTTAGAGCTCAATGTAACCAATTAGCATTAGCTGTGTCGGAAAAGAATGAGAAACAGTTTTGGGATATTATATCAACCGTAATGCACATGGTCAGGCAAGTAGTTCTTGGGCATATTTCAACACAGCAATTGTTTGATCGTTTTAGTAAGCTTTACAGAGCTACTTTTTCAGGGAATCATCGTACCACCTGTTTGCCTTATTGGTCCTCAGTGTCAACCTCCAAATAAAGAATTTTATTGCAGCTCTGGCTCTGAGTAATATGATGCCTGCAAAAATATTTAAAAACTTTCCAGAGTGGTGGGCTCAAGTGGGATATCTTCTCCTGTCTATTTTATTATTCTTTCATTCAAGCACCTTTGCTCAGCTTTTGGGGCTCAAATATTAGCCAAAGTGTTCTCACACATCAGTAACACAGACATCATCCCAGAGCCTAGTTGTCCCCATTTACAAGAAGGGTGATAAATAAGATCCCAACAACTATTGCCCTATTAGCCTCCTAGATATTGATTCTAACATCTATTGGACAAATTAGATGACTGGGAATTTAATAACCAATAATTCACCCTGAACAGGCTGGTTTCAGAAAAGGACAGAGTACAATCAACCAGTGTTTGACCTTGTATTTCTTAGCCCAACAAGCAATTGGTGGACCTACCAAACATCCATTTGTTGCCTTTGTCAACTTAGCAGCAGCTTTTGGCTCAATCAATAGAAACCTATTGTGGCATAAACTGGCTAACACCAAAATGGATAAGCTCCTATTGTTTTTAACCAAGGCACTTTATTCCACCACCATGGCTAGAATAAGAGTTGGTGTTTCTGGATCATTAACTGACCCTATTCATACTAATAAAGGAGTAAACCATGGGTGTCTACTGGCACCAATACCTTTTAATCTATACTTGAATGACATAATACCTCCACTCTCAGGGCCAGAATTTTTCCCACCCACAGTAGGATCCAAGAAAACTTCCATTCTATTATATGCAGATGACATAGTTCTAATGTCACTTACCCAAATTTGTCTGAGAAGACTGCTTTCTAAGCTTGTATATATAGTTGTTTTTAAAAAAGCTGAATATCAACTATAATAAAACAAAGATAATGGTGTTTGGAAGAAGACATTCTTAACACAGATGGTCCATCGGGTCACCAAATTGAACAATATCGGGAGTTTAAGTACCTTGGAATCCATTTCATGGAAGAACTATCCCGGAAACCCCAAATAGAACAGTGTTATTGGAGCAATCCTCAGATTTTACAACACTGTAGGGGATCATCTAGCTATCCCAACCCTAAAATAAAGTTATAGCCTAGATTTTGTATGGTGCTGCTGTCTGGGGATGGGATGAGTATCAGACAGCGAAACTGGAGGCTCTCCAGAATACATTTCTTAAGAAACTACTGAGACTCCCAACGGGCACCCCAGCAACCTTGGTCCAGACAGAGGTTGGTCTTCCCTCCTCTCCCCAATTAGATCATGGGTACACTTTATCCTATTTAATTATTGGAGAAGTGTAAAAGATTCCTTAGTTAGGGTTCTCCGCAAGGGGTGTTTTGAACAGCTAGCAAAATGCAAAAGTCTGGAATACAAGATATCAGAAGCTATTTGAATTTCACTGATAAGCTCCCTATCTTGAACTCAAGGGAGAAGCTCCATTAATATATTTTAATCACTGTGTTCACCAAGATAGGCAGGCTATTAATAACTCCAAATTTTCCCACAGGTTCAGACTGTAAAAAAACTTGACCATGATAGGGTTATCTACCTGACTAGGCTCACATTCCCAAAACTTAGCCAAGCCTTCATAGCCCTTCATTTTCAAAGTATGCCCACAGCAGTGATTGATGGTAAATACACAGGCACCCCTCTGGCTCTTTGCTTATGTGTTTGCGGGGCCCTGGAAATTGAGGATTTGCCTCACTATTTGTTTTCCTGCCCTCTGTACTCTGATACAAGAACTAAAATCCCTGTGCCTACTCTTTATCTCTTTCGAACCAATACTGTGTCAGAATAGATTTTCTCCCTTTTTGCTGACACTAATCCTGTGGTTACTCACAAGGTGTCTCTTTTTGCCCTGGCAGCACAGAATATCTGGGCAAAACTGATTTCTGATATTGCTGTTGACTGTGCTGGGGATGGTTTTAATTAATATTTGCTGTTTATATCCAAGGTATTCCCTGCTTAAGTTTGAATAATGCTGTATTTATTTATTTATTTATTTATTTATTTATTTATTTGCAAACAACATTTATATGCCGCCCTTCTTATCCCGAAGGCGACTCAGAGCGGCTTACAAGATACATACAATATATTACATTTTTAGCATAGTACAATATCAGTATTATAAATTACTATATTGTACTATATAATTATATTGTAATATTATTAGTAATATTACATGTAATATAAAATATATAATTATAATATCATATTATTATTAGTATTATATTTTATTGCATTATAGTATTATAAATTATTTACTTAGCTTTACCTGGTTTTTAGTGATGAAGATGCTAGTCCATGGGAATATCTCGCTAATGATATATGTAGGATTTTAATGATTTATATAGGATTTCAATGGTGTATTTTATCTTGTATTTAATAATCTGGTTTTCATACATTTATTTGTTTGCTTTATATGTGAAAAACCTATGGTCTAAGCATCAAATGAACTTGAATTAACTTGCCTTGCCTAAGGAAACCCAATAATGAATTCACATGTTTGGCAATGTAGACGGCACGCAATGTAAAAGCACACAAGAACAACAAGACCAACAGCAACTGAACAGATAGCAGCAACAGATAAAAAGGAAGAGATGGGTCCATCTATTGTGTGTTGCCTGAAGGGCCACAGAATATAGATCCAGTCCATCTTCCTTACAGAAAATGTGTTTCATAGACAGATCCTTTAGAGATGATCTGGCTTGAACAAAATTGTGTGCATCTGCATGTCTGGGTGATCTTCTTTGACATATGTAGTGTGGCAGCTATGTATACTTCCTCAGAAAATAGGAAAATGCTTTACTCAAAAGGATAAATATTTACATTTTGTCTATGGTCACTTATATTTATATGTGCAAATTTAGGAGCATCTCAAGAGGTTGAGGAGTGCAGTGCTATCCTGAAACCTAGCAAGGAAAGCACTCTTGCCACTTCTGTGCCACCATCATGCTGGAGAAAGTACTTTTGCTTTCAACATGGCACACACAGAGCATACACCTCATTTTGAAGTAAATTAGTGTTCCCAGCAAACTTCTAGGAACATTAATCATGGTCTAAATAAGGCATGCTTCTGTGCAAAGGAAGAGACCTGAGCATCCTTCTTTTTGGCTGGAATGGTGGCTGGTAGAATCGGGTGAAGATAGTTAATAAACATTTAGAAATGACATGATTTATAATCAAAGATAAAGAACATGGCAAAATAATTACTCTGAGCCTTACAAAGTTTTGGGGTTTTTAAAGGTCATGTATGCATTATGAGCCTGCTTGTATGGAGAAAGATAGCTGTGCCAGATAAAATGAGTTGCTATTCTAACAACAAGCTCATCTATCCACCATGTGCCTGTTGAGCTGCCCTCACATAGGCACTCTTCTTCATCTGCAAATTAATCTTCCTCCTAAGGAACAGAGGGAAGCAAATTAATAGCTGTGCAATGACATAGAGGGTTTTTTGGTTTTTAATAAAACAAGAGGGTTTTAAAAACAAGATTACCTGTGGTGTATCCTCCTTCCACCAATATCAATCATCATCAGCTCTGGAAGTGTACATATGCCACATGTTCCAAGACCCTCTGATTTGTTGTTGTTGTTTATTTGTTCAGTTGCTTCTGACTATTTCTGACATCCTGGACCAGCACAAGCCAGAGCTCTTTGTTGACCGTGGCCACCCCAGTTCCTTCAGAGTCAAGCCAGTCACTTCAAGGATACCATTCATCCATCTTGCCCTTGGTCGGCCCCTCTTCCTTTTTCCTTCCATTTTCACCAGTATCATTGCCTTCTCCAAACTTTCCTGTCTTCTCATTATATTGCCAAAGTACTTCATATGGTTCTGGCCCAGTTTGCCTGTCCGAACGTATTCTCCCCTATGAACCATCAAGAGCGTTAAGATCATCCGGAGAGGCCCTGCTCTCAGTCCCGCCACTTTCGCAGTCGCGTCTGGTGGGGGTGAGAGGCAGGGCCTTTTCTGTGGTGGCCGCCGGCTATGGAACTCTCTCCCGAATGAAATTAGATCTGCCCCCTCCCTCCTGGCCTTTAAGAAGCTAGTGAAATCCTGGTTGTGGAACAAGACATTTGCAGAGTGATGGTTGAGACCAGTAATTGACCACAATGTGCGGACTGAGTTGGACATGATTTTATCTTAGCGAATGATTTATATGCACTTTGTCTTATATGTATTTTTAACTGATTATTATTATTTATTTATTTCATTTCTAACCCGCCCTTCTCTACCCCCGAAGGGGGACTCAGGGCAGCTCACAAAAGGCAACAATTCAATGCCACTGTAGCACAGCAGTTCTCGTTTGTGCCTGGAGGGCAGGGGCTAGGACCCGGGGTCCCATTAGCATTAGGGCCTGCAGCACCAGAACCAGATTCAGAGGATGAGCTAGATGACTGGGGCGAAGGGCAGCTTCCCCTTGGTGGGCCTCCTTCGCCCACAGAGAGCTTGGCATGGGAAGAAATGTTGTTTGGCCCTGGCGAAGACATAGATAACCAGGTGCAGATGGAAGACAGTGATTCTGGAAGCTATGAGCATCCGGGTGGGAGAGATTCTCAGGAACTAGTGAGTGAAAACATGGAAGAAGGGGAAGGAAGCTGCCTGTTCCACCTGTGGCTCTGGACGCTGGGCTCCTTTAAAGTGGCTGGCAAGAGGCTTGAGACCCCTCCCGCCCTCCCAGAAGACCAGCTCCCTGAGGGGAAGGAAGCTGCCTGTTCCACCTGTGGCTCTGGACGCTGGGCTCCTTTAAAGTGGCTGGCAAGAGGCTTGAGACCCCTCCCGCCCTCCCAGAAGACCAGCTCCCTGAGGGAAGGAAGCTGCCTGTTCCACCTGTGGCTCTGGACGCTGGACTCCTTTAAAGTGGCTGGCAAGAGGCTTGAGACCCCTCCCGCCCTCCCAGAAGACCAGCTCCCTGAGGGGAAGGAAGCTGCCTGTTCCACCTGTGGCTCTGGACGCTGGGCTGCTTTTAAAGTGGGTTGTGTGAATGTGTGGGGTGTGGGTGAATGTTCCTCCCTTCAATTGCACTACTGGCACTTTATATCCTGATTGTAACAGGATTCCGCTAAGACACTACGGCCACACTACAAGATTCGGTGTGCACTGTGTGCCAACTCCATCAACTGCTGCTATTTGTTGCTACTAGTGCCTAAGACTGGGACGAGACCTGAACTGTGGTGCTACTGTGACTCGCACTTTAGAACTGTGGTGCTTACTGTGACTCGCACCTTAGAACCGTGGTGCTTACTCTGACTCGCACTTTACAACTGTGGCGCTTATCGTGCCTTGCACTTAGTGCCTACTGTGACTCGCACTTTAGGGGCCGTCGGCCTTTTGCACTGCACGGCCATTACTGACTTCTTGGCCACCTATGCTCGACGAATATCAACTCGCGTTACACTGGCACTTGCACTTTGTGCATTGTTAACAGTTTTTAACAACTTGCAGGGTGGGGAAGTCACAGGGTGCGAGGGGTCACAGGACAGAGGTTGTCATCTTATATGGGTGCACCGATTCAGGAGAGGGAGTATGCAGGAGGGATGGTTCCCGGGCGGGGGGGTCCTATCGGGGTGGTGACTGGGAGGGGAAGATGCGGGAAGGGAGACCCAAAGTACGGATTCGGCCTAGAATTTGTGATGGATCTAAACCACTAATTCGACCTGGGCGAGAGCGTCATAAAATTCCAATTCGGCCAAAAATTTGTGCAAGAACATTGATAAATTTAAATCGGGCTCCTGACAAAGTTAAGCTGAGTACTGAGGAAGGCGGTCCCTCCCGGTTGAAAGTGGTGCTGTTTAATGCCAGGTCAGTCAATGGTAAAACATCAATAATACAAGATCTAATTCGTGAAGAACAAGCTGACCTGGCCTGTATAACGGAGACCTGGTTGGACGAGGCTGGGGGTTAATCTCTCCCAGCTCTGCCCACCGGGTTACTCCGTACAGCACCAAGCGAGACCGGGAGGGCGGGGGGGAGTCGCAGTGGTCTATAAGGATTCCATCCCTTGACCAGGTGCCCCATCCCACAGTCAACCACGTTCGAATGTGTCGGCCTAAGGATTGGTGACCGGGACAGGATAGGGATTCTGTTAGTGTACCGACCACCCCGCTGCACTACAGTCTCCTTACCTGAGCTAGCCGGGTGGTCTCGGGCCTGGCCGTGGAGTCTCAGCAGCTCATCGTGCTGGGAGACTTCAACGTCCATGCCGAGACCACTCTATCAGGAGCGACTCAGGACTTCATGGCCGCCATGGCAACCATGGGCCTGTCCCAGTTAATATCGGGTCCCACCCATAGTGCTGGACACACTTTAGATCTGGTTTTCTGCCAGGGATGGGATGAAAGTGGCGGAGTGGAGGAACTGACCATCATTCCTTTGCCATGGTCCGACCACCACCTGATCAAGTTTAGACTCACTGGGCCTTTCCACCTCCGCAGGGGTGGTGGACCTATTAGAATGGTCCGCCCCAGGAGACTTATGGATCCGAACAGTTCCTGACGGCTCTTGGGGATTTTCCCGCCTCCTCGGTAAGTGACCCTGTCGAGGCTCTTGTCTCACTCTGGGACAGGGAGATGACAAGGGCTGTTGACACGATCGCTCCAGAACGTCCCCTCTTGAGTAACCGAGCTAAACCAGCTCCTTGGTTCACTGAGGAGCTGGCAGCAATGAAGCGAAAAAGAGGAGGCTAGAGTGCGTGTGGCGTAGGAAGCGGAGCGGATCAGCTCAGGCGCGCCTGGTCTCTTATTTGAGGACCTATGACGCTGCAATAAAAGCCGCACAAAAAACATCTATTGCGGCCAAGGTGGCGCGCGAAGAACCGTCCAGCGGAACTGTTTCGAGTCGTTAGGGGTCTTTAAATCCGCCTCAGTGCGAGATCCCTGACGGCTCGGCGGCACGCTGTGATGAGTTTGCTAAGGTCTTCGCGGATAAGGTGGCTCTGATCCGTTCGATTTCGATACCACTTTAACGGCAGTCTCTGAGGATGTGACACGAGCATCTGCTTGTCGGTTTTGATGGATTCGTTTCAATTGGTTCAGCTTGAGGATGTGGACAAGATCCTTGGAGAGGCGAGGCCCACGACATGCATCCTAGACCCCTGCCCATCCTGGCTGATCAAGGAAGCCAGAGAGGGTTTGGCAGAGTGGGTGAAGGTGGTGGTTAATGCCTCCCTTCGGGAAGGCACCATTCCAGCCAGCTTAAAGCAAGCTGTTATAAAACCGCTGTTGAAGAAACCTTCACTGGACCCCACTCAATTAGTGAACTATCGGCCAGTTTCCAATCTCCCCTATTTGGGCAAAGTCATGGAACGTGTGGTGGCTTCGCAACTCCAGGGTTCTTGGCAGACACTGATTATCTGGATCCGGCACAGTCTGGCTTTAGGCCGGGGCATGGGACTGAGACAGCCTTGGTCGCCTTGGTAGATGATCTACGCCGGGAACTTGACAGGGGAGTGTGTCCCTGTTGGTTCTGCTGGACCTCTCAGCGGCTTTCGATACCGTTGACCACGGTATCCTTCTGGGTCGCCTTGCAGATATGGGGCTTGGGGTACTGCATTGCAGTGGCTCCAATCCTTCCTGGAAGGTCGTACCCAGAAGGTGTCATTGGGTGACACCTGTTCGGCTCCACAGCCGTTGTCCTGTGGAGTCCCTCAGGGTTCAGTACTGTCCCCGATGTTGTTCAACATCTACATGAAACCGCTGGGAGAGATCATTCGGAGTTTCGAGTAAGGTGTTATCTGTACGCAGATGATGTCCAGATCTGTCACTCCTTCCCACCTGTCACCAAGGAGGCTGTCAGACCCTGAACCGGTGCTTGGCTGCTGTGTCGGACTGGATGAGGGCTAGCAAATGAAACTAAATCCAGACAAGACAGAGGTCCTCCTGGTCAGTCGTAAGGCCGAACAGGGTATAGGGTTACAGCCTGTGTTGGACGGGGTTACACTCCCCCTGAAGACGCAGGTTCGCAGCTTGGGAGTGATCCTGGACTCAGCGCTGAGCCTGGAACCCCAGGTCTCAGCGGTGGCCAGGGAGCTTTTGCACAGTTGAGACTCGTGCGCCAGCTGCGCCCGTACCTTGGGAAGTCTGATCTGGCTACGGTCGTCCACGCTCTGGTCACATCCCGAATAGATTACTGCAACGCACTCTACGTGGGGCTGCCTTTGAAGACAGTTCGGAAATTGCAATTAGTCAGCGGGCGGCAGCCAGACTACTAACGGGAGCTACATACAGGGAGCACACTACCCCCCTGCTGTGTCAGCTCCACTGGCTGCCTGTCCAATTCCGGGCTCAATTCAAAGTGCTGGTTTTGACCTTTAAAGCTCTATACGGTTCTGGCCCAGCTTACTTGTCCGAACGCATCGGCCGCTCGTCCCATCCCGTAACCTAAGATCATCCGGGAGGCCCTGCTCTCGCTCCCGCCGACCTCTCAGATGCGGTTGGTGGGGACGAGGACAGGGCCTTCTCGGTGGTGGCCCCCGCCTGTGGAATGCGCTCCCTACGGAGATACGGTCCACCTCATCCCTCCTGACATTCAGGAAGAAGGTGAAATCCTGGCTCTGGGATCAGGCATTCCCTCACCAGCACTAGGCAGCATGTGAGACGGAATTTTAATGGGAGGGAGGAAGGGGGTCAATGTTTCTAGGGTTGAATACTGTTTTAATTGGAATGATTGTAGATGTGTTGAGGGATTGTATTTTAATGCCTTAATGTTTTAATGGGTTGTGGGGTTTGGGGTTTTACGCTGTTGATGTGGCATCGAATTGTGCCTGCTGTAAGCCGCTCTGAGTCCCCCCTCGGGGGTTGAGAAGAGCGGGGTAAAATCCTGAAATAAATAAATAAATAAATAAATAAGAAAGCGGCTGGGAAGTTTCTAGGGAGGAGAGCTCCCAGGGAGATAGAAACACAGCTGCTGAGAGACAAGGTCGAACCTTTGATAGGAGACGGAACATTGAGTCTAGTAGAAGGGGATGGTTCAGGAGCCTAGACCGGCCGAGGTCCGTCAGCGGGGATTGGAGACGAAGAAGCCTAGAGCGTCGGGGACCTCGGCCGAGGGATTAAGTATAGGATCCGTGGGAACGAATCCCCAGTGCTCCGGCCACGTCTCTTCTGAATAGGCGTGAAGCGGAGTGGGACCACGAAGCTAAGTGGTCATCAAGCCTTGCCTTGCCTTGCCTTGCCTTGCCTTGCCTTGTTCCTGATCCGCCTGGTTGTGCGGAGCCTTGTTTTGTTCCTGATCCGCATAGTTGTGCGGAGCTTTGCTGAACCTTTGGCCAATTGCCACGCTATTTTGGACATTGTTACTTCAAGCCTTTTGGATTGCTTTAATATTCTTATGGACATTATCTTTGAACTGTTTTTACATTCAATAAAGTAGTTAGCCTTCAGTCCGTCTCTGTGTGTGTGATTAAGGGGCCGGTCAAGTCCGTGCATCGTGACAGTCACATACAAAAACAGAACAACATATTTAAAAAATACAGCAAAGCAGATTAAAAACAGTTACATATCAAATCCCACATGATCCCTGTTCCATTTTTTATGTATGATGTTTTGAAAGGTGTTTACTGCTAGCATTGAATTTTTACTGTTAGCCGGTCTGAGTCCCTCTACTGAGATAGAGAAGATTGGAATATAAACATTTCAAATAAATAAATAAATAAATAAATTCATCTTTGCCTCTAATATCCTTCCCTCCAGTGAGCAGTCGGGCTTTACTTCCTGAAGTATGGACTGGTTGGATCTTCTTGCGGTCCAAGGCACTCTCAGAATTTTCCTCCAGCACCACAGTTCAAAATTGTCTACCATCCTTTGCTCGGCCTTCCTTATGGTCCAGCTCTCACATCCATAGGTTACTATGGGGAATACCATTGCTTTAGCTATGCAGATCTTCATTGCCAGTGCGATGTCTCTATTCTTCACCCTCTAATAGAAAACCCTATATTTGGACCAGAAACATCCCATAGGATTGCATTGGAGGATCCAGAGAGGCCCACAAACACATCAGGGGGGGGGTGCTTTTTGGTGTGTGGTAAATAAAACTGTGGATATTGAATCTGGGGATAAAGGGATCATACTGTACCAAAATTACAAGGTGTCACACCACAGCACGGTTCCGGGGAACCAAACCGCTGCCATGTCTCTAGCAAGAAGGCAGAGAGGCCAGAAAACCAGGCTCAGCCGCTTCCCTCAACAGGGCCCCAGCGGGTCAAAGAGAAGCGCAGTGCGGCCCTTTCCCATAGGGATAATAACACCTGGAGCCGAGTCAGCCCGCAACCTCCCTTTTCCACAGCTGTCCCAGCTAACGAGATGGAATTCCAGAAGTCTGCAGATAGGAGAGAGATGAAAGACTCCCTTTCTGTTCCCGTGGGAAAGCCCAGGAGAAGTCAGCGCATTGCGGAGTTAGGTAGAGGCAAACCTATAAAGGCCCAAGTGGGACTTCAGTCTTTATCTCGTGCCAACTTTTGAACTACCTTGTCTAGCTCCACTGAGGGGACCAGGGAGGTCTGCCTAGCCGTGGGGACCTTGTTACCAAGTCGGGCTATCGGGCCCGTGGATTAGCCTTTGTGGCATCAAGAGACTTTATCCTTTGCAACTTCCAGAGACTTTGTCTGATGCAACTTCCAGAGACTTGCCTGTCAGTTGAGGACTGATTTTTGACCTTTTATTGCTTCTATTTGATTTTTACTTTTACCTTTTCTATATCATTTATTCTAAATAAAGCATTTAATCGCAGAGACTGTGTCGTGAGTGGGTTACTAAGGTCCAGTTAAGCCCAGGGTACAATACAAGCATTAATTTTCCATACAAATAAAAAAATGCCTCTTATGGACTTACTGCGCTCTAGTATTACTGCACTCTAGTATTTTAAGTGTCCTTGTCGATTTTCCACTCCAGACGTTTTAAATATGGCTTCACTAATCATCACATACTTGTTTAAGCAATAATGAAAAGAATTTCAGAATAAAATAAAAGCTAATGCAAAAGTGATTCAAACATGTAACGATTTAAACAAGCCAATCCCCACCGAATTCCCTTCTCACCCCATTTGCTTATTTTTCTTTTCCTCAAGTATCAATCACCCCAATTTGCCTTCCAACTCTTGCTTCCCACACTTAACATTTCATATTCCAAAAAGTTTCTCTACTGCTGTCATTCTCATCCAAACACAAGCCGTAAACATGGTCCATTAGAAATACATACATTGTCCAACAAGAATACCTTTCTATGTAAAATTTTGTGTCAAGAGCTTCCCATACTACTCACAAACTGCTGGAATGCGTATCCTTCAAGGGCCATAGTCTTAGCAGATACACCATTTAGGCAAAAGGGCTGTCTATGTGTAGGTCAGTATCAGATAATTCCAGCTCCCCATACAACAGCTCATCCAGATACAGTTTGCCACTGAAACTCCATCAGCAGATAGCCTGTCTCTGAGCATGGACCTTCTTTTCCCCCTGTCTTATGGCTTTTTTGTCTAACACACACACACACATTCTGAAATGGGATATATTTCTTGCACGATAATGCCCTCTTCCATTTAATTGGTTCCAATGGGTGGAAGTGTTCCAACTTTATTAAGGTGGGTTTTGTTTGTAACTAACAGTTACTTTTCCTCAAATAGGAATGAGATCAAAGATTTAGGGTGAATAAGAAATATGTAAAAGAGCCCAAACCATAAATCATGTATGTATTTAAGTAATAATTGCTGCAGCTTCAGCTCTTTCTTGCATGGAAATTTTTCATCATTTCCTCTCTGGTTCTCCTTGTGCCTACAGTTATATAGCTGGTGAACTAACTCTATGCCACATCCACATTGCCTCCCATCTTCCTGGTTATAAACCTCTTCTTTTATTTCATCCCTGTCTCCTGGCCTCTCCCACAACAAACTCTGCACAACAAACTCTTCTACACACACACACACACACACACACACACACACACACACACACACACACACTGCTTTAGCCAGGAGGACAAAGAGGTAGTGAAGTCTAATTTGTGAGGGAAATAGTCCAAACCACTTCTTCTTCTGAAACTTGGCCTGAGAATTGAGGACAGTAAGTTACCAGGAACATCTTGAATCATGTTCAAAAGAAGAAAGCTGATATGAGAGCTCTGTTTGAATGTAGTTATTGGCCCTCTTCAGAGCTGGATGCATTATTCTCCATAGAAAGCTACCCACTTCTAGTCTGCTTCATGCTCAGAAAAATGTGTGAAAAAGCATCAATTTCCAAGAAGGTCGGTGCAACTATTAATCCTGAAGCAGGGGGCCCTTCTCTTGTTTTATGTTAGTGCCCTGCTATTCACTATGAGTGTTGAGCTCTCCAGAAACAATTCAACTGACTTGAATTCAAAATGAGGGTTTGGATTCCTCTAACAATATATCAAGCGTAGAGTGGTATTTGAAATACACAGGGTAAGCAGAAAAACAAAACTAGGATGTTTCCAAATTTGTGTTGCTGACATGGTTAATAACGATTATTTTATTGTTATTTATAACTATCATTATGATCATTAGTATTCCAGGTTTTCATATTGATGTGACCAAATTATGAGAACACAACTTGTTCTTATACTGTATGTCTTCAAACCTGCTCTGATTTCTGAGAACCCTTTCCTATAGTTTCCTTAGCAAGATTATTAGTCAGAGAGAGCTTGTTATTGCTTTCATGTGACTTGCCCAAGGTTTTTCATGACCAAGTAGGGATTTGAAACATGGGTCTTCCAGAGCCCTAATCAGCATTCATGACACTATGGCCGTGCTGGTCCTCAGTGTTTGAGGACACAAATGCAAGGCAGAAATAAATTCCATAGATCCTTATAACAAACAATCAAGTATGAATTTATCTCTAAATGGAATAAGACAGTCTAAATAAACAATTGATTTCACTAACTTTATCATTAAACTCATAGGGTGCATCTTCACTAGAATTAATGTAGTTTGAGACCACTTTAATTCAATGCTATTGGAATCCTGGCAGTTGTAGTTTTACAAAATATTTAGTCTTCTCTTTGAAAGAGTGCTTTGCCAAACCACAACTCCCAGGATTTCATAGTATTGAGCCAAGGCAATTAAAGTGGTCTCAAACTATATTAATTCTACAGTGCAGATTCACCCATTGTTAAACTAGCTAATATCAATCATAAAACACAGTATCAGCAGAGCAAAGAAACTACTGGTAGGTTTTTAAAAACATGGGGAAAGACTGATCAAATGGGTCCATCATGTTTACAGTGCACAGCAGGTGTGTCCAACCTTTTGGTTTTCCTGGGCCCCATTGGTCCACACATAAAATATGCTGACACTAACAAGAAGTGATGAGCAAAAAAAATGGGATGCATCAATTTCATGACATCTTTCACTAGAGATATGCATAAGTTGGACATGCCTGGTGAACAGCTTTCAGAACTTTTCCCTCTAATTTTTTTGGGAAGCAATAGAAAAAAGTTACTGGATTAACCACATATGAATCTAGTATACCTGCAAGTAATATTAGTTGATGTGACCAGTGGCTAAAACAAAAAAGTCTGCGTGCAGCATAATACTTGAGGTGCTGCTGAAGTTTCCAACCCTTCTGTCTTGTGGCTCCCTTGACAGCAAGAATCTTTTCTAGATAGTCTCCTGTTAATTCCTAGCAGGCTTTTTTTTTGGGGGGGGGGATAGGTGACATTTGAGGGACATGAGCTGGAGTTCTATTGGAGGAGGGGAAATTATCCTGAGGACCATCACCATTTTCGATCCTGTCCATAAGGTCAATTGGCCACTTTGTAGAGGGGCAGATCCTTTTTGCCATACCACCATGGTCTTAGACTGACTAATGGTAATCTCATAAAAGCTGTGGTCTTACCTTTAGTGTGTGCAACACCCAAGGGATCAGAGAGGCAAAACGTTCAGGCCATAAGAGTTAAAAATAAACATGGCAGCACCAGCTGGCTAAGAGCTCTTGTTGATTTTGATTGCTTGAAATGTGCTAATGGCAGATTCCTGTTCAGACTGAGATCCATTTTCTTCAAGAGTAGCATTTATCCTACCAAACACTGTCTGTCTCACGCAGAGTAGAAAGCAATTGCTCTGCCTGTTTCATAGCTCCTGCGTGTAACCTAGCCTTGCACCTTTGCCTTTTTGTTCTGACTCCTGGGCATTTGACTGCTGCTCATTTATTCATTTATGTTGGGCTTGAGCCGAGCTTTTTGACAAAATGTTCTCTTCTGATAGGCTTGGGATGGAGCAGATTTGTACTAGACAGAGCCAATACAGCTTCCTGCACTAGAACTTTATTGCACAAAGGAGACAAATTGATATTGAAGCAGGACCACCCATCCCATTGCTGGTCTGCCTCCTCCCTGAGACTAACCTGTCCCTGGCTATTAATGGGCACAGCCCACCAATAACTGACAATTGCACCATGTTCCTGTTACCTATCTGGTGTGATGAAGCTGCTCCACTTCTGTGCCAGCATGCTGGCATTGAAGTGACATTAGGGAAAAACAGAGGGGATAAACTGAAGTAGAAAGCATGATTTCAGCCATTGGATTAAATGAGAGATTTAAATTACAGAACAGCAGAAGTGTTGGAGGGAAGAGTCACAAGGTTATACATAGGCATGGATATGGGATCACTGATTAGTAAACTGGTGCAGTTGCACATATGGAGTGATATGCTATAGAAAGGGTGCTCATGTTGGTATGTAGCTGCTATCAGTGATTATGTGACTGCCATGGAATAGTGTCTTCGTGTGATAGACCTAAAACGAGCAACCCTATGCTTGCTTATTCAGAATGGTTGCACTTTCAGGTTCTAAATCAGGAAACTTTTTGATTTATATCATGCCTCTATTGCAGTGGTTCCCAACCTGTGGTCCATGGACCACCAGTGGTCCCCAATAACTAAAATATGGTGTGCAGCCTCACCATTACTATACCGTTGCAATGAGAGTGACTGGTCTCGCAAAATCCTCTTATAGTGCTGAGGCAACTGAGATGTTGGGAGGTGAGATGCTGACTACCTACGAAAGGTGCGACAACTGGTCTCCTGACTGCTGCTTCTCCTCCTCCTTCTCCCTCCTCCTGAGTGGAGCCATCCCATGTGGCGCCTGGAAGCGGGGGCGTCTTGGTGATTTTAGACCTGTTCCTGGGGTTATTTGGGGTGCTGATTCAGAAAATTGCATTGGATAGACCACATCAGGTTTTCTGTGGGTGAGCAGATGGCAAGTACTGGAGGTTATATGTTCTGTATCAGAAACTAGAGCTGATGTAGTCTATCCAATGCATTTTCTGAGTCAGCACCCCAAATAACCAAACCAAATCTAAAGTTGACCAAAAACCGATTCATAACCCTTTGGGTACTAATGTTGGAGAGTGGTCCCTGGTCAAAGTGATCACTGGTCAAGTGGTCCCTGGTCAAAAAAAAGGTTGGGAACCACTGCTCGATTGGGTATGAACTCTAAGTAAACAATGGGGGAAATGAAGCCTTCTGAAATTGGTGGACTGAAATTTCCCATCTGCATGATGGGGGATGCTGGAAATTACAGTCTTAATATCTTCAGGAAAGCCATATATTCCTCATTCTTGTGGTAAGTGGCCAAGCCAGACATTGTCTGAGCTGGATCCCAGCCATTAGTTTGGTGATTGCTATGTTGCCATTTGCTCCTCTCCCTTTTTCTGATGATGTTGTTTCCATTTTGTACCAAATATTAAAATAATAAGCCAAGGGGCTATTTGTATTAATAGCTTCACACTCAGTAGAACTGTCCTCGTTTGCTAAATACATTTAAGCTCTGAGTCAGAGTTGATATTTGCAACCAGCACAGACTACATTAAGTCCTTTGCTGAGCAAAGCAGCCAGTGAAATATTGAATATATTTTGAATTTCTGATTGCAGCCCCAGTGTGCGATGAGACAGAAATGAAAGAGAGTGAACAGCAGCATCTAAGTAAACAGTAAGTGAGGGGCTGACTTGTTTGATTAGTGATGCTGACAATTCAGGCCATATTCTCTTTCATAATGATCTGTTGTGCTTCAAATATAAACGCACAACTCTATTTTTTAATTTCAAAATGGTCTTATTTGCTCTTTCATTTTTGTGTGTGGGGAAGACAATGAAAGCCTTGATAATGATCTCCCAAAGGGGCAGATGCTGTATGGAACAAAAAAAACCCCAGCAGAGTGTGTGATTCTTTGTTATAGACATATGACTGTAGAGCAGGCAGAATACGATCACAATTCACACTGAAAGGACATCATGCTAATCACTTTATATTGAAAACGTACTCTGCAACTCTCCATGAACTCGTAACGCTTTATTTGGCTAGATACAATATATCTTCTAAAGGTATGGTGGATCTTTGCATGTTGGTGGCAGGTTATCTTGGGTGGTCCTCTTGTAATGCTGATTGTCTGCTTATTTAATGTTGGCAGAGTGCTAATACCAGAGGCACAGCTACAGCCATCAGGGAAGCAGGGGCATGCTGCCCTGAAACAACAATTCTGCCCCTCAATGAAATTTGACTTCAGTCAAATGTTGAGCGATCCAAACATTTTAAACATTTGCTGTTTTTGCATTCCTTTGAGGGCTTGCCTTCCCCTTTTCTTTGGATGCCTAAGCTAAATGTGTTGCTAAATGCACAGATGAAATTTAAAGTCAGTGCAAAGCTATACATTTTGGGACGGAAGAAATACCTCATTTGGAGACAGAATTGTTTTGGGATGGGCATTGCCTCCATTTTGACACACCTGTTGGCCTGCTTAGACTGTGTGTTCCTGCATGGCAGGGGTTAGGCTGGTTGGTCCTTGGGGTTTCTTCCAACTCCATGATTTTATAATAGCAGGACACAGCATGCAGAAATTCATAGCTGGGGAAACTCAAGTTATCCTTACTCCATGCAAAAGAGAATGAGATCTACATTAATGTGACATAATGGATTTTGTGGGAGAGTTGCATATTGCTTTATTTAGCCCAGCATGTCCAGAAATTGTTTCCAAATTCACATCCAGAAGATGGAAATGCAAGTAAAGCCTTTGCTGATGACTGCAAGCTTTTGCTGTGCTACCAACTGGGTTGTTAATGGATTTTTGACAAATGGAATTGTGACCTTGCAGTTGCTTTGGCCATCATACGTCTTGGTCTGCTTTGGTTCACATGAATGAGAAACCCAGGGAATTTTGAAGTGCTTTCAATCAAGAGTCTTATTGTGAAAGCACTTTGCCTCCTGCAAGCACTTCAGACTGAAGTTAAATTGTGCAATATCTTCTGAACAATAGTGGCTTTCAGACGTGCTATTCTGCAGGAGGGTAGGCGAGATGTCTTTGAAGAACCTTCCAGTTCAAACAGTCTCGTCATGGAAGTTGTACTTTACCAAAAGTCAGGGTGCAGGGGTGGCTGGCAGGCCTGTTGCTGGCGGGACAGCAAATCAATTTCTGGTTTTATGGCTGTTCCTCCTGTCAGTGCTCTGGCTTGTCTGTCAGCCACCGGGCGAAGGGCCCTGCTCCCAGCCAAGGATGTACAGCAGCACAGCTTCCAAATAACCAGACACAGCAGCAGAAACAACTGCTGTCAAACAGAGAAAGGCTTTGCCACCCAGCAACATGTTAATCAGTTCAGTCATTTAGAAGTTTGTCCAGAAAGGACTTCAATGGGAAGGAGGGAACCGAGCTAAGGAGAAGGAAAGAAAAAGAAGAGACGGAGTTGTTCTTGAATGAAATTCTCTATTAAAACTATATCAGATACATTATAACTCCCTTATCTGTGGATTCAATGCCAATTGTACAATTTTCCTAGACTTCGAAATTACCCCCAGAAGTGCTTGTGGGCCTTTCAAGGTCTTCCAATGCAGATCTAGGCTATGCTTCTAACCCAAGCACTGTCAAAATATTACTCACAGTTTCAGATAACCCTAGTGTGCATGTGTCTTGAATGTACTCCCTGTGGATGTTTCCTGTTGTACACTAGTGTGGATGTTTCGTTTAGATTTATGTTATGATAGAATTTTGTTTGACTATGTGTAGTTTAATTTATTGATGTCAAGTTTAATTTACTAATGCTAGGTTTTTAATTTGATTTTAAGTTTTAATGCTACTTTTATATGTGGGGTTTTTCTGGGATTTTATGTCAGTATCATGTGTTTTGAATGTTTGCCATTGTTATGTTGGAATCCGCCCTGAGTCCCCTCAGCAAGGTAGGGTGGAATAAAATTAAAGTTTTATTAAGGAAGCTAGATACAAAAGCAGGATTTTATTAGTCCTGAATCTGATCTGCAGCTAAACTTAGTTTTTTTTAAAATCATGATTATATTTGCTGATTTAGCATTTTGGAACTCACTTCTGATTCAGTTTTGCTATATGTATAGTTCACTGTTAAATTTATCAACTGCGTGAGGTGAGATTTTTTTTTCATGTTCCAGTGAACAGATTAGTTTAAAGTTTGCGAACAGGAATTAGACTTTCTGGCAACACAGTTACATTCCCTCCACCAATGAAAAGCCAATGTCTGCCTGCATTCCTATGCAAGTTGGTTGGTACTACATCTATAGAAGTATGTATAGTATGATGAGAGAACTCTAGAGAAAGGGAGGAACCTCCACATAACTTTATATTCACCAATTTATTGGACTACCACTTCTGTCAACCCATTATGACAAAAGTTGTAGTCCCGTATATCTGTATGATACCTGTTTGGGAAAAGGTGGGATGGAAACAGTACTGATTTAACTCCGGACTTGGAGTTACACTGATGCCCATTCCCTCCTTTAATATTCCAGTGCGATTCCAGGAAAGATGACGATGAGGATCTGTCTGAAGTACTTATTTCTGACATTTGGTATGGCCAATTTCTTTTGTATTTTGAAGATATGTGAAGGTAAAGGCACCAGATCTCACTGAATGCTAAGCAAGGTCAGCACTGGTCAGTACTTGATGGGAGACCACCAGGGAGTGTCAGGGGCTGTAGGCTGTGCTTCAGGCAAAGGAACTGGCAAATCCTGTGAGGATTCCTTGCCTAAGGAAATGCTGGGAAATTCATGGGATCTCCATAAGTCAACACACATAGATACAGAATATATGTCTGTTTTTCTCTTCTCTGAATGGTTGAATAATACAGTATGTCCTTACAAAATGCTCTGAAGACATTTTTAGTTCTTAAAGAGTGTAACATTATGCCATAACAGGACTATATGTAAATGTAAAGCATTTGTATTAAATGTATATGTTGCCTTTGTCCCAGAATGGGACTCAAGGGGACTTCCAAAGTTGTACCCCTATCATGGCGTTTTCTGGGGTTGAGAGTGTCCTCCTGAACTGGGAGCTGAACCTTCATCTCCAGAATCACAGCCCAAGCATTAGACCACTACACTCTCCCTCCCTCCTAAATGTGCTAGATTTGCAACTCAAGTGCTTGTCTCAGCCTGGCCAAAACAGACAAGCAGAGAGTATGCAGAAGCAGGGTGCCCCAGTCACAAGCTTGCATAAAGTAATACCAGCTCTATATATTCTTATATACATTTTAGGTCATTGCTTGGTTAGAACAGGAATAGTCTGATGCAGCCAGAACAGGAGACTTTAATTTGATCTACGTACTGTCAAGCTTCAACCAAGGAAGTAGCATCATCAGGATGCGTCCCACAACACATTTTAAAAGGCCCAGTTCTGCAGCCTCTTGGAACTGATTACATGTTAATGCTATCACATTTCTAACAAAAGCCTCATTATTTTATTTAAGATAAGATGGACGATGTTGTTGTTAAAGGTGTTACCTTTGAAGCAGGGCTATTTTGTGTTTTTCTTGGAGCAGCCTTTTATCAGACAACTCAGCAGAATGCCTCCACCTCTTTGGGAAAGAAACAATTGCAAACCCTGCTAGATGACTACCCTCTGTACCAGATACCAAGACACGGAACTGCCCCTCTTCTGGTGAATATCGACGTGATGGTGTCTAATGTGATAGATGTGGTATGTATGACGGCTTTTGATCACCTACAGACTGCTGCTGTGTCCCTGGCCAGCGGCTGTGTTCAAAAATTAAAGGTCAAGATGAAACAGAGATTGCTCCCAGCTTCTTTTGGGAAGGGAATTGGGGCCAACACTGAATTACAGAAGTGTCAAAAGACTCCTTGGCCAATCAAATGAGAAACCCTTTTTGGAGGGCTGTCTTTCTTAAAACTTCTTGTGCTTAGTATATGAACTTTACAATGTGACTTTTTGCCCATGTGACATATATATATATATATATATATATATAGAGAGAGAGAGAGAGAGAGAGAGAGAGAGAGAGAGAGAGAGAGAGAGAGAGAACCATAGTGTAAGCTTCAGAAGCAAAACTGATATTTAATTTTTTTTCTATACTAGGATATTGCGAAATACACGTTCACAGCTGTCTTGGTCTTGAATCAGGTAATGCCCAGTCTCTTTTTAATCAAATAGCAGGAAAGAAAGAGCAGATGTGGGTGCGAAGGGGGGAGTGCTTCTGAAGAAAAGATAAGGAATTCTATTGTCCTCTGTTGTCTATTATTTATTTATTTATTTATTTACTTTGCTTCTAGACCGCCTCTCTCAGCCTGAAGGCGACTTGAGGCGGTGTACAACAGCAAAAACTGCTTAAGACAAAAAAATCAACAATTATCAATACAATACAATTCCAACATATACAGTACAAATTAGCATTCAATGTTAAAAACACAATATCAGCGTCTCATTAATTAAATCGACTTCCAATTGCATCGTCATCATTCCTTAGATCTCAATTTGACAATCATACTACATCTGCAAATGCCCGGTCAAATAGCCAGGTCTTAACCCTCCTGCGAAATGTCATGCTATTCATGCTCCCCAATTAAAGACACTAATGCTCCCCTTCAGAAACTGGTTTCACCGTCATCTTCAACATCTTCAACATCTTTGGATTCCGCATTCACATGTAGCCATACTCCCCAATACAAGTACAGTCCCCCCCCCTCTTTTTGCCCTTATTGTCTCTCCCAAGACAGAACTACATGCCAAGCATACTGGTTTAATATCCATTCCTTCTCTCAAGGGAACCCTAAAAATGCTTCAGGGAATCGGAAGGTCCAACTATGCCTGTCTGTCCTAGCTGATATGTTCTTCCTCATTAATCATTTTTGTCATCTAGGCTTCATTCTGATGTTGTTTGGCCTCACTTTTTTCATTTGTGAAATGTTGAGTGCTGTGGACCTCAAATCCAGGAGTATAACACATGACTTCTATAAACATACACAATGCCTCTTTCTTATATATGCCATTTGCATCAGTGATTGCTCATCTTTTTAAGCAGAGTGTGCTTCTTTTGCTTAGTCAGGCAGTAATCCCAGGGCTGATCTCAATATACAATGTGAACTGACCCTGTGTTTCCCCGCAGCCTCTTCCCAATTGTGATGACAATTTCTGTGCACCTGTGGGCAACTCTCCATGGAGATTCCGCTTCACAATACTCTTGTCTTCCCATAAATGAATTATTGTATAAAAGGATTCCAAAGTACATTGATATCACATTTTTAATGAGCTATGGAGATAAAATCCAAGGACTATATAGAAGTAACAAAGCCAGCAGGACAATCTTTCACATTCTTCCATGTCTCCCACAATATTTCTATCTTAGTCCTTTTGTAGTGCGAGGATAAAACAGCTATTTGAAGAACTATAACTTTGCCTACCAGTGTAGTAGTCCCTGAAATGTATTATAAAAGATGGAAAGTCTCTTAAAAGAATATTGCATCCGTTTGGAAACCGATGTCCTCACTGCAGTCCTGGTCAGAGTTGACTTGACGCACCTTCCTCTTGGGACGTTTCTCCCTGGGGTGTATGTTTGTGTCTGTATATATTTGAGTGTGCATGATGAATGTGTGTGTGTGTGTGTGCAAGCAAGCATACACACACACACATACTATATATATATCTGTCCAGAGCGCATATACTGTGTGTGTGTGTGTGTGTGTATATATATATATATATACACACACACACAGTATATGCGCTCTGGACAGATGTTTTAAAGTTTCATGCTAGAAAGGGCAGCTCAGAGCCTTCCAAGTTGTGGCCTCATCCATTGTTGGAATGTAGCCTTTGTCATAGTGGCTGTCCAGAGCCGACATGGGCTACAAGTGAAATAAATATTTACAGTTGTGGGAGAAAATATGGCACTACCTTCATGCTGAATTTGCTTTGTTTTAGCCAACTAGGATGTACTGGAGCTTGTATCCATGAGATGGCGGGTTTCACTTACCACCTCATCACATGGAGTCTTCTCTGTGTTTCTCTGTGCTGCTGGCTTGCTGTTGGAATGGAGTCCCTGGATGATGCAGGGCTACTTCTGGCAGGGCTCCATTGTGCTCCGTGCCAGCAGCACTGAGAAGCTCAGGAGGATGCAGGAGGAAGCAGAGGACAGCAGGGAAACATTGTGGGAAGGGTCCTCAAGATCTCTGACAGTAAGGGCACAACATGTTCCGTTACCCCATGTTTTCCTCTACTGTCCCCCCGCTGTCCCCCAACTTCTGGACCTCAATGTGATGAGGACCTTAGACCTTAGCTAAGGTCCTCATAGGTAGCAAACACAGTTAACATTTTCTTTCCCCTGTACTTCTCAGTCATGGTACAACAAAGATCTGGTTTGGGATGAGAAAGAGTATCCCTTCACCACCATCACCGTCCCCTGGAGTTCAATATGGACTCCGAGTCTCGCAGTTCGAGAAGCGTAAGTAGCACTGAGAAACAAGCATGTAACACATAAGAGAAAGGCATTGATTAGATGCTCCAAATCGTTATTTGGCTTTTGCCCATCCAATGGTGCAAGACAGCTTTCTACCAAATGTTTTGTTGTTTGCACTCCCAACAGCATAGGAGTTGTTATGGAGCAAGGTCAACATAGTATATGAGTGACATGCAACAAACACATAAGACTTCAAACAGCTCCAAACCAATTGTATCCAATGAGGGTGCAGAGTTCAAAGTTGCAAAAGGACAGGCTAGTTCCTATTGCTCTTGTCTTTGTTCCCCACCCAGTCCTGAAATGAGAAGATGATGATCAGAGGAAAGTTGTTGAAAAGTAGCACTCATTTTAAATGTTAATGAGACCTATCCATATTTGATAACATGAGTTTGTTTCAGCCAAGTGTTATTAAGGTATATTTTGTCATATTAGTGATAGAGATTTTCCGAGACAGAGGTTTATCTGAAAAAATAACACTTACATAACACATGTAGTACAACTCCCGTATTTGTAGGACCACAGTTTTATTTACTGTGTCTAACAAAATATGTCATCTATAGGCATTTCTAGGTTCTCCAAGTGATACTTTGGTATGTATCTAGCAGAGGTTGAATGTAGAGTTGCAGTGGAGGACCTAGCAATGCTGGTTTTCTAGGCCCTCCAGTGTCACGTTATGATACGCTGCTGACCAAAGTAATTTGTTTAATAAGGCTTTCTATTACCCAGTCTTGTATACATCCATGCTAAGTGCTGGAATGTATCATACAGAATTGTACTGTATGTAAGGCCCAGCTACAAGCAATTCTCTCTCCCTTCCTTTCCCTGCCTACAATGAAATGTGCAGGTAATGTTCATAATAAATATCCTATCATATGCCAAACCACCATTGATATTCACTGTTGCAATAAACAAAATTGTAAGGATTACCCTATGGAAAAGGGCTTTTGAGAGCCTTAATCAATGCAGGATGAGATTTCCAAATTTTGAAGGATAATATCAAGGCTCCAGCAAGTAATACTCTTCTCTTTTCCTTGTTTCCTTGCTCTTCTTTCTTTCTAAAGGTACGACATGACCTGGAAGGTCGAATCACCCAATGTAGTGGTGCACAGTAGTGGGAGAATTGAGTTTCTACTCCCTCTGAGCATTGACAGCAACTGTAACTTAAATCTCTTTTATTTCCCCCGTGATACCTCCAGTTGCACCCTGAGCTTCTTCTCTCTGTCCAACAAAGGTGAGTCAGAAGCCTACACATACTGAAACTGGTTCTAGTACAAAACTGGATTTTGTTGAATCTTTCCAGCAGAATCCTATAAGAAGGATAAGATTTCCAAAAGGGGTGGAGAACTTTGTAGCTGTACAGGCATGGTCAGTTTGCAACTCCCAGCATTCCTAACACTGAGTGTTCTGGCTAGGGACGGTCAGGTCTGTGGTTTAGCACCACCTGTAGGGCCATGTAATGCCCACTCTACTTTAAGGGCCCTGTAACACTACAGAGTTATAGCACTATGATTCCACTTTAACAGCCATGGTTCTGTCATCTGGAATCTTGGGATTTGTAATTGTGTGGGATATTTTGAATTATTAGCCAGATCTATCTATCTATCTATAGTATTTATATTCCGCCCTTCTCACCCCGCAGGGGACTCAGGCCGGATTACAATGCACATATACATGGCAAACATTCAATGCCATTTAGACATACAACATAGACGGACACAGAGGCAAATTCCAGTTTATTTTGGCTTCATGAGGGTATGCTTGGTTGCGGCCACAGGGGGAGCTGCCGCTTCACCATCCACTTGTGACACCGAATCCTTTGATGGAGTACTTCTTCATTCTTCTGCACACTGCTGGAAAGTTTTATGGCGTCGTAAATTAGTTAAATTAACCTCCCTGCATAAAGCGGTACCTACATTTCCTACTTGACAGATGCAACTGTCTTTTGGGTTGCATGGGTCAACAGCAAGCTAGACTATTATTGGTCAGGAGCTTACTCTGACCATTAGAACTGGCTTCAAACTCAGGACCTCTTGGTCAGTAGTGATTTAATGCAGCTGGCTTCTAACTAGCTGCACCACAGTCCTGTGTAGTGCTTCTGACCAAACTACATGCCCCAGAATGCCATAGGATGGAATGATGGCAGCAGAAATACAATCATAGTGCTACAATTCTGTGATTTGAAGGAGCCCTAAGGGGTCCTTCTCAGATACATTTTGGAGACGGATACAGCAGAAATTCAAATGACCCAAATCCATTTGAATGGCCTCTTCCCTTTTTCCATCTGCCAACAGGCTGCCTTTAAAAGGATGCTGCTTGTTTGCAAATGTAAGTTGGCTGGTGATGAAAGCATTAAATCTGACTGCTCTGACAGGCTTTTCATACCTTTTCCACATATTTCAAACTGCTTGCTTATAATGGACAATTAGCAACCGATTTAAAAACAGTGGCTTGATTTCAGACATCTGATATATATGTCTGAGTTCATATTTGTTGTTGTTTATTCGTTCGGTCGCTTCCGATTCTTCGTGACCTGATCGGCCAGTACTTCACTTCATCTTTGCCTCTAATAGCCTTCCCTCCAGTGAGCAGCCAGGCATTATTTCCTTGAGTATGGTCTGAGTTAATATGCATATATGTGATCTAAGACTTCACACACATATTCCATTCTTACCACAGCAACAATAATATATACATTTGGGCAGATGTGAATAACCATTTAAAGCGGTACAGCCTTGAAACACAATTTTGAGTGGTGGTGGGGAATCCACTGCACTCTTTTAACCTCAACCTCTGCAACCTTTCGACATTGTCTACAAAATATCATACCTGGAGGCTTCCAGATACTCAGAAATATGTAAACGAAATTTGTTTTCAGAGAGAATTTTCTATTTCAGCAGAAAAAGAAAAAGAAAGAAAAAGTGTATGTGGAGGGAAGAATATAGTAGCATTTCTGAAAGTGATATTATATTTTATCATTTGCTTTTGTGGATTAAGATACAGAAAGATGGACATTATGACCCTGGCTATAAAACTTCACAGATGAAACAGTTTTTTTAGTTAACCAATCTGTTAGCAACTATAATACATCTGCTTACAAAACCCCCGTTTTCTGAGAAGCTATCTTTTGTTGTTTATGCAGTTGTGAAAACTCATGTATTAATGTTTGTAAGGTGCCAAAAACATGTTTTTCTACATGCTTCTGCTTCTCCCTCTATCTCTCTTGTTTTTTAATTATTCTTTCAAGTCGATGAGATAGAATTCAATGTATCTGTTCAAAATGAAATCCTGAATCTAAAGCGTGAATATCTTGTCACGGGTATGGACATCACAAGCCCAAGGAATATGCCACAGCCTTATTTTGTAGTGAAGGTAAGGAGATGACTTGTCCTCTAATTCAAAATAGCACCCAAAGCTTCTCTGCTAGGTCTAACCTTTTTCTTAGTTGACACCAGCATCCACAAGAGTAGCTGCATTTCTCTACCCATCATTTTGTCTGGGTGCCATCTAGACACCAAGGAGTTGAAAGAGACGGGTGTAAAGGGTATATTTCAATGGTTTTAATCTTCATATAGTCTTCATATAATAAAGTAAATATTCATCCAAAAGTCAACTAAGAAGTGGAATGCAGGTAGTTGTAGGTCACTATCAGTGCATTCTCTGGCCATACAAAGTCCCAAAAATCATAAGTCAATGGCACATCAATTATACTTTCTTCATGGGACGGTCAGAGAGAGAAATGGGTCAACGGTCTGAGAAAGGCCCTGCTGTTTCGCCTGTATTTAGGCTTCTTCAGAACCCAAGTATGAGTAAACAAATAAAGTGACCATTCCACTGATCCGGGTATCCAATATTACAAATGCATATATATAGTCATCATCCTGGAATGGGTGGACGCAGCCACCGGTGCAACCAGATGCCCGGATGCCATCTAGACACAGCAGAGTAGAAAACGTACAGCCCTCCAGATGTTGCTAGACTACAACTACCGGCACCACCACCACCATTTGCTATTTTGGTTAGAGCTGCTGGAACATCCAGTCCAGCAATGTGTGAGGCAACCACATGTTACTCTCCCTTAAGTAGGACAACAGTTGCATCCCACTTACCATCTCATCATAACTCTGGCAGTCAGTGGCAGCAGTGCTCCGCTTCGCCATAGGGCATGGAGAAGTCGGCACCCTATGCCCGGCATCTCCTGGATCCAAGGAAGGGTGACTAGATGGGTGGAAGGATGAGAGCATGATGAGCTCTCCAGTGTTGCCCTGCCAGTGGCATCCGCCAGTTTCACCCTGCTTTACCCACGGAGCTGGCACAACATGTGATGGGAGCCAACTGGTTCTGTGGGTGACCTGGGCTAAAATTGGCACATGCCACCAATTTTATTCCAATGTGATGAGTTGGTTATAGTCTATCCAGACTGAAATCAGTGTGATAATAGGAAGACTCACTTTCACTCTGAACTAGCTACATAGACATCACAGTGATATTGTTATAACAATCTGATAGAATCGTAGAATCATAGAGTTGGAAGAGATCTCATGGGCCATCCAGTCCAACCCCCTGCCAAGAAGCAGGAAAATTGCATCAAAGCACCCCTGACAGATGGCCATCCAGCCTCTATTTAAAAGCCTCCACAACACTCCAGGGCATAGAGTTCCACTGCTGAACAGTTCTCACAGTCAGAAAGTTCTTCCTAATGTTCAGGTGGAAGCTCCTTTCTTGTAGTTTGATTAACTATTTGGCACTTTATCTTTCGTCAACTTGTAACCCTGATTAGCTAGGATCAAGAAGCAAGGAAAAAGAGGACTCAGAAGCATTGAACGCAATACACATACACACACACACACACACACACACACACACACACACATATATATATATATATATATATATATATATATATATATATTGTATACTTACTACATGGTACATGTAGTAAAGATCAAATTTTACAACAGAAATATTAGCTGTAGAACATTCAGTGCAGCCTGGAGTCTATGGACCTCATCATACGCTGGGAGAAAAATGTCTTCTCTCCGCTTCTCTCCGTTGCCGGCACGGAGCCCCCGGACCCCATCACAAGACACAGGGCTACTTCCAGTGGGATTCCATGGTGCTCCATGCTGGCGGCATTGCAGCAGTGGAGCCCAGAAGAGTTGGATGTACACCCAACTCCACATAGAAAAAAAGCTAGAGGAGCTGGAGAGGAAGTGGGGGACAGCAGGGAAACATAGTTGAAAGGGATACCACAGACCCCAATGGCAGTTCCCTCTGTTGCCCCATGATTTCCCCCACTGTCCCCCACTTCACAAATGTTCTCAGCCTTTTTAAAAATGAGGTTACTTTCTTCTTCATTAATTTTAATAAGAACAGATTGGGCCATTTGTTCCATTAAGTTTTGAAAAGGGAACTTTCATTTTTATTGATCTTGCTAATTCAGTTTTAAGCTTATTTGCCTTTGACAGTGCTATCTTTACGAAAGGTGGCAAAAGCAACAGCTTGTGGGCTTCATTCATTATTTATTGCAGAGAGTCTGATTGAGGAAACCCTTAAAGTAGTGTTGCCCTAACAATACCCAACATACACTTTGGATGAAACAGATGTTCAACAGATGTTCAAAATGCTCTTTCCTGTCAAAGTGATCCCTGTGATCTATTTTACAGATAAATATAGAAAACACGGGAATACGAGCCATGCTTTCTATGATCGTGCCTAGTTTGCTACTTGTTATTGCTGACCTCTGTGGTTTCCTCGTCCCCCTCCAAGACAGGATGTCATACATGGTCACCTTGTTATTGGCATACCTGGTATTCCACTCCTCTGTGGTTGGATCTCTACCTGGTTCATCTTCTTGCAATCCTCTGCTCAGTAAGTTGAATGCATCAATCATTCAGGGGGAGTAATGATAAAACTGAGGTGGGATTGTGTTACAAGCAATACAGGAGTACTGCAAAAACTGCAATCTGGGATTGAGTTATTTGCTTTCTGTACTATTACTACACAGTTACATGGGTTGGAGAAATACACACTATATCAAGAGATAGAATATATTGAGCTATACATTACAGATAGGAATTGATAACAATGTAGTTACTTTCTTCCTTTTTCCAACTTCTAGGTTTTTACTACATGGGTCTCCTGGTGTTGCTTTTCGTAAGCACAATTGAGACCATCTTGGTGGCAAAGTTAGTTTCGGACAACATATATCTGTGGCCAAACTGTCGATTACGAGGCAGAAAGACCAATGTTACTACTAGGTTATCTAAAAATGAAAGTTATCATGTTCAAGATACTAACGATCCCGGGAAACAAGGTGAGTGAACAAGAAATAAAGAAAGACAAGAGTGACACTTCAAAGGCAATGTGACAAATAAAGATACTTTTGAGTTCAGCAATACAAAACCGTGACGCTAAAAACTATTTGCCAGGAAGGTGGTCTGGAATCAAATACTTTTTTCCTTAAAAGTCTGGATCCACTTTTTAAACACACTTGGACTGTTTTTTGGCCGATTTAAAAAAACCCTGGTATTATTGTTCAATTAAATTGGAATTATTTTGTTTAGAATTTTAATTCATAAGCCACAAATATTTAGCTTAAAAAACTGGGAGACAAATTGCAGTTAGTTGCCCGCTCCAGACTACATCTTTTTTTAAAAAAAAAAATCATTCTTGTATGCCGCCACTCCCCGAGGGCTTGGAGCGGCTCACAAATCAAATAAAAGCATAAACAGGATAAAACATCGATAATAAAAGTTAACTAAAATTAAACTAGACTAAGCAAGGTTAAAGAATTTAACAATCGAAAGCCAGCTTGAAGAGGTGGGTCTTATAGGCCCTACGAAAAGAAGACAAGTCCTGGAGGGCACGAACTTCGGCTGGCAAGGTGTTCCACATAGTTGGTGCCGCCACGGAAAAGGTCCTGCGTTGAGTGGATGCCAGGTGGATGGTTTTGAGACTGGGCACTTCGAGAAGGTTCAGATCTTCAGAACGGAGTGATCTCTGGGGTTGGTAGGGGGTAAGATGGTCCCTTGAAACTTTAACTTATAATACCTTTGCTTTAGTCTTGCCCAAGAAGAGTCCAAACTACAAAGAAAGTGAAATCCATTCATACAAAAGGATTTCTACAATCAAAATTTTGCAATCCTAAGTGTGTGTCACTCCCCTCGCCCCACACACCCCAGTAATAGTAGTAGAATTAGGATTCAGCGTGAACACTGCCATGGTGCATTTATTGGCAGATATAAAAGCAGCTTGAAACAGCTTATCAAACAGCAGTTATATATTCTCTCATTTTATACTCTGTTTGCTTGCTTTGTGTGTGTGTGCAGAGTTATCTCCTAAATCTGTTGAGCCCCCGGTGGCACAATGGGTTAAACCCTTGTGCCAGCAGACTGCTGACCAAAAGGTCGGCAGTTCAAATCTGGGGAGTGCAGTGAGCTCCCACCTGTCAGCTCCAGCTTCCCATGTGGGAACATGAGAGAAGCCTCCCACAGGATGGTAAAACATCTGGGCATCCCCTGGGCAATGTCCTTGCAAAGGACCAATTCTCTCACACCAGAAGTGACCTGCAATTTCTCGTTGCTCCTGACATGAACCCCTCCCCCACTCCTAAATCTGTTTTTGAAGTTTCAACTGCATTTGCCTTCTAATATTTCTGTCTTATGGTGTTTGTAACCTAAGAAATTCACTTGTCATGGCTTTCTCCTTTAACCAACAGGATTTTGCAGAAACAAAGTGCTATCACAGCTAAACGAAGCTTCTGCTGCTTTGGACCGGCGCTTCTTCTTTGTCTACTTTGGGTTGCTCATTCTGTTTCATTGCATAGTTGTGGCCCTTTGGCTTTTTTGGAAATGTGAATCTGAGAAACCTCCTGGAGAATGTCACTTGGATGGAATCAGTTGGTGACAAATGAAGAGAACGTTGCCAGAAGTAATCCTGCTTCATACTCTGATAATATGAAGCAGGATGATCTTCATGATCTTCCAGTTTTAGCTTTCTTTGATCTAAATATTTGGGGGGAAATCATCTTTTATTTCTAGCAACCTGAGTCCCTTGCACAATATAAATCATTTATGTAGGGTAAGCAAAATGTGGTGCCTAGAATGTCTTGGCATGTATGTCCCAGCTCTACTTGGCTTTAGCAGCGGAGTGCCTCGTGTACCTTCAGCTCATTCTCTGGGGCAATGAAAGTGAAAAAGGAAGGTATTCTGATGTGACGACTCCTCAATGAGACATTGCTCACCTCATAGCTTGCCAAAAGCAAACGCTTCCTAAACCAGCTTCTGCTTTTTCTGACGTTGCTATCAGTTGAAAACATTTTATTACATGGTGTGTTCGGTCACTGAGGGAGATAATGTGTTGTTGAAGGCTTTCATGGCTGGAATCACTGGGTTGCTGTGAGTTTTCCGGGCTTTATGGTCATGTATCAGATGCATTCTCTTCAGATGTTTTGCCCACATAGAGATAATGTTTTATGGAATTTTATATTTAGTTTGATGATATTTATCTGTCATGCATGGATTATATTCTTATTTTTGTTTTCAAACTGTAAATTATCTGAATAATTTTTTGAAGAAATCTAATGTATAAATATCAATATAAATAAAAATGTAATGTTTATGGGATTAACATAACTCAAAAACCACTGGATGAATTGACACCAAATTTGGATACCATATACCTATCAGGCTAATGAGTGACCGTGACTCATAAAAACAATGAAAAACAGTGAAAGAGACTTAAAAAGCCTAAAAAAGCAAAAAGATGCTACAGCACATGCGCAAAAACGACTCCCTCTGGCAAACAAAACACAATAGCCTTTGATTGCCAGGCCAGAAATCTTTTTAAAGCTAGTTTAATATGTATGCTTTTACCTCTGTGTGTTTTACCTGATTGTAAGCTGCTCTGAGCCCTCGGGGAGTGTCAGCGTACAAGTCCAAATAATAAATAAATAAATAATAAATAGCATATCCACACTCTCTTTCGGACTACAGCTCCCAACATCCCCTAGACCAGCCCCCCTAGACTGCTTCCAAGATGGGAGCTTTCTTCTCCTTGGATTTCTTTGAGAGCATTCCAATCCCTGTGTATTTCCAATGTCCTATTCCTGGACTGCAACTCCCAGCAATCCTCCAGATAGATAGATAGATAGACAGAGACAGAGACAGAGAGAGAGACAGAGAGACAGAGAGACAGAGAGACAGAGAGAGAGAGAGAGAGAGAGAGAGAGAGAGAGAGAGAGAGAGAGAGAGTAAGATAGATTGATCAAGAGGACTGTTGAGAGTTGCAGTCCAAGAACAGGTAGAGAAAAAAGGAAGGAAGGAGAGAAAGAAAGGAGAGAAAGAGGGAGGGAAGGAAAGTTGGCCACAGCAACACGTGGCTGGTACAGCTAATAACAAATAAAGGTACAGCCCTCACAAGGGAGCAGATGAGGACTAACCACAAGACTTTTCCAAGTGAATGTATTCTATATATTTCTCTTTTCCTATATGAGCTACTCTACTCCTGTCATCACTTGGGATAAGACAATTAAACTGACAATATAGGAATGAGACAGGGTATGATTGGTTAGCTAATTCAAGGCTAAATCCAATTGTTACTCCAAGCAGAAGTATGCTAACTCAACAAGTGGAAATTGGATACATCAGTCACTATGCAAATCTCACTAATTCAGTGGGTTTACTCTGAGATGAACAATTGGATTTAGCTCTAAACATTCATCCATTTCTTCTTATATATCATAGTGAAGAACAACATTACATAAAATGCTAACAGGATACAGAGAAAATGAAGAACTATTTCTTTGCCTCACTTTTCTCTCAAAAGGTAAACAGCACTCACCTTGGGGATAATGGAACAGATGGAAAATGCAGCACAGAATAGATAAAAAGGCTTTCAGGGATATCAGACTATCTAAATGAATTCAAGCCTTCGGGGCCAGATGAATTAGATCCAAAGGTAGCAGAAGTAGTTTCAGAGTGACTAGCAATCATATTTGCAAATTCCTGGAGAAACTCCAAAATGGAGGAAGAAAAATACTGTCCCCATCTTCAAGAAGAGGGGGAAAGAGGACCCAAACAATTACCACCCAGTCAGCCTGATATCAATACGGGGAAAGATTCTGGAGCAGATCATTAAAGAGACTACTTGTAAGCACTTAGAAAGGAACACCATACTCACCAAAAGTTAACATGGGCTTCTCAAAAACAAGTCATGTCAAACTAACCTTATCTTCTTTTTTTGATGGAGTTACTAAGTTGGTAGGTGAATGGAATAATGTCGATATCATATATCTTGATTTCGGTAAGATCCCCCATAACATTCTTGCAAAGAAGCTAGAAAACTTTGGCCTGGACAATGCTACTGTTAGGTGGACTGGGAATTGGTTATCATTCAAAGCCAAAGAGTGCTCCTTATCATCTTGTAGGAAAGTGACCAATGGGGTGCAACAGGGGTCTATCATGGGCCAAGAGCTATTGAACATCTTTATCAATACCCTGAACGATGGAATACAGCATATGCTTAGACATAAAAATTATTTATACAAGTGCAGAAAGGGTGCAGCTTAAAAACGACACGTGAAAGGGATGCAAGAATTTTAGTAGGCCACACTGAACATATGTCAACAGTGTGTGTGGCAATTGAAAAAGCTAATGTGGCCTTAGGCTGAATCAATAGGAGTATAATGTCTAGTTCAAGGGAGGTCATTGTCCCACTTTGTGTTACTCGGACCTCACCTGGAATATTGTGTTCCGTTCTGGGCACAATTCAAGGAGGATATTGACAAGTTAATCAAAGGTGTTGAAGCCAAGCTCTATGAGATGCGGTTTAGGGAGCCGAGTATGTTTAGCTTGAAGAAGTGAAGATTAAGAGGGGACATGATAGCCGTGTTTAAATATTTGAAATATTTGAGGATGGAGCAAGCTTATTTTCTGCTGCTGTAGAGTCTGAGTGTAGAAGAGAGCTATATGACATATTCAGGTGGAAAGATGGAACTGTACCCAAAATTAATTATATGAACGAAATATAGTCTGATTCATATATATACATGTTCATCACTTGCAGACAGCAGCATCAAGTTGCAAGGGTGAATGAGTCTGGCATCAAGTGCCACAAAAAGAGTTCTTCTGCCACTTTCCCCATTACCCACTGGAGTTTGTTCTTACCTTCAGCTACAAGTCATCCACTAATGAGCAATCAAATGAGCTCTCAGTGTTTGAACTGTTTTACAGAACTCAGTCAGGCCTTTGGGGAAAATATCCCAGCAGGGATAAAGGTAAGTAACAATACCAGATAGCAGAAGTTGCAGGACAGAGGGATAAATGTGCCTTACAAATCAAATATATTTAAGAAGACTGAAGTCAAAGATAGTAAAAGAAATGTTAAATGTTGCAACCAAGTTTTCGAATGGCTTATTGGATAGTCCTGTGATCCTAATTAGTTAAGAAAAAGCAAGCTGTGCCTTCTGACTTGTTGGGAGTTCAACGAGGGCAGTGGTACCCAGCTTGTGGTCTGTGGACCCCCAGTGGCCCGCAAGAATTAAAATATGGTCTATTTTAATTATGGTCTACAGCCTCAGTGTTGCAACAAGAGCAACTGGTCTCACAAAACCCTCTTATAGTGCCGAAGCAATAGGGATGTCAGAAGGAGAGAGTCTGACTACCCACAAAAGGGGTGTCTTCATTATTAGGCCTGGTCCTGGGGTTATTTGGGGTGCTGATTCAGAAAATTGCATCGGATAGACCACATCAACTCTAGATTATTAAATATGGTTTTCTGTAAGCGAGCAGATGGTGACTACTTGATGGCATATGTTCTGTATCGGAAACTTGAGTTGATGTGGCCTGTCTAATGCAATTTTATGAATCAGCACCCCAATTAACCAAACCAGATCTAAAGTTGACCCAAAACAATTTTTAACACTTTTGGTACTACTGTTAGAGTGGATTGGACTGAACCCTGATCAAAAACAGGTTGGGAACCACAGAACTAGGGAGTCCCAAGTGGAATGCAAATTGGTGTAATTTTCCTCCTAATGAGGTTACCTTCCTCATTCCTTTCCACAAACGTATTTTAACTCAGGATGTTATCTCTTAAAAAATGGATCACCAACCTACCTAAGGGAAGAAATATTTCAACCTGGGCAATTATACATTGCATTTTTAAAATATTGTCTTAACCTCTTAGTAAGAAAAATAGGCTGTTGCTAAACTGCTCCAAACTTTGGTGATATTCATGCTCTTCATGGTGGCCCTCCCCTCCCTCCCCCTCCCTCTCTGATAATGTATACCCTGTCTTTTCTCTCTCCACAAAGGAGAATCAAAGTGGCTAAAGAAAGCGACTTAAACAAATTATGTGCCAGGACTTCTATTCTTCTTCCAGCAGTGCATTAGATCAGTGTTTCCCAACCAGTGTGCCGTGGTACACTAGTGTGCTGTGAGCGATCATCAGGTGTGCCATGGGAAATTGGAATCTCCAATACCCTTTCTTCCCCCTCCTGCCGAACACTTTTTCTTCTCCACTCGGGATTTCTTCTTCCCAGCCTCGCTTTGCTCTGGGGCGAGTCTGCGCAGTAGCGCCCGCACGGGTCACGTCTTCCTCCCTCCCCCCTCCCCTCCTGAACATGCTCACGCTGCCCCCTCAGATCAAAATGGTGGCAGAAGCGGCAGTGTAGAAGAAAAAGTGTTCGGCAGGAGGGGGAAGAAAGGGCGCGAAGGGGAAGGGGGAGGAAGAGGTCTCTGTCGAAAGCTGGAATGGACAAACATGGACCTTCCAGGTGTTTTGGACTCCAACTCCCACCATTCCTAGCAGCCTCGGGCTCTTTTCCTTTTTCCCCTCAGCCACTTAAGCAGGAAAGGGCCTCAGGCTGTTAGGAATGGTGGGAGTTGAAGTCCAAAGCACCCAGAGGGCCGAAGTTTTCCCATGTCTGTTTTAGGGACCTTAAAGTGGTGAGCCTCCTTCTTTGATTGTAGGTAAACTATAAATCCCAGAAACTGTAACTCCCAAATGTCAAGGTCTATTTTCCCTAAACTCCATCTGTGTTCACATGTGGACATATTGAGTCCAAAGTTTGGTCCTGATCCAACACTGTTTGAGTCCACAGTGCTCTCTGGATATAGGTGAACTACAACTCCAAAACTCAGGGTCAATGCCCACCAAACTCTTATAGTATTTTCTCTTGGTTATGGGAGCTCTGTGTGGGAAGTTTGTGTCTTTCGGCCATTCCTGCCAGGATACCTATGTTGTGTTCATCGAAACAGGTCCAGGTTTCACACTGAGCGTATAAATACATTTAAAAACATATTAACTATATATATTACTGTGTTAGAGTGTCATTTTGTGTCATTTTGGTTGGTGGTGTGCCCCAGGATTTTGTAAATGTAAAAAATGTGCCACGGCTGAAAAAAGGTTGAAAAACACTGCATTAGATAACCCATCCATTTACAGGCCAGTTCAATACATTTTCCTGCCTGTACCTGTAGCATTCAACGTGTACAGAAAAGTCATGTGGGCCTTTTCAAAACTCCTTAAATGTCTTTAAAACACAATACCAGGTAACTATTGTTTGTCATGATCAGATATTTAGGGAAGAATACCCAAGAAGAAAGGCTTTCAAAAGCATACTCTTGAATCTCCAATTGGTAAAACACTAATGGAGCAAGTAATTGAAGAGATAATCCATATAAAGATCCCAGAGTTTTTTGCAATGTAATTCATTCTCTTTCAGGAATGCTTCAAAACACTTTCATCCAGGCTTTCATGGGACATTTTTCATACAATGGACTACATAATTCCCCAAGCAAACTCTATGAAGAAAATGTATTTGTCTGCAGAGAAGGAGGACCAAACCCATGCTGAAATAAACCAATTCATCTGAAAGGTGCTGCTAGGCTCTTCTTCCTATCACTCCTACCTATCTTTCTAGGTAGTGACTGATTAATGCAGGTATCTCTTTAGAAAATATCAGTGATGACATCTAATGATTAGCTGCCTAATTCATCATTCACTTATCCCTTTAAAAATGATCCAAATGTGTGGCTCTCTCTTTACTTTCCTGCTAAAACAAGCCGGAGGTAAGTAACAAGTTGTTCATTACTGTTCTCTTGGCTTCACTCTCTTGAACCTAATTTCACTGATTTCAATGTGGCCTGTAGTAAAACAGGAAAAGAAAGCAGCAGCTGCTTAAAAACTGGAGTCTAGTTTTGAAGGTTTGCCTCGAAAATATCAGTTAGAAACAGTGCCCTGGAAAACAAACATTGCTCATGTACCCACTATCTCAGAAATAAACATGCAGGTATCACATACTCGACAATGATCTAAAAAATCAAGAAAGCCATAAATTGCGTTTCTAGGATTTTATAAATACTAGCATAAAGCATAGGTCTTTATAGACACATGGGGGGGCGGAGAGAACAGGAAGCCATGGATCCACCGGCAGTGAGTTCAAGCGGATGTGTCAAAGAGTTTCTCAATCATCTCGCCCACCTGCTCCACTCTGTATTTAATGTACTTCTCAGGGTTCTTGGTGAAGGGCACATTACCATACCTGCCAAGGCAAAAGGAAAGAAAACACTGTGTGATAAGCATACAGGAGGCTTCTTACGACTTAGTGCCCCCTTCCCTTCCTACCAGCATCACAACCACCATTATTCACACCAACAGCAACATCAGAAGTCCGAGGACCGATTATTATATAGCACAAACTGCAGCAAGGGGTTTTTTTTGGAGGATGAATACTCACCTGCTCAGGAAGGCAGCATAGGCCTCTTGCACAATGGTCTTCTGGGCTTGGCGGATTTTGTCCCTCTGTTCTGTGTCAGGGATTGCCCATGCCTTTTGGATTTTGCACAGCTCCTCCAGGCCATCGTTAAAACCCTTTTCCACAGAGAAGAATACATGAAGTACACACTTGGAGCAGAATATAAAGGGAAAACAGGAACGGAAAGAGTTACAAGCCACAAGCTAGAAGATTCACCTGATCTTTGACTTATTTACCTTAAAGCGTTCCTTGATCACCTGCCTCTCCTTATCCTTGAGCTGTGAAGGAATAAGAAAAAAAGAGGAGCTCTTTTGTTTATGTCTTCTCCTCAGGAAAAGAACTGGGAACTTATTTATTATAGTTATTTATACCCCACTTTATCTCCCCTGAAGGGGACTCAAAGCAGATCTGTGGTTCTACACTTTATAGACTCCCAAGCCCCAGAATTGCTCACCTTTAGCAGTGTTGGTGAGGAATGCCAGGAGACATAAACATACACCATCTGAAGGGCAACAGTTGCCCTTGTGTGATTTAGGAAGAATTAGTCCAAAAGTGTGTTCCACATGCCTGGAAAACCTATTCAGGTCATATTCTCCAGAACAGTCATGCAATCAACATTAGCAACAAAGTGCATGGATAAAGGGAGCATTGATCTTTTCTCAGAGCAGAGAGGTCCAGCAAACCACCTTCCAGCAGTTATTTGGTCACAGGAGGAAAATGTCCAGTGATGTCAGTGATCATTAGATTGGTGGGGAGAGAGTTGGTAGGACCACTATGTTCTGGGAATGGGCTCATGCTCTTCCCCTAAGCACTGCATTCCAGAACTTGCTTGCATGGCAATCCCCAAAAATATGTGACGGTTTTAAAGCAATACTATCATCCCCACATAGCCATGGATTCTGCATTCATGGATTACACCATCCATGGTTTGAAAATCTCACAACAACGATATGCAAAAAACAAAGCTTGATTTTGCCATTTTATATAAGGGATTTTGACATTTTACTAAGCCATTGAATATAAAGGGACTAATGCATCCATGGATTTGGTATATAGAGGATGTCCTGGAATCAGACAACAGTGTCTATCAAGGACTCACTGTATATGAATTTAATATTGCATGCACTTTGGCCCAAACCAATTTTGTGGAGGGAGGTGAGAGGGGGAGAGAATATGCATTAAAATATCCTGACGGAAATGTTCTCACCTTGACTCCGAGTTGAAAGACAGGCAAATTTTTGTCTGTGATGTAATCTGTTACTTTTAACCAACTGAAAAAGAAATGAAGAAGTGTAATCAAAGCAGACAAGGCCTCCACTGGATATCACAAGAAAAAATGAACATTCAAGTAAGACATATTGACAGTAAAACTCCCATTAAAATGTTCTTTTGGGGGATCTTGAAGTCCTTCAGTGTAATTCTATGGTTGACTTCCTCCAGTTATGATGGAGAACCTAAGGATTTCTAGAGAGAACACCACTTTAGGAATCTCTAGATCTTCCAATGTGATTCTATTGTCAGCTTTGAGTGGAAGCTGAACATACAGTTCTGCTGAAAAACCTAAACATTCCTAGAGAGGAAACAATAGCAATTTCTTTATTTGTAATTTTTCATTGGGGGGGCAGAAAAGACAGAGGGATGGCTGTAGTAACATTGCAGATCTGGCACACAAACCCCACAGCTGAGATTCAGACTGTGCTTATTAAGAAACATGGAGATCCCATTCCAGCTCACATGTAGTCTAGAAGTGTCTAGGGAGTGCCTCAATGTGCATTTATGCATATGTTCCATGCATTTTTATCTAAACATCCAAGAGCACATAACCCACATTTCTTTCCATTTTCATTGAAAGACTTCACCCTCTGAAAATACCTCATGTAGCCTGCAATTTCTTACCAACCTGCAATTCCCATGAGCCTTAGCCAACAGGACAAATAATGGTAGTTCAAGTCCCATGGCGGGTGGGACTTGCAATTCAACAACACCTGGAGGGCTAAAAGTTGCCCCACTCCCTTGTGAAATAGTAATGGCCTTCTCTAAAAAGGGCAGCCTGTACTTGAGAATGCAAGCTGTAGAAATGCAATGAGCTGCTCACATCATATCTAGAATCCAACTGTGAATGGAGGAGCTGACAGACCTTATTGCTGCCAGTCAGTCATAGCTCAGGGAATGCTGCAAAGTGCAGGGAGCTTTGGGGCATTTTGTGGAGAAAGGATACAAAACTGAAGCCTGTCTCTGGCAAAAGGCAGATGTGGTAAAGAGTGCAGAGAAAGCCCTAACAGGGTTACGAGAGTCATCTTGGGGGGGGGGGGGGCTAACAGGGCGATGTGAGCAATTAAATAATTCAAGGTTTAATGATTGATCACATTGGGCATAAATAAGCTTCTGGTATGTTTTAATAAATAGTTTGGTCATGCTTACCACAGTAAACCCACTGAACAAGACATACACTGGCTATGGAAAGATCACTTGGGGTGCATCTACATTGTAGAATTAATGCAGTTTGACACCGCTTTAATTACCATGGTTCAATATTATGGAATCATAGGAGATGTAGTTTGGTGAGGCACCAGCACTCTTTGACAGAGAAAGGTAAAGACTTTGTAAAGCCAAAGCATTGAACAATGGCAATTAAAGTGATTTCAAAGTGTATTAATTCAACAGTGTAGATTCACCTCTTGAAACCCAGGCTCCATTTCCAGTGAGGGATCCTGAAGGGAAAGGAGGCAAGCTGAGTGACAAGAGCCTATAGGTTTGGAACAGTGGGCTCTGCCTGGAGATGAGATTTTTTTACACCATCAATTTTAATCATTTTACTGCAAGAGGATTTTCAAGAGGTATAGCGTGTTTTCTTCCATTTTCATCATGCTTTGCTGTAAGACCCCTTCATGAGGTCATTAAGTTTAGATACTAGCATTCAAGCCATTATTCTAGTGTGAAATGACCAGGTGGGTTCTTCTGACCTGCGCTGGTAAGTTAAAATCTGCTGTTTAATGTGTTCTCGGTAAGATCTTTCTGGTGTCTTGTGTGTCACAGCCACCAACAGGATTAATTCGGACCTAGAACAAAAGAAATAGCCTATTAAATGTTCAGTGACCTTCTCAAGTGGAATCAGCTTTGAGCTTAGAGTACAAGATGCATTTGCACATAATTCAAAGCAATGTTTTGACTGCCTTATAGTTTTAATGGAGATGGAGGTCCACAAATGTTGAGGCTATATGTGGTTGCCATTTTAAGGAAAAGGAAAACAAATCACAATATGGATTCCTAGCAAAGAGGCTCTAATGGTGCACAACAGTTGTTTGGGGTGTAAAAAGAAAAGGCTCTGTGTCTACATATAAAGATTTGAGTACATAGATCAGAGGCCTGGTAAACCCAGTTAAGTGGGATCCTAGCACCAAAATTACAAGGAAATGCTCTGGCATTATTCATTTCCCTCCATTTGTGTTTGGGTCACTATAAGTCCTAGATTTTCCCTGATGGCAGGAAGTTTGGGCCTCTTAGGGCACACAATAATATGAATAAACACCAACATTTCTTTATTACCACATGTCTGGTAACTAGAACACTGAATCCCATACATTTATAGAAAAAATAAAACCCTAAAGGAGTTTTTTTTCACTTAAACTCTAAAAGGTTTTTGCGTGACTGCCCTTGGGAGACAGAATGAAACCTTTATTCCTGTATTTACTGGAAAGTGCTCTCCAGAAGCAGAGCATCGTCAATGGCAAGATAAAAGGGCCAGATGCAAGCAGAACCCTCTTCAATGCTTTTATTTTATTTGCCATAGTCTCATTACAAATAACAGGCTTCAAAGGACTCTTTTTGAAAGGAAATATGACAAGAGCAGACAAACTCGAGTAAAAAAAACTGCTCCACGGAAACATTTTGAGCTTATATGAACATAATATCCTGCCAGAAATTCCAGCATGCACTGAGAAAATGTAGAGACATTAATAAACTTACTTTTCAAGGGACTTGAGGATGTAGTTGTAATTGTTATGCAGGAAGATGGCACTTAAAGCTGGGTCCTCATAAACTTTGGCTTTACTGAGAAGGTTTAATTGTAAATTGCCCAGAACTTTGCCTTAACAAGAAGAAATGCATAAATAGAAGTGAGACTATCGTAAAGATCCCAGGTTTGACAAAGGTATTAGGACTGCATACAGTTTGTCTACTTTGCTATGGTTAAAATTCAGTTCATTTTATGTATTACAACTTAGAAAGTGATTTTTTAAAGAATTCTGATAAAAGGTTTCTCAAGTGCAAGATGGCTAACAATGAACAAAAGCTCTTTGTTAAAAATATTTTCCTCTTCTTTGATACACTTCACGAATGAGAGAGGAAATATTAGGATTTAAAGAGTAGTTGTCAGTTATTTGCCTTCCAACAAGAAGCTGTCATGCAAATCATTGTAGGTTCAGGACTGCAATTAGTGAAAAGGAAACAGCTAGTAGCCTCAAAAAGATTACTCACAGATGTAGGTGCTGAGAAGCCTTCTATTGAATTCAGAACTGTAGCTACTGGCTGAAGAGCTAGTCTCTGAAAGGAAATGAACATTAAATCAGTGACAGTATGCCATATGACAATTTATATATGGCTATTTTATCTCCACATAAGAAATATTTTGATACTATTACCGGTGGCGCAATGGGTTAAACCCTTGTGCCGGCAGGACTGCTGACCAAAAGGTTGGCAATTCAAATCCAGGTAGCAGGGTGAGCTTCCATCTGTCAGCTCCAGCTACTCATCCGGGAACATGAGAGAAGCCTCCCACAGGATTGTAAAACATCCGGGCATCCCCTGGGCAACGTCCTTACAGACGGCCAATTCTCTCATACCAGAAGCGACTTGCAGTTTCTCAAGTCGCTCCTGACACACACACGCGCACACACACAAAACTATTGAGGTCAACTAAACTACTTGATCTTGGACTGAATATGTAAAAGCAATACAACACCTTTGCTTAGCTCCAGGGCAGAAGCACATTCATTTGAGTCCCCAGATGTTGCTGGTTTCAAGTCTGGAACCCAGCAAGGTCAGTAATCAGGGATTCTAAGAGCAACATCTGGGTGCCATGCTTGGGAACAAATGCATTGTTAATTCTTAGAGAGTGACCCACACTCTAACCACTATATGGTATTCATATAAAAAATTCTCATGCAAACAAGAATAAAAACATTTTTTTGAGATCACAGAAAATGGACGGTGCTATTATATCAATAAGAGTGCAATTAATAATTTGACCTGTGAATATCATGTACCACTGTTACATCTAGAATATGTAGTTCAAATGTGCTGAAATGAATTCCTGTGTCTTTAAAGATAGCAGATGCATACTCTGAATAGCAGCTCTTAAGACTCTACAACACACATTATGTCTGAGGTCAATCAATTGAGTGTCACTTAATTGCTTGAACTCTGAAGCAGAGTTGAGAACAGGAGACGATGAGGAGCAGAATTACTCGCTCCTGTGGTGCAAATAGAGCCATGCTTTTCTGGATACAATATAAATGCAGTTTTCCAGAATGGCCGTAGTTACAGTAAATTGCTTTGCTTACAGTTATAGTTAGCTCTGAGCCTGTTATGAATAAATCTTACTAAGTTACTTATTAGTTATGAGACAGGTTGCCCTGAAAACTGAGACTACCTGTTGAGAGTGTTGATCTCTAAAAAATGTATCTGCCCTAACTTAAGCACAAGTTAGAAAGAGCTGCTACACAAAACCTTGTCTTTTCCCTTTGTGAAGAAAAACACACAGCCAGAGAGCGAACACAAAAGAATTGGTGATTAATCAAAAAGAATCTAGCTTCTAAAACTCTTTGCAACTAGGCTGGAGGTGGTTTTGTATGCTATTTGTGCAGAAGTTCTCAATAATGTAAGATCTCTCCAGAGACAGATAAAAAAATAATCCACAACATCATACAGGTGAGAAGAAAAAATATGTGCTTTCTCGCTCCTATATGTGAGAATAGGACAGGAAAAGATGTATAGACCTAGTGCAGACTGATTCAGGCAAGTATGATGAATCGAGGGTTCTTGTCAGCTATACTTTATGTATCTGAGATTGCCTCTAGTAACCTTCTAATTGTGGAGTTTATTTCCAAAATATATCAATCCAAAACAAATTGAAATACGAGTTTGTAGGTAAGATATATGCACATGCACTTCTGATATATATCAGTAAGGAGTCCCTAGTGCCTCAAACATGTTAGGCAACACTCTTAACACAATCAACTGTAGAGGAATTCTAAACATCTCCAGATGTACCCATGGAGAAATCACACTTATCTACAAGGACCTTAATACATTGCAGCTTTTAATAGCCCAACTATTACCAGCATTATCATGCAGGAGATTCAGCTGTTAGACAAGCAGCCAGGTTTTGAAGCTGCAAGGCTATTCAATGCTAATCAAGGTGGCCAATTGCAACATTGATGCTTGCCTCAAGCAGATGAGAGTTCTTTCTCCCACCCTGGACATTATTCCACAGATATATAAACCCCACTTGCCTAGTTTCCAACAGACTTCACAACCTCTGAGGATGCCTGCCATAGATGTGGGCGAGAGAGAATGCTTCTGGAACATGGCCATACAGTCCAGAAAACTCACAGCAACCCACTGTTAGCAACACAGCCACTCCATCTGCTTCTATCAAGGTCAATATACTCAAGCTGCATCATCTATTAATTATTTTCTACAATGGAAACTTTTTTTAAAAAAATTCTGAATTACCTTGGCTAAAGAGCCAGAATCAGATTGTAAGCTTGTACTATTAATACTTTATTGTCTGACACCAAGATAATGTTTTTTTCCTCTGAAGCGAATACTGCCAGATATTTCCTTTCTTTCTTCTAAAAGTTCTAGGTCATAAATATATACAAAATACAGCCCATAACAACAAGCATTAGAGAGGATCAGGAGACGGCTTTGAATTTGCAAAGGCATAGGCAACCACGATTAGGAAAGTATCTACCTAATCTCATGAACTGAGAACACATTGACAATTTCTTCCTGGGTCATGCTCAAGTGTTTTGAAAGAATTAAACACACTTGGACCAGCCGTATTGGTGGATTTTTGAATTGAATTTCTGGGTCAAAATGAAATGAAATGACTCGGGAACAAGCATGTCTCATAACCCTTAAATTAATGGCTTCCCAGATAGAACAGCATCTTAAACACTGGAAGGAGAAATTTTCTTATTAGACATTTTCTTATTAGACTCAAGCACATGAATCATAGCAGAGACTGCATGCCCCATAATCTTGACAACCATTTTTTATAAACAAAATAGCATGACTGTGTGTATATATAATTCCATAAAGCACTATAAATATGCTATTTTCCCCCTGAAAGCCCTATCCTCCATAGCAGTTTCTTTCATGTTGCAAAGTTCGTAAAAGAAGACATGCAATGGACCTGCCCCCACCTCACTTTCAGAGAGAAAAACAACTTAGATTCATTCATTTTGGAACAGAAAGATTTTAGGCTAATAAAGTCAAGTGCCAGGCATCTTTTCCTGTTCAAAACCACAGTTGCTTTCTAAGGTCCCATTTATACAGACTATTCAAACAGGTACTGAAGAAAGTTGTTTCGGTGTGCAAATGATTACATAGCAAATCCTGGAACCAGTTTGAGTCCTGGATGGCATTTGCACAAACTTCGTAACATTAATGCACATTAAGAGCTTTCTTTTGTTCACTTCTGTAGGAGTTTGTTGTCTGGCTGCCACAGTTTGAAGCTAGCTTCAAACTGCATTGAATGGTTAATTGTAGATGGAGCCTCAGACAAGATTGTTGCTTGGGCATCATTACATGTATGTATCCTAATACAGTTTGTTCTAGAGAGGGTAATTCTTTCAATCAAGAATGAGTGGTAATCTATTATCACCACCACCAACCATAGAGAGCTTTGCTCTCCATTATGAACTTTTGGAGACCCCGGTGGCACAGTGGGTTAAACCGCTGAGCTTGTTGACCAAAAGGTCGCAGGTTCAAATCTGGGGAGCAGCGTGAGCTTCCGCTGTCAGCCCCAGCTTCTGCCAACCTAGCAGTTTGAAAACATGCAAATTTGAGTAGATCAATAGGTACCACTCCAGTGGGAAGGTAACTGCACTCCATGCAGTCATGCCGGCCACATGACCTTGGAGGTGTCTATGGACAACACCGGCTTAGAAATGGAGATAAGCACCACACCCCAGAGTCGGACACAACTGGAAAAACCTTTACCTATGAACTTTTAGTTGCCATAAAAGTACATTGTTGCCAAGAGATGTCAATTTTAGGTTTAAGAAAACAACCACAGGTACCATCACTGATACATGGAAATGTTCTGATAATCCAGACAGGCAGGCTTTTTATTAAGTACAGTAATTACAGATAAAAACATGTAACCAAGTGCAAATGCACATGGGTAGCAGAATTGCTGCTGCTGCTTACCTCTGGGATCTAAAGGAATATTGTATGTGTCCCCAAGAACTATAAAATTTGAGGCAGAGTAGAGATAAAAGGAAAGGGAAGAAAGAGAGATAGAGAGAGAGAGAGAAATGCAAGGTGCAAAAAGACAGGTTAGAGACAACCATACATTCAAGAACAAAGCAGAAGATACCAACACAGAGCACTATGGGTTCAGCAGACAGGAGCCACTTCCTTTAAGACAGTCCAAATCTATACATGTCTCCTCATAAATTTATCTCATTGAGTTAAATGAGGATTCCTTCCAAGTACACGCATAAGGATTTGAAGTATGTACTAGGCTTGGGCCTGGATCAGTTTGAACTAAAGTGATTTGTAGTATTTGGTGGTCCATTTTGTGTAATCAACTAAAAACAGATTGGAGAGGACGGATCCGAAAAGCTGGGCAAAAGGGATCAAGAGAGCCAGATTCATTGGCTACTGGAGTGGATGGAGTTAAGTCTGCATTATACCTGAGGCAGAGGTCTGTCGCAGGGCTCCTGGAGAATATCATGCAGTGTCTTTTCTCCCTTCCCAGCAACAGGCTCCCCCTCCAGAGAGGGTCTTGCTGGCAACGCACTTTCCCAACAGCACTTGAATGGGGCGGGCATTGAAAAGTCTCCAAGTTCCTCTTGGAACATGATGGGAGTTGAAGTTTTTCTCTCTTTCCGTTTCTCAATCAATAAAAGGCCTGGTTGTGTCCATGCTCCGATTGGCTGAGAATAGACTCAACCGGCGACAACAATTTCCAGAACCCTCTCTTGTGATTTGTCTTATTTTTTAAAATGTTATGGTAAAAACTTAAATTCTTAAAAATCAGTAGATTGGTGAATTGTTTTGAAACTTGGCAGGCCTGCAGTTGTAAATGGGATCCACAACTGAGGTAGGTTTCATGCAGATAGGCTTTAAAATGACTGAGGATTGAGCCTTTAAAATTTCCCATTGTAGCCAATGGGCCGAATCTTTGCTGAATGAAAATGACAACACACCTCCCAATTCAAGTTACTTCCTGGTAAACAGAATGAGGGGTTAGCCAAAAATTGACCCCGTAACAGCATCTCTTTTGGCTGAATTGTACAAGCCTAGTATGGATGGCAAATTGTACATACCCACACGCAGTGAATGAATGCAATCTCTATAATCCCAGACAAAAAAATGAAGTGTATGAGGCAGAATGCTTCTTTGTTGCCTCCACTAGAATCATAGGGTTGGAAGAGTTCAACAGAAACTGAGGAGACCCCTCTGGTCAGTAAAAGAGCTTGCTCCTTAACTGTCTTCACCCATAACCAATTTTAGCAGGCAAAGTAGGAATGAGGAAGGGAGGCTGAAAAGTCAGCAGTGGACACAGATCACAATTCAAGTATTATTCAGGCAGAATTTAAAGACAAATGGCAAGAGGACATGCAAGATGCAGCTGGCACAATTCAACCGTCTTAGCATGGGTCAGAACGAACAAAATGAAGCTTCTTCAATTATTATAATCTCCAAGATGTATTTTTAGCAACATCAACACAAAATATTTGACTTGCAATGATACATTATTGCTACACTATCTAGACCAGTGGTTCTTAACCTTTGGGTCCCCGGGTGTTTTGGTCTACAACTCCCAGAAATCCCAGTTAGTTTACCAGCTATTAGGATTTCTGGGAGTTGATGGCCAAAACATCTGGGGACCCACAGGTTGAGGACCACTGATCTAGAATATTACAGGCATATACTGACCACTAGAATACGTTCGGACCCTAATTCAGAGCTTTGTGAACCTCCCTAACTGTCACTGGAAACAAAAGAGTGCTAAAATAGTTCCCCTTCTTTGTGAGAAATGAATTCAATTTCCAGACAGAACAGCTCTTTATGTTTCAGACAAAGACCCGGAAGAGGGTTTCTGATGTGCCTGTTAAAAGTTGTTTGTTATTTACCTCACACATCTGCCAAAAACTAAATTGTGTTCATAAAGCTATTTTATGTAACGGAAGGAATCTGAACTTCTAGGGAATCTGAACTTCTAGGGATTCTTAGGGAATCTTATGGACCAGTATTCTGAAATATATATATCTAGGAATATAGACACCGAGCATTCAGTAAGGAAAAAAAAGGCAAATAAACTTTAAAAAAAACCCCACAAACTTCCTCCCAGATTAAATGTTCCAGATCTGCGATGTGAAATCAGAAGTACACAAACCAATGGATATGCAAAATCAACGCAGTGGCGTCTTATTCTGCCAGAAAGCTCTCTGGGTTTCAAAAATTCAGTCTCACTTGCATTAAAAGAAATAGGCACAGAATCAAATGGTTATTCCATATCATTACTTCAAGTGGATCACTATGCTAATTAACAGCCCATTCATGTGATAATAATCTCTTGAGAACTGTCCTCTCATTGATAGTGAAAGGTACCAGCTTTCCATAAGTAACTTTGTCCATAAGTTTCAAGGACTACAGATATCACAGCACACTTACAGGCTGATAAAAACACCAGAGAGAGACACCTTTTTGGGATTTCTTATAACTCCTTAGTTGCCTCTAGCTTTTTGCAGTGGCAGCTCAGATTCAATGGCTACACCCATGCTAAGAAGGTTTCATGGCAAAGCAAGCAGAGGAAATGACTTGATCAATAGGACGAATGTGTGCTTGTATCAAGAGAGCCCCCTCCAACTACCTTGGGATGCTAACATGGCACCAGCTGTTTCTTGAAAATCCAGCAACTGTTGCAGGAAGAGAATGGCCTGTGAAGAAAAGGGAGAGGGGAGTTGCGGCTGTTGTTGTTTTAAAATCTACTGGCTATTTCCCATTTTGCGAAATGAAATATTACAAAAGAATACAGTTGACAGGAAAAAACATAAAATCTAGCATTCTCAAAGGTGATAGAATAATTATATGAGCAACAACCAAAATGAAGCCTTCTCTGAGTGCAATCATGAATGCCACACAGCTTAGGAAATGACATTTGGAGAGAGAAAAATCCCCGGAAGGTCAATTAAATGTTTTATATTCACCCTTGATCATTAAGGAACAAGCCAACCACTCCTTTAAGCTGAAGTGTAAGGATCAAGTGTAAGCCATGCTTAAGCCCCAACAGCTTGATACTACTCATCTCTGATTTCACTTCCAGGAAAATGCCAAATTCAAATCTTCACTTGGGAGCCATCACTTAAAATACTCAATCATTGAGATGCTATGTTTCTGAACCTTCTGGCTCAACCTGTGCTTGCCTACTCTTCCAAATGTCCAAACCGACAAACGCTATCTCTGTTGAAGGCTTATAACTGCATGATAAGCCTAGCAAAAGGGGAGGGAAATACAAAGACAAGTTATGCCACGACTAGACAGGAACCATGGTTACCTTTAGTCAAATCTGGACCTGGAGAATGTATTCTCCAGCCTAAAGACCTCAAGAACATCTACTGGAGTTGAAGGATTGCGCTGGAAAACTTGTAATTATAGTAAGGCTCCTAATATTCATACCAGGCCTATCCCATTCTGAGTCTTTCTACTACTTCTCAATAAAAACAGGCTTCCTTTTTGTCCCTTCTCTACCTGAAGGTAGCTCCAACGTCTGTGCAAAGTCCCAAGTCAAGGCCCTTTCACATCCCACAGTTACAGTGTTGTAGTTCCACTTTAACTGTCATGGCAAATCTCATGGAATTTTGGGGTTTCTTTCTTTCTTTACTGTATTTACTTTATTTATACCCCACCTTTCTACCTGTGGAGACTCAAGGCAACCCACAATCCCACACTTTGGTCACAATTTAAAACAAAGCAAATACAAAACAATCATCATCATCCAATTTATGTCTGAAATCCTGGAGAATGCTTTCACAAGTGTTCCTTGGATGATATCTATGACTGCTGCATAATTAGAAGAAAGCTCCTTTCTCATGTGAGTCAGGTGGACATTTCTGGGCTTAACTGACTGGCTATGAAATACTTGTCATTTCTCAACCTGGGGGTAGGGACTCCTGGGGGATCAGAAGGGGGTATCAGAGGGGTCACCAAAAACCATCGAAAACATAGTATACTTTATTAGTAATGAGGATTTTATGTGGAAAGTTTTTGCTAATTCTGTCATTAAACTGGCTGTCCTCCTTCCTCCAAAACCGCCTACAGCGAGTGAAGTGGGGAGGGGTGGTCTCCGAGGGCTCCCCCTTACATTGTGGAGTTCCTCAGGAGGCCATCCTCTCCCCGCTGTTATTTAACATCTACATGCGACTGCTCGCCCAATTGGTACGGAGTTTTGGGCTGGAGTGCCATCAGTACGCTGATGACCCCGGGGTGGAATCTGTACCCAATAATTTCCACCTCTGCCTAGAAGTCATTTTTGTTATTTTTATGGTTATAGCATTGTTTTATTTTGTTCGTGAGTCGGCATGAGTGTTGCCTGCCGATCACTATGTATGTCTTGTAACCCGCCACGAGCCCTCGGGAAGAGGCGGAATACAAATGCAAATAATAAATAAATAAATAAATAAATAAATAAGTCGTAACTGGATGGCTGCGAGCCAGTAAGTTGAAGGTGAACCCGGCGAAGACGGAGATCTTGTGGCTGGGCCACCCGGGAAGGGGGGGGGGGTAGAGACCCAGTTGCTGACATTTGATGGTGTGGCACTTCGCCCGCAGCCTTTAGTTAAGAGCTTAGGGGTCCAGCTGGACCCCCAGCTGTCTATGGAGGCGCAGATTGCCTGCGCCTGCAAGACAGCATTTTACCATCTGCGACAGGCAAAACGTCTGGCTCCTTACCTCTCCCGCTGCGACCTGGCCACGGTGATCCAAGCCACGGTCATCTTAAGGCTCTATTACTGTAATGCGCTATACATTGGCCTACCCTCGTCGGCGATCCAGAAACTTAAACTGGTGCAGAACGCAGCAGCGCGCCTGCTCTCAGGAGCCGCAAGATCTGCCCATGTAACCCCACTCCTGCGCAAACTGCACTGGCTTCCTATTGAGTTCTGGGTCGCCTTCAAGGTGTTAGGCTTAACTTTTAAGGCTTTATATGGTTTGGGGCCAGTGTACCTGAAGGAACGGCTTACCCCATACGTGCCCAGAAGATCACTGCATTCAGAGGGGCTCAATTTACTGGAGGTGCCTGGTATCAAGACCTACAGGTTATCGAGTACACGGCAGAGGGCGTTCACAGTGGCCACACCGAGCCTCTGGAACTCACTGCCTGAGGAGACGCGAGCCCTACGGGGCTTGATGGCATTTTGCAAGTCCGTAAAGACTTGGCTGTTTAGGCAGGCATTTGGCTTTGACTGATGCCTGCTATAATTTGCCATCCTGCCACGTCTCTGCCGCCTGCATTATTGTCGTTCCGCTGGGATTTTATTGTTGGGAGGGGGGTTAATTGGTTTTATAATGCTGTTTTATGTGTTTTTATCTGTGTTTTTATTTGGTTTTACTGCTGTAAACCGCTCTACTAAATCGAATAAATAAATAAATAAATATTGGTGGGGTTCAGAATGCTCTTTGATTGTAGGTGAACTATAAATCCCAGCAACTACAACTCCCAAATGCCATGGTCTATTTTCCCCAAACTCCACCAGTGTTCATATTTGGGCATATGGAGTATTCAAGTTTGGTCCAGATCCATCATTGTTTGAGTCCATAGTGCCCTCTGGATGCAGGGGAACTACAACTCCAAAACCCAAAGTCTATACACACCAAACCCTTCCAGTATTTTATTTTGGTCATGGGAGTTCTGTGTGCCAAGTTTGGTCCAATTCCATCATTGGTGGGGTTCAGAATACTCTTTGGTTATAAGTTAAAAACAGTATAAACCCCAGGAACTACAATTCCTATATGGCAAAATCAATCTCCCCCAACCCTACCAGTATTCAAATTTGGGCGGATCGGGTATTTCTGCCAAATTTGGTCCAGTGAATGAAAATACATCCTGCATATCAGATATTTGCCTTATGATTCAGAACAGTAGCAAAATTGCAGTTATGAAGTAGCAATGACAATAATCGTATGGTTGGGGGTCAGCACAACATGAGGAACTGTATTAAGGGGTCATGGCATTAGGAAGGTTGAAAACCACTGCTTTAAAGGGAATGAAAATGCCTTGCGACACCAGTCTCCTATGGCACTTCCCATCTCTAGAAGGCATCCATATGTTCAGAACTGTAGGGGCTGGAGAATGTAAAGGTGGCCACTCCTATTCTGGCAGCTTTTTTTGGCAACATTTTCCCCTCCCAGGAAAGAGACAGCATAGGGGCCAAAGGAAGAAACAGACCCAATCTACACTGCCATTATAATGCAATTGAACTGGTGTATGCAGCAGTGCAGTCTGATATAATCCAGTTCAAAGCAGTTCAGTCTGCGTTATATGCAGGCATGTAGCCAGGGGGGGGGCTAAGGGGGCTTCAGCCCCCCCAAATTCTCAGGGTGGTCCGCGAGAAGGCCTTACTGGTACATTATTTAAACTGTTATGTTTATTCATATCATGATCTGATCACCATGCTCATTATATCCCACCTTCATGGGGTTATTGGGATAACAATACAAAAGGTTTGCTAGGGTAAACCCTCTTCCACCCAGTCTCAGCCCCCCCTCCGAACCAAACTCCGAACCAAAATCCTGGCTACGGCCCTGGTTATATGAATCTACATTGACCATATATTGTAATTCAAACTGCATTATATGGCGGTGTAGATGAGACCACACTGTTCTTTCTATCCTGGCCTCAAAAGAATACAGCTAAAGGTCAATATTTACAGAAGACCCCAGCCTGCACCCAGAATTAAAGATGAGACAAAAATTCCAGAGCAGAATTTATATTCATGAGAGTTAATCTCAATTTATGTCCTTACCCCAAACCCCCAATGATAAATGCAGCCCAACTTTAATCTGCAGTTTCTCCCATTTAACCAAGACTATTTTCTTTACATCATAAAGAAAAACAAAAGGCAGGAATGAAACCACTGGATTTGTTTCACTAAATGGCATTTTGAATTGGTTTTACATACATTGCTAGTGAGTTCATGGACTGTCCCATCTTTTGGCATATTATACTCCTTGTCAGGATTGTTCTAGGAAGGAAAAAAAATCAGATAGATTTGATGGTTAAAAATGCATGCTGTTGAAAATTATCCTCATGCTATTATTTGTCTCTGAATCAAGTGGATTTCTAAAACCCTAAAGGCCAAGCACACCATCTACTGGTGACTGCAGAAACATACATAAACAAAAGTATTTCAAAGACATTTCCATAGCCATACATCAGTGAGGCCAATAGAACATAAGTGATGCCAAAAGTATTTAAAGAACATTCTGTGGACTTTTCGATGTGGCTCGTGAATCTCTTCAGAGATGACTTCCACGAATCTGCATGGCTTTTAAAATTAATGAAATTATCAAGATATTTACAGAAGTCTGTGGAACTAATCACAGTAGCTGATACAAGAGAGTCACAACATATACCTTAATGTTATCTGCAAAATCCTCCAGAGCTTTGGCTCCTGTGGTCTCCATTGAAGTTATGAGGCTTGGCAGCTTGTTTTTGGTGCTGGCTGCAGTGCCCTGAAATAGCCAGAACAATACATGAGAGAGTCAAGACTGTAGGAGGTTTGGAAAAGGGTAGATGGCTACTATCATCCACTGAATAGAGCAATGTCTCACTTGAGCTAAAGTTAGGAATGCCCACACAAGTTTTGTTAGCAACAAGCAACAGTACAAACTAGGTACTCCTTGACAATTTTATTTAAGATCATTCACCAAGAAGGTACAGAGTGTGGAAGTTAACAAGTACGTGCAATGCAGTTATTTGGAAGGAGGTTTCCACTTTTTTTTCTTTTTACAAGGATGGGATGTCTTGAAATTTTAAACAAAGCTTCCCTTCAAACATAATGTGGCAACAACCTCACTTTTGAAAGTGTAAGGATTAACAGCTTTTAGATACTTCCAAATTGAGTGTTTGAGTATTGTAATTGTGAGATTTTGCAGGTTTTGTGCCACTCTCATCAATCTCAAGCCTTTTGTTAATTTTTTTTAGAAAGGAACACAATGAACTGCCTTCTAGCACTGTCACTTGCATCAAAAATGAATATTTTTTTTATATAATGCTGTAACAAGTAACATGGATACGTCTCATTTCTAAAGAAACCCTCCAGGCTTTGGTAACTCATAATCTCCACATTCCGTATTTAACTAGATACTATAAATTTGATGTTTATAACCATGGACTAAACAAAGCCACAGGAATGCCAGAATGCCAGATCCAGCCAAGCTGTCCCATCTTCGGCTGTAACAAAATCGGTAGTTAACTCATCTGCCATGACAGTTACCAGACTTCAGAAACTGTTGCTTGTTCAACTGGTCTATAAAATGTCAGAGATCTGAACAGACACTGGACATGTTTCCATGCTATTCTGTGCCTATACTGTCATCATGTGTGCTGCCCTGTTTTCTGCCTAAGCCGGATAAGTCAGCTTGTACATTGATGTGTTTTCCAGTTTTGCTACTTGGGAGCCTCAGGCAACTCCCATGAATGTGTGACTTGACATTTTTCTACCAATATCAAGAAGCTCTCTTATTAAGAAACTACTCTTGTCTTGTATTTAATCCCACCTTATTCATTTTCTGTGTGAAATGTACTCTAAACAGGATGGAACATTGTCAAATCCTTTGTATACCTGAATTCTTAACATGCACCACAAAGGGTAACGATGAAAACTTTCTTGAACATTCAGATAGTGAAAAATGCAGTTGTGCATATGTGGGAGAGAAGGAGCATCCCTAACATACATGACATTTTAATATGTTCATTATATAAAGCCCTATCCAGACATACCTCAGTTAACAAAGTACCTCAGTTAATAAAAATGTGTTTCTAGGCATGAGTTCTTTAACAGAAAACATGACCTCAGCACCTATATGGAAAGGAGAGGAACAGATTCCTACACCATAAAAAGGATGAGAAGTTCAACATGTTTCAACAAACTTTTTATCCAATATTAACTATATGATATAACTAGATCAAATAATATTGTCATATTTTTTTTAAAAAATCACATTTTGAACTTTCTAGGCAGTGGTTCTCAACCTGTGGATCCCCAGGTGCTTTGGCCTACAACTCGCAGAAATCCCAGCCAGTTTACCAGCTGTTAGGATTTCTGGGAGTTGAAGGCCAAAACATCTGGGGACCAACAGGTTGAAAACCACTGCTCTAGAGACTATTTCAAAGCATGCAGGGATTTTTTTTCTTTCTTTCACCATCTTCCACTTTTCTTATGAATTCTATTTTGGCAGCCAAATTTATTCATATATGCATTTTTAACATACTGGATATATAGACAGTGATGGAAGCTTATCTGCTTTGCTCTTTTCTCTCTATTTTGCTGTTCACTCAGGTCCAGTAAGAGATTCCAGAGGGAGCAGAAAGTGTTTCTCCTGTTCTCCCTCACCTTCATCCCAATGCAGATATTGCTTTAAAAATTTCCAGCTAGGCAAAGGACTAAGAGGAAAATGGAAGCTGGTGTTGTAAAAACTTTGTCAGAGACTTTGTTAACTGTGTGGCAGTTCTGTATTGTCTGGCTTTATTACATTTTTGCAAATGTTTTCCTTCTTGGAAAATTTGGCATTTAACATTTTCAGAGGCAACCTATCTGAGGCAACTTGTAATAGGAGTATCTTTACAAAAACAATAATCTATATAAGCATGCTTTCTTTATAAACATTTAGGTAGCAAGACAAGAATTTTAGAAAATCAGGTTGGCACATGCCAAAGCCTGGCACCATTGCTGAAAAGTAACAAGATGATGTCCAATGGCAGCTATATACAAACAACTTTCACCAATCATAAGCCAGTGTTCATTTTAGACTACAGAGTCAAGCAGCTCTCCCCACAAAAAGCTTTGGGGGCTGTATTATTATTCTTCTTTGCGGCTCATGGGCTACAGGTAGCTCACACCGGACATGTGGAATCATTTTTATATTAATACGAGTGGTTCTTTTATGGGCAGCTGCCTTGAGTGACAATACTGTTTGAATGGCAACCAACTCAGAAAAATAACAAGAACCAACATTTTGCCTCATGCCCTCTTGTAGGGCAAACTCTCCATCTTTGTGTGCAGTATGGGTACCGAACCTACTTCACCAGCTATCAAAGATCTGGCTCCTTCCACACCAGGCATGGGCAAACTTCGGTTCTCCAGATGTTTTGGACCAATTCCCACAATTCCTAACACCCACCAACCTAATCTTTTGTTCATCTTCAGTCCCTTTTTATGCTCTTCTTTGATCCACTTGGCACTTAATAACTTCAAGCACACATTTCCACTTCAGACTTAGTTAACTCTCCTTCACTTGTTTCCGTTTACCTGGTCTGCAACTTTCTTTCTACCCTGCAACAGTTGTCTGAGGACCAAATCCTGACACAAATAACTGCATCTTGCACCTTCCCTATCCATGACCTATTCTAGCAACAGCACATTTTCTGGGTAACCAGCTACCTGCAAAACTTGATCAAACTCTGGCTTTGTCTGTTTCAAGTGTCTCAAGATGGGGAAGATAGTCAACACTGCTGAGTAATCATGACGCATGATGGCCTTCCGAGCTGCAGAGACAATGTTGTCGCCCTCTATCATTAAGTTGTCTAAAGATTCCTGCAGGGATAGGAGAAAAATAGATAAGTCAACAAAGTGAACACTGGATTTTCTAAACAGGCAAAGGACGGGGTAACACTAAAATTTAGCAGAACCTGGATGAGAGAATCAAAAGTCTTCTTCTGGTGGTGTTCTGGGATAATTTCAGTCAGGAGTTGGTACTCGCTTTGGGCCAGTTTGATGAAGGCACTAACACAGTGGATGTATGCATCAATTTCCATGTCCAACATGTCATCTCTCCCTGTGGGATTGCATGTGCACACAAGATGTCAGCTTCATGTAGCAGCATTACATACAGACACACCTATTGAGTTTATTCAGAGTATAAGTGCTTCTACTTACATTGTCTTCATGAAATCCAACATTTTGCCTCAAGCCCTCATGTAGGGCATATACAACTATTGCTGTGTGCAGTATGGGGAAAATGGGGTTCAATTGCACATAGGTTGACTAAATCTCACCAAATACAGAAAAAGGACTAATGAGATATCTTCCATACTTATGTAGAATCATGGAAGGAAAGGCAAAATGTGAATACAGAACACGCACCCTCTTCCATTAGTTCAAAAATATTGACTCCTGCCTTCTTTTAACAACATTTATGTTATAAGGTTTAATTCTTGGTTTGGCATATGGGAATTAATTCACGATTAAAGTGTGGTAAAATATTTATCTAATAAAATGGATATATTAATTGAAAAAGTGAAGTTGTCTCATCATTTAGGAACTCTCTACAATACATCATTTAGGAACTCTCTAAAAAGGAGTGATGCCATCTGCAACACAAGATACAGGTCCACATGGCTTTGATTTTGTAATTAAATTAATTTCCAAAATATGTGCCAACCAAGAATAAAAATAATACTCCAGCTGATAACTCAGCTGATGTCTTCAAAATTCTTTATGCTAAAAGAAATTAGTACATCTCCAAAGTGCCAAAACAATTTGTGACTGTAAGGGGTTGGGTTTGTTAACTGTTTTATGATGTACATTTTATGTGTTTTAATAATTTTATGTGTTTTATATGTTGGAAACTGCCCTGAGCTTCGGGAAGGGCGGTTTATTAAATTGAAATAATAAATAAATAAATAAAATTTGTCCTTCAGGTGAGACTTAGGGGAAAGGATCAAATGAATCTGATGTTCAAAACAGCAGGATAAGATGTCCAATGCTCCAACAGTATTTGCTTAGTATTTTGGTCAGGATCATCAATGCAATCAAATGATATATTGATTGTACCACAGTACATTGTACAAATCACTGAGGGTAAATGTTTCCACATATTAAATCTGCCTCAGATCTACTATTACTATCTCCCTTATACACTTTGCACCCAGTGAAGTGTTTTCTGGCTTCAGAAAGCAACCAAATATACTGTTCTACTTCTGACACTCGAAATCGTCCACCCAGAAAGAGCTATGGCATGCAGCTTAGCTGTTGTACAAACACCCAATTTTCCTGCACTATGCCTTGGTTTAAGGGACATCTGGTTTTAACTGGTGGCAAAACTGAAAACTGGGGATTTAAGGGTCACGTTTTCTCAGCACAATGCTCTACTGGAGCATCTCATGACATAAGCTGATTGTCATGCTTATAAAAGGAGTATATTAGTCTTCTTGACTGATAGTTGACTCTGTTAGCTATCCGCTATTTTTCATTGAAACTAATGTGAACAGGGCTGTCTAATATGATATGGGAAAGATGTGATGTCTTCTTACTGTTGTGTGCCTCCAAGTGACTTGGCCATCATGCACCCTGATCATTAGGATACACAGAGAGTATATTTTGCCACTCAGCGGACAAACATGTTGGAAAAGGAATCCCCACAAATATTATTGTTATATGGTAGGTGTTGAAGATGCCAGGCAAGATGAGGATAAAAGGATTTCATTCAAGTTCTCATATTTTCCCACTCACTTGTAAGAATACACAATCAACATTATATGTCACTAAGAAGATGTGCATACCCGCCCTACACTCACTCCAAGGTAGGGGGTTTCAGAATTTCATGCTACAGATAGTCTCATGTAAAAAAACTAGGAGAATTGCTTCACCATAGTGAAGAGCAGGTGATATTAAAAAGCAGTATGTCTGGCATACCCATACCCATACCAACCCTTCTAGAGAATAGGCAGAGAACAGAACAGTCTGTGTCTGGTGGGCAAGTGCCCAACACCCTGAGCCGTGCCCCCATTCCTTTGGAAGGTTCCTAAGAGAAAGAAAATACTTTAAAAAGCAATGTTAGATTAGCCAGCTTACATTTTGTTATGGTACTTACCAGCAGCCGGCCCATGCTTGTCAACCAGGGAATCGGAAAGATGCTTAACTCGTAAATCATGCTCATGACCTAGCGGGATGCCAGCGGGCGTAACAGAAGGAGTGGTTTATCCAAGACCATCACAGCATGAGTGCTTGTCATTTCAGGTTTTATTGGCTTGTCAGACATTTATAAGCATTTACTGGCAACCCTATCTACCACCCTTTCTTTGAAGACCATAACAGTAGTAGCAGTTTCAAGCAGGATAAATATTGGATTTTAAAACATGGCTGATAGTAAGAAGCATGTGCAACCATAATAGGTTCCCTCTTAAAAGAGAAAAGAACAAGAGGAATTTAACAGTTTCAACTTGGTCGCTTTTGAAAGGGCTACTACTTTTATAAATAAAGAGAACAAGAACAGAGCGTAGAAGGAAAGGTCATCAAGCTACCACAGAGATTCTGTTAGCCAACCGAACTGCACCATGGTTCTCTTAAATTCAGATGAATCATGGGCCTTCAAAGCTGTCTTCAAGATCCAATTTTGTTTTCCATTCTAATGTTCAAGTGCCAAATTTATTTATTTATTTATTTATTTGCCAAACTTGTACCCCACTCTTCTCAACCCCGAGGGGGACTCAGAGCGGCCTCACATATTGGCAACAATTCAATGACTTACAATAATATACAATTGGTAAACACCTACATTAAAATTAGAGAAATGAAACATCTAAAAGCAGTTACATCAATTATTGACATCACATAATCCAGAGAAGCCAGGTTCTTCCTTGTGCAACTTGTCCTATACATCAAGAGTAGAGCTAAGGACTAACAGAACCCCTGCAGAGAGAAGGAAAGCTGGTACCCAAATCAAAACCAAAGAATGAAAGTGAGAGAGGTGATTACCTTCCATAGGAATGAGGTTAGAGGCCCCCTTTTTCCCATCTAGACATTGCTGAGAATACTGTTTCAGAAGGTTCTGAGCCTTACGGATCGTGCCTGTCACCAGAGCCACAGGAAAGAGAAAGAGACCTTGGAAATGAATGAGAGAGAAACAAAACACAAAGCAGCCCTCCACCAGTGCCTCATCAAGCAAACCTAGCGTGGTAGTAGTGCTGACCAGCAGTGAGAATGCTCTGTAGATATAAACACACTTAGGGATGCCCAGTGATCTGCCCTTTTTAATGTAGTCAATTGAGTTCCCCTGAACAATCTTCATTGGATTTCAAATATTGCCAAAATCATTGAAACCCTCTAGTTCACATACACACTTAAGGCCTCTAGGTCAGCAAATATAAGAACTCCAGCAGTTTCATTTTAACACAAAGGTATGATGGAGATAGGCAGGTGCTATTTCCTTTTTCCATCCTAACAGTTATGATGCTCTAAAAACACTGTGTAAGGGAAATCATATATTATGCTGATTGCACTGATATTGCTTATTTATTTAGCAATAGAGGCCATATATATTTAGGGCCTATATATTTAGGGCCTCTTTTCAGCATCGGAGTTGACAGGTGATGTAGAAAATGGTACCTTCAAGTTATTTCTGATTTATGGTGACCCTAAGGCACACCTGTCACTGAATTTTCATGACAGGACTTGCTCAGAGGGGGCTTACCATTGTCTTCCTCTGAGGCCGAGAGAATGCGACTTGCCCAAGGTGGGTTTCCATGGCCAAGTGCAAATTTGAGCCTTCATGTCCGTGGTCCTGGTCAAGCGCCCAAACCCCTGCACCATACTAACTCTCATGATACTAAAAGTACCACAAGGAAATACATAATTCCATGTTTGGAATAAAGGTCAGTGTTGCACATGACAGATGCAGCCTGAGCAAGACACATCAACTGCTGTATGGCATGTTTTTAAATAGGTAGTTTTATCATCACCATCAGAAGTCCTGTCTGAAAAGTGCAGTTAAGCAGACAGGGACAAAGCTTGGGATTTCTTCACCTATTCTTAGCTTAGTACCATCATCTTGTTAAAACATCGCTCTCTTGAGAACCCTTTGTTCTTATGTTCATTTTATTGTTATTTTATATTCTTTCATTATTCCCCATTTTTTTTTTCTTCTTTTTAATTTTTGAATTTTGTTATTTTATTATCTTGAAGGTTAATTTAGGTTAGGTTAATTTATAGTTATATGTTATTGTTTTGTTATTATCTTTTGGTTTTCACATGTATATACGGCATTGAATTTTGCCTTTATAATGTTGGAAACCATTTTGAGTTCCCTTAGGGGGAGAAAAATGGTATATAAATGCAGTAAATAAATAGCATAGTACAAATTTTACAAACAACCACAAATACCAAAAAGAGCAATGCCTTACTCCAGGCAGATTGCATGTTATGGTTACATCCCAATGTTTAATATTTACTGAGGTCTATAAACCTATCTGTGGGATGAGACCTGCTTATTCCATGTGACTACCAATTATAAAGAAATGGAAGAGAAATGTTGTTATGCAACAGAACTCCCACCTGCTCCTGTCTCTGAATACATCTACTATAGAATTAATGCAGTTTAATCCATTTTAATTGTCATGGCTCAATGCTATGGATTTATGGGAGTTGTAGCTTTATCGAGTTTTTAGCTTTCTCTGCCAAACAGTCCTGGTGCTTCACTAAACAACAACTCCCATAATTCCATAGCATTCAGCTATGGGAGTTAAAGTGGTATCAAACTGCATTAATTCTACCATGCAGATGCAGTTTAAGCCTCTGTTTCTCTTTTTGTACTGGCAACACTGAAGCTAGGCAAATTCAGACTACTTTTTCATACTATAAATTTGGATAATGATTTTTTAGAACAGTCAATTTCTCATGACAAGAAAAATACAGAATTTCTTTAGAAAATCAAAGTAAAAAATTGATTGTGAGAAGGACTGTGTGGGATTCGGATTTCTGCTCTATACGAGGATTAATCCTTTAATAGAAAGCACAGATATTTAAGCCATATTATTAAAGAGCAGAAAGGAGTTATTTCTAAAAAAAGTGATAACCAAGGGTTTTATGATCTTGCAGCACTTGCTGGATCATAGAATCATAGAATTGGAAGAGACCTCATGGGACATCCAGTCCAACCCCCTGCCAAGAAGCAGGAAAATCACATTCAAAGCACCCCTGACAGACAAAATTAAACTGGGCTTTCAAAGGCCATGTGAAGTATCCATTTGCTGATGTTGAGAGAAAATGACCACAAAAATTATTAAAGGCAGTGTGTTATTCTGGAGCATTCTCACTCTGAATAAATTAGAATCCGGCTAACTACGTTAAAGCAGAGAAAAAGCTCTATCTTTGCAGAATAGTGTTAACACCCATGAAAGCCAAAGGCAACAGAAGCCAGCAGCTCACTGCAAAGCCCATCTCTGATTCCACCCCCACCCTGTCCAAAAAGTCAAAGGAAAGAGGAACAAAAAGGCCAAGGGTCCCCCTCTCCCACCCTAGCAGTCTGTACTTCTGGAAAAGCGTATATCAATGGCGGATGCTTTTTATTTTTATATTTTTAAACAGAGCAAAATTAAATTGTAGCTGAAGCAGGATGCTGCAACTAAGAAACACTGAAAAAAGCACAAAAGAGAAAGCGTTAAAATATCAGTTCTCAAACAAACCTCTGTTTTACTTGAGAAAGTATTAGTAAACATGCAACAAATTAAAATAACAGTTAGAAGCACACACAGGCCTCACACAGAACTCAGGCATTGTAGGTCCAATATTCAACCACTATAGACACAATCAAAGAAAAGAAATAGATGGGGAAGAAGTAGACTTGTAGAGCATTCTATGGCCTATGATCAAATATGGTGCGGTGTTGATACATCACTTGTACTTTTGCTCACAAAGATAAAGAGTCATCCTCAACACCCTGACGTTCCTAGGATTGCAGCCTTATATGCAAGACTGCTGATTAGAAAAATGACAATACAGCACAACCCATTTAGGCTAGATACCATGGTACAATTGTTATGTTCTGCAACTGAATAGTGATGGGAATAGTACCCAGGTCGCTAAAACAAAGAAATACCATGCTATTAGTACAAAGCACATCAAGAAGAAGTGCAGTCTGAAGGGGATTCGCCTTCTCAAGTGGGTTACAGATAGCAAGTTGGCACAATGGACAGACCTGAAAGAGCATAAATGACTGCCAACTAATTGTGTCATTGATGAAAGAATAAAGTTGCATTATTTAATAAATATCAACATATGGTAGGACGACAAGAGCAGGGCAAAGGATATATTTCTCTTATAGTGTTTAGATATTCAGATGATTAATATCGGTGCAGAAACTATGCTGAGCCCAAACCTAAACAAATGACATTATGCTTTCAAGGCTTCCTCGGCTTCTTCACCAAGAAAAGGATGTTAAAAATTATCAGGAGAAGCAAAGTGACCACGTGAGAGTCACAGGACTTATTTCTCTCAGATGTTACTTGTCTATTAAGACAAGGGGCACTTTCAGCTACATTAGAAACAGAAATGTAACAGCCTGGATCTCAAGGTAAGTCACCTTTCTATGGCTAACAATGCTGAAAAGTTATTAACTAAGATTTTATTGTCCTTTGTCCCTAGTTCCCACAAGGTTAAGGAAAGGATCAGCCTCTGCCCACATTGAGATCCCTGCATATCGTCTTACCTAACAACAGAAGGAAAATCTGAGACAAACTACAGACTTGGTACTGTAATATTATCACTTTTCTTCACTCTATGTGATTTTCAACACCTCTGCCTAGTGAAGAAGCCAGTAAAGCTTTGCAGGCCTGCACATGGATTTTGTACATTTTGGATGGCCAATAAAAGTATTTGTTTTATGGATTTTGGATGTTGCTGCACAACCATGAATCCATGAATATGTTTCCTAAACAAATGAAGTCCCTTAATAGTATTATATAACACAATGTTATAATCATATGAAATATATAATGAGAACATTAACAGCAAAGCTATAAATACTGAACTTCCTTTGAGCTGCTAATTAGAATAAAACTTTGGCAATAAGTTAGAGATCTAATCATCACATTAAGAAAAATATATTGAGCTGCCTTCCAGGTGGATGTAACGAACTAACAAACCCCTCCATACTCAGACAAAATTGTTTTGCTATAAAATCTGAGACCATTTCCACATAATGCTTTCGGATTCCCTGAAATGAAATTGCCTGTGATGCTTTGATGAACTCTGTTATAAGGTATTATAGAGAAAGCCATCTGCTTCTGAAAAACTGGCTCACAGATGAAATTGGCACCCTTTTTTGAATGGTTAAAAATCAATGATCTTAGCTACTGTGTATGCAGGAGGCATCATTATGAGCTAGACTGCAACTGCAATCCCTTCTATACTCTCCAGCAGATAAGGACCCCAAAGGCCCCACTTTCTTCTCCAATTTGCATTAGAACAATTAAGCATGTTCACCTCCAAATGCAGGAAGTACGACTGTGTATTAATTCACTGCTACTGAAGAGCAAAACACTTAGCATCTTAATTAGGTCTTGATGCATTCTACTGGTAGCCAAAAATGTCTTTGTTCTAAATTTATTCCTCCCTATTAGGCACATTTGAACCAACATGTCTGTTACTAATGAAGACATAACATTCATAGTAGGTGTAGTGATCAAAGGAGCTTGGGGACAGGCTGTTGCTTCCAAGTTTATGTAGCTGTCCTTAGAGCACTGTCTTCTAGCAAGCCATCTGGAAGGTGTTCACCCAAGGAAGACCTCTAAGTTACTTTCAACCAGCCCAGAAAGTGTGAGAAAACTCCAGGTTATTTCCTCAGGAAGAAGCATCTTTTCAGAATAAGTCTGCAAAAGGTTGTGTTATAAGGGCCTCAATGTTGCTACCGTAACTGGCAAGCCACAGTAGAATTCCTCTTTCTCTGCTTGGGGCTCACCTGTCAGTCCTGTTCCCAGAATGATGTGGAAATGCAATCCAATCTAACGTGTCAAACTCATTTTCATCAAGGGCCACATCAGCCTTATGGTTACCTTCAAAGACCCATTGACTCTATGGATGGAGAATATGTGGATGCAGAGGTCCAACAGAATTCTTTTACATGGTGGTTGGTTCTCTTTAATTCTTACCCTATTCAGGTCCCCAGATGTATTTGGACAACAAGTCCAATCACTTTTGATTATTTATCATGCAGACTGGGGATAATAGAAATTGCAGCTCAACAGCACTGTGGCTGGGGGAAGGTTAAAGGACATTTTAAAGCCAGACACCATATCCACAAGTCTTGTACCTAAATCAAAACCTCACTATCCTGATTAACCGCAGTTTTCTAGATGCTACTGTATCATAACTTTCACAGCTCTAGTCATGATGTCTAATGACGGGGAATACAGGAGTTGTAGTCCAGCATCTGGAGGGACACATAGTATGGTGAGATGGATTCGGCCTGCGGACCTTAAGTTTGACATATGTGATCTAGTCGTTCCAGCTGCATGATTCCCATTCTGAAAATCTAGTGAAGCATTTACAAAGTTCTTCAGAATAACTCATCATGGAGCATAGTTTCCCCCCCCCCTTGCATTAGAAACCGTCCTTCATGAGGAGAATGCCAGAAAACATTTTATTTGAAATGCCAGAATAATCTTTTCCCCTTACACCTGAATTTTTAAGCAGGGTGCAGAAACATGAAAAAGAACGTTAAACGATTGACTTTCCCTATACTAAAAGACAAGCTCCCTACTTTCACCTCCATGTCCATTTTTTTTTTTTACTGGAGATCATTTGTATCTTTGAATACAGAGTTTTTGCAGCATCACCCTCCCTGCACCCAAATGTTTGTTTGCTGGGATTTAGAAAAACATTTACCTCTCAGTTTAACTCATTCATTACATGAGGTTAAGTGGGTAAAAAGTAAAGAGGCCGGTCTAAAACCAGGTATAGGGGACTGCATATGGTCCTCACTAGATCCTGGAAGGCCTCATCACTTGACCTAATAATATTTTTATTCAACATGCCCCCTCACCCTTTAGGAAATGGCAGGAGACTATGCTACCATGTTTTAACCATTTTGCCAGCTGTTTTAGGCTTAGGTGAGGTCTTTTAAAATTTTAAATGTAAGAAACTTTTAAACTAGCTAGGAGATTGGAAGACAACATAAACTTGCCAAGCAATGGCAGAGAAAATGGAATGGATGTTATTCTACCCATTTAAGACAGATGAAAAGACCAAAAAGAGAGAGAAAGAAATGATTACATTTCAACAAAAGAAACCAAAAGCGACAATTTTGAGAAATATGTTGGAACCTCTTGAGCTGTCCTTGAAAGCTGAATAGTTCTTGGAAATACAACCGATAAGCTCCCTCTCTGCCAAGGAATAATGACGGCACAATTATCTGCCATTAGTTTGGAAGATTTGCTTCACTAGAGGGATTTTTTTAACAATACTGTCAATTCGGATAGATCCCCAACCAGATTTCAGCCCAATATGCCAATTCAAATAGCTAATGGCTTAGTACACCCAGCATGTACAGGCAACTGGATTATAGCACATTCTTCAAGGCATGTTTGATCTACAACATTGCTTCTATGCTCCATAAATATATAATGGTTTAAAGACTCAAAAATGTCAAAGGCAGACCCAACAGTGCTGAGTTCATGAAGACTACTGCCTTACAGATTTGAGAAACTGTTGCCTGTCAGTTCAAACAATATTTAAAGTTCTGGGCTTGGAAAAGAATGAGTGCCACTGCTGGAAAGAGAAATCTTGACTTAAAACCAAAAGCATGTATATCCAAACTGGGATGCAATGGGGTGGGAGAATGCAGTGTATGATCACCTCACCACAATATGAACATGGACTGTAAAGTCAATCCCCAATATTTCCATATTCTTTCTCAATAGTATTCAGCTTTCAAGAAGAACTCCAGAACATGATAGCAAAACTGTTTGCCCCTCCACAGCATTAGAGATCTTCATGGGCAGCTATCCCCTTGAAATATGCCAAGCAAACCCTTTGCTAGCAGCACTAACAGGCCCGCAATGACAACTTAGCACATGGACATTTAGAGGTTCTGCAGAAGGGACACATATTGGCACACATTACCTGGGATGAGGACTGTCATTCACATAAGGATTATATAAAAAAGCAAAAACATAAAACAATTACAACATGCTACTTTCATGCCTCCTGGCTGCTCTACAAACACTACTTATCTATTTCCTCTAAGAACACTTACAATTATGTCGAAATTGATTCACATTTTCCTGCATAATAATGCAATGCCATAAATTCACTTCATCCAACAATGCTGGTGAAGAATATCTGTCTTAAACAATGTCTTTAATTGGGCAAGCTAGGAAGCGTCTGGTAGTGCATCCTAGAGGGCCTCACTTTGCCCATCCTTGATTTTAAAAAAAATCTTAATAATTCCCAGGAACTCCAAAAAGTATAGATCTTGCTTCATAGAGCAATTTATTGTGATAAGGGTACAGCTCCAGGTTATCAATAGCTTCATAATGGGATGACCCAAAGCACCGCTCTGTTTGATGAAAGAATGGATACATGTTTGGCGAAACCTTATTTTCTTTATCTATCACACTTAGTGAAAGTAGATGTAACGTATGTTCATACTTATGTTGGAATCCATTTGCCCTTTAGAAATTAAGGCACTCTTATTGGTGCTGCTGGTTAATGGCATGCAATTCAAAGACCTTTGTTCTGGGCCCACAAAGCTAGGATCTAAACCTGGGTCAGAACAGCAACAGAAACCACCCATGGGGCCACTAGGACTGGTGAAACACACCAATCATAGGCTCTTACTAAGTCCAGAAAATCAGAGTTCTTTACCCTACACTTCCTTTCTGACCACAACTAATTCATTTAGGATTTTGGGAGGGGGGGGGAGAACCCTGTCAACATGTTGTGTTTATGAATGAGGTTCTTTGTAGCTAAAATAACATAGTCAAAGGGAATCCCTTTCACAGATTAATAGATGGACTGAAAACAATTTGCAGCTTTGAACTTCCAGGACAATAACAATGTAATATGATATCTAAAATTCTCTACTCACCAGGTCTTTTGATGGGTTTTTTGGTCGGCGTGTCCTTTCTCTTGTTCTGAATGGCGGGGGAATAAGGGACCCCAGAGGAAGAGCTATTCTTCCGGAAGTGTTCCTTTAGCCCTTTGATAGAGCGGTCCAACTGGCTGGAACGGATTTGGTAGTAAACATTCATGAAGTCTAGAAAGAAAACCACACCAAGAAAAAGCTGGATACTTTGTCTCTCTTTGCCTCAGTGCACCTTTAATATGAATACAAATAATGATTGCATTATTCAGACATTTTATTAAAAATTGGGCATCATTTATTGACTAGGAAAACAAACTGTCAAAAATATGATTCATGCTTTTGATTTCTTTCACATTTTATGTGTTTGGGTAATTTGATTTAAGTTAACCAAAACAAAATAAACAGTAGTTTGAAAGGAAGTAGTCATTAGTAGATCAAGATGTCATATTTGGAGCATCTGAAGATTTAGCCACTTGAGTGTGAGATTCCACCAGCAAATATTAGACTAGCAAAAATCCTGCTTATAAAAGAAAAGCAAACATGCTTGAAAACTCCACTACTTGATCACATCGTGTGTGGCTGCATTAAGTCTTAGGATTACTTCTGTAGTGTAATTGGTATTTCTAAAGCAAAGCATGGAGTCATCTCTTGACACACAATGACCCTATGAATGCTGTGGGATGTTTTCATGGGTTTTCCCAGATTCTTCCTCTGAAATATAGCATATGCCACCTGAGATGAACTGATGGTCTCCCATCCAAATACTAATCTGTTTTGTTTGCATGTTCAGATACAGTCTGGTGCTATTAGGGAATTATTGATTTTCTAGAAAAAAGATCTATTGAAATATTTTCAAGGTTCAAAAAAGTAAGAGTTTCAAGTTTCAGCATTACTCCCTGATTCCTTATGAATTTGAATCTCCTGCACTTACTACAATGGTGTCCCAATTCTCTGACTGACCGCTCTACAGAGTTCTCCCTAGAGGCTATGCAGAAATGATCTCTGGCTTCTCTTTTTGGGCTTCCTCTTTGAGCTCCTGCAGGCAGTGGCTTATCCTCACATAGACAGTTAAAACCTGCACCACAAGGAAAATGAAGACAAATAGAGTCACACAACAGATGCCCATAAGGCTCACTTCAGCCTATAAAGATGAGCTTTGATAGGTTAGGGGCCAAGTGACTCAATTACTGGGTTGAAGGAAATGCTGCTATCTCAACATCATTGGCTGCATTTTCAAAGTGTAATCACCAATGGCAATAATAGAGCCATGGTAGTAATTTCAGAACAGCGGCTGACTGTCCTAATTTTATAGTAGCCGAAATGTGATAGAGCTGGAGAATCTCAAAAGTAAAGGCGCTTTTCTGAGATTACTTACTGTAGATGTTACAAGACTTCACAGACTTACACTGAACCCTTACAAACATCTTACCCCAACTGTATTTATGACAACAACCTCACAATGAATGTATTTATCAGTGACTCTTCAAAACACAGCTATGTTATTCTGCTGCTTGCAGGAGTCAAAGTCTACTACAATAAGCATCAATACAGCATGGTTTTTCCTCCATGATTAAAAACTGGATCATTCCATGAAAATCCTCAATTTTGCCACTTACTCTGAATTAAAGGGGGTTAAACCCAAAATAAAGAAAATACCTCCAGATTTGTTTGTGAAACTAACTCCTGATTCATTGCTAAATTCCCCAATTCCATTTTTTGCTACATGCAAAGTTATCTAAAGGTAGATCTTGAACCTAATCCTTGGCACATAACCTGAATTCTAGATCACGGTTTCTCACACCCCTTTCCAGTCCACATACAAATGCCCACCACACCACCCTCTCTCAATCTACCGTAACTCTTTTCCCAGTTTTGCAGTTGCTCTCTTCTTTGAATCAACTGCCATGCAAAATCCATTCCATGCAGAGAGTATGCTCCACTAACCCCCTCAAGAGTGTCTGAAGTGGAAAGAGGAAAAAATGTTGATATTGTATTATTTAGGTTGCTTTTTGGGGCAGACAATCCTCACTGACAGACTAAGGAAAACTCTATATAGATGATAAACTCTGGCTTTTATGGGTTCTGAAGGGAAACACTTGGACTGAGAGGTTTCACAAGCATAATGTATCTTTCACTGAAGATTTACTTGTCAGCCCAGAAACATCCTTACCGCTTTTGTGGCACATTTCCTGCAATGATAAATACAAACATATGGTAGTTTTCCTGTCCTTCATCCACTGCCTTACTACCTACTCTTTAAGCTACCTTTTCTCCTCGATGTCACTATGTCCCTTCCTCTACTCACTCCAAACTGTGCTTGAAGATACCATCAACTGTTCCTGTTGCTCCTGTGGCTGGACTGCTAGAGATAGAGAAAGATAAGTAGCTGAAGCATAACAACATGCAAGGCCTAGCAAGACACCCAGAAGCAAGCAATGAGCTCATTCTGCTGGGTGCAATGATTATATTTACATATTTATTCAGAGTAAGAGAGAACTTGAGGAAAAAATCCCTTGATTTTTCAAAAATCATCTATTTTACTTTTCACATAGATTTTTTGTGAGTTACATGTTTCAAATACTCTATAATTTAAGATGGCATAACGAATTCCATAAGGTATGTAACCAAGTTCAATAATCCAACTAAAAAATCCCACAAAAATGCATAGATTGATGTTGTTCTTTATATAAAGAAAAGTACCCTTGAGTTAATGAAAAGTGGAGTAAGAACAAGTGGAGAAAGGGCAATCATCTCCTCCTTTCCTAAGTGGCTTCTCTGTTCTAGACTTCCTTCCCTCAAAACTGCTGTTCTTTTGGAAAAATAAAAAGATCTGCAATACGGGCTTTCATTAAATAGCTAGCTCTTTCAGAAGTCTGGTGCTTTATACTTATTACCAGGCAGGTCACTATTCTTCTGAAGATAAGAAATAGAGACTGAGAATACGTGGCATGACCTAGGAGACATTTATGTCCTTCTCTTCAGCTAGAAAGCTCAAAGCAACCTATAAAGAGACCTCAGGTGAGCTCTTATCCCAGTGGCTCTCAACCTGTGGGTCCCCAAATGTTTTGGTCTTCAACTCCCAGAAATCCTAACAGCTGGTAAACTGGCTGGGATTTCTGGGAGTTGAGGCCAAAACACCTGGGGACCCACAGAATGAGAACTACAGCCCTATCCTATTTCCAACAGAAAAATAATTATATATCTTAATCATTACAAAGATTACAAGATAGCATAGGTTAAGAACTGTGAACATTTCAACCAAAGCTTAATATTATCAAGAATTGACACACATACATTTAATCTGGGGGTTGATGTAAAGAAGAGATTTTTATTTTTAATTTCACAATAATCTACATCTGTTGGTAATAGTATTCTAGAAATAACAATTCTATGCTGAAAAGGGAGATGAGAGCACTCAGGGGAAAAAGGCTTAAGAAGCTTGCAAACCAGTGAAGTGAAAGAAATCAGTGTAGCTCGTATGTCATGCTCGGCACACACAAGGTTACAGAGCCAAATCATAACCAGAGACAGAAAACAGCAGATGATACCTAGGAAAGTCACCCAGACCAGTATGCCTGCCTACTTGCAAAGCAAACAAACAAAATCCAAAGTAAAATTATAGCTTTACTATGGAAATCATATCCATAGTTGCTGTATCTGATTTTGGTTTCAGCTTGGCAAATTTTTACAATACATATGAATTCCTAGTCACTAAACTCAATAAAAGAGATTTGAAGGTTTCTGCCAGACTGGGTGCTACACAATTGTACATAGAAGCAGGTTCGCTGCATTGATTTCAGAAAGAAAAATAACTTGGAGCCGCACATATGCTGCATTCAGATGTTTACAAGAGTGTAAACCACTGCTTCTCTTAACCAAAGTAGACCCATTATTCCATTAATTGAATATATTTACTCTAATTGGCCTAGAACAGTGGTTCTCAACCTGTGGGTCCCCAGGTGTTTTGGTCTACGACTTCCAGAAATTCCAGTCAGTTTACCAGCTGTTATAATTTCTGGGAGTTGAAGGCCAAAACATCTGGGGCCCATAGGTTAAGAACTACTGGTAGTAATTAGTTTTAGGGTTAAGCACTGAATCCAGAGCCATATGCAAACACTATCCAATTACTCTTAAGAATCACTAAGCAAGACACATCTTCAAGCAGCTGTCAAATAGACTTAATTCCAAATCAGTTTCCTTTCCTGATGGTATAATAGTGCTTGACAAAGGAGAGGGTTTGGTTGCTTTAGGACAATCCGAAATACTGCAAGAATTACTCTAGACTTGCACCCTTAAATTCTACCTCTAACCACCACAACCCAACATATTTTTTGTTAGAATAAGCAAAGCTGGAACATGTATGGAACACTCATCTTTCTCTGAACTTTTGTAAAGTAGAAGATCTTATTTTGTAATCATTTATTTCTCAGGGTGGGGGGATTTCAGCTCTACAAAGTGAATAGGATTATCTTTTAATCACATTTGTGGCATATGTTGATCCATCATAAGTGAAATTATCATGACTAATTCAAATATCACAATAAAACAGAATCTGAATTTCATTAGAATTGCCAATATGCCATGGCATACTAATTCGGCATTAAATTAATTAAATCTGTAATCTGTAAGGAAATTATTTCTCAGTAAATATACATAGAAAATACTACATATTATTATTATTATTATTATATACCCCACTTTATCTCCCCCAAAGGGGACTCAAAGTGGCTTAACATAAAAGCCTCATTACAACCATTTAAAATATACAATTATACAAACATTAAAACAGGATTAAATAAAAACATTATTAAAACATTTTCAGTTAAAACCTATTAAAACAATTTCAAAGTAATATTAAATTGTAGTTACCTATCATCAGGCAATAAATAATAATGGCACATGAACACTGGCAGTAAAAAAAATCTGGTCTTTTAACTTGCTTCCTGTCACATCATGTTTGTTGTGCCATGTTCCAAAACATTATCTTGTTTGGTCATGTGATGTGAAAAACAGGTTATTCACAAATTTTCAAAGAGCCCACAAGCAGGAGATAAATGTGCGGTGACCCATTTGTGCCTCAATTAAATGTTTCTATGTTTCTTTTCTATATTAAAAAAAATGTATACACTATTTCTGGGATCTGCTATAACATACAGAAAACATAGTAAGATAAACTATTTCAGAATAATACTGCTCAGCTTAAGAATGCAAGACAGAACTTGAATTCACATTGTAAGATTGGAAAGATAGAAGAACAGCTTAATTGAAGATAAAAATAATAAAAATAAGGCAAGATAGTTCTTTAGTCAACTTACCTTGGTTCCTCCCATACTCCACCAGCCAACCAGAAATACGGACAACATCTTGTAGGACACTCTCTGGGAGGTGTTCCAAGGTGACCTCTTCCTGGGTTTCTAATTCATCATCCGAAGTGATGAGATCCAGTATCAGAATGGGTGGGACTGGTTTGGAGTATCGGGTCATAAGGCTACGAAATTCAGATTCCAATGAGTCCTTCCCCTTCTCAAACAGCAATTTCTGGTTGAAATAAGACATAAACAAAAATCACATGTGTACACTAGCACTTTGAAAGTAATAAAATGCAAAGGCTCAACTGAACTTTTTGGCTGTGCCCTAGAAAGTGAGCACAATATGTGTGCACATGCATCAAAATGTATCTGCTCTCCACTTGAAAGAGGTACTCCCACAGAACCCAAATGCTCTTTCACCTTCGGAATTCAAAGAATACTTTGACGATTTCACAGAAAAGTTTTCGAAATTAAAGTGATAACACTGGCCAATACACATTTTGGTGTCCCAAATGTTACATCTGTTTCTGCGTAAATGTGACCTGCTGAATCCACAAATGGCACCAGTTTTCCCCTATCATCCCTAGCTTTTGAGATACAGAACATATGCGATATACCAATTGCCACCTGCTCACCTATAAAAAATTAGATATTTAATGTAACATTTAAATTAGGAACTTTTAAGTATGAAGGAAACATTAAAATTAAAAGAAAAGTATATTATATAAAAATCTACTTATTTTATATCAAAGAGTAAAAGTAAAATGTATAAATTCAACCATATCTAAGAAACTAGTGCTAATGCGGTCTATCCAATGCAATTTTCTGAATCAATACTCCTAAACACCTAAAAACCAAGACACTGAGATTTTTTTCTCCCTGGTTGTGTAATAGCACATTTGTATTATTTTCCTTCTTTAAAATGTAAAGCACATGGGCAATTTGACACTGATAGCTTTTATAAGAGCAAGGAAAATGCTGCATGCTCAATTTCTTATTGGAAAAACTCTATATAATATGCACATACATATGTATATACAAACAGGCATATACGTAAGGAGAAAAAAATTATTCTTTTTTTAAAAGCCAAATAATAATAATATTATTAATAATAATAAAACTTTATTTATAACCCGCATCCATCTCCCCAAAGGGGACTCGGAGCGGCTTACATGGGGCTATGCCCGAACAACAAATGACAGAAAATATCACAAACATCAGAAAACAATAAACACAATAAAAGCAATAAACAAAATAAAAAAAATTACATCTACAACATAGGTGAATCTAAATTGGGGCTTCTGCAGAAAAATACATAGAAAACTTTTAAGGAGCGTGGATGTTCACGCATACTGATCTGGATCACGATTTTCAGAGAGATCTTGATGCATTACTGGGTTTGGAAGAAAATTTACTGTGAATAAATTGATGATGCAAGGAAGAGAAGACAAACTATAGTCTGATGCTCAGGCATAATACATACCACTCTATTAAGTTCCGGACTGTCAGGATTATTGTCCTGGAAATACTCCACAGCCTTCTGGATTTTAGCCATGCATCCCAAATATTCTTCTAGTCTCCCTGTAGGGCTGCAAAAAGAAGTACAGCTGGTTCAGGAATAAAACTCCACCATTAAATAAATGCTTATGATAAACCCTTGCAAAGCTTAGCACTGTTTTGTCAGTGACTGGTCAATAATTCTGTCATTTTTCTTTCTTTCTTTTTTTCTTCTATTCAAATAAAAAGAAAAATGAAAATTTAAAAAGTAATTAGTATAAAATACAAGAATACTGTAAGAACGAATTAAATGTCAATCTAAATATCTCATAAATGAATCTTATATAAATGTTTTATTTTGCTCATTTATATTCTAGGAAGTGAATATGGAAAATAAGGAAGGCAAAGAAATGAAATTACAATGTGAACTCGAAGTATTCGTAAGAAATTATGTATGCCACATCCTCCGCAATTTCTAGATGTAAAAGCTATCACCCACTTACCTTCCTTTTTGTATAATCACTCAAATTGCTGTTCTTTTATCCATAGTAATTTTTTAGAATTAGATTTACATGTTAGTGATTAGAAAACTCTGAGTTATCATGCTGTTAATTTTGCTTTCTATTTGTTTTTCTTCTTCTTTCTTTATTCTTTTTTCTACATCCTTTCTTTTCTTCCATATGTTGCAATTTTTTCTCTTTTAAGTATATTTGTATTTTATTACTGCAAACTCAATAAAATTATTTTTTAAAAATAATTCTGTCATTTCTCTTTTGCCAATAGGCAAGCTGGGATAGCTTTCTCTTATCGACTGATGTTAAGTATGTGTAGCAACCCAGTTCTCTTTCGTGCCTGGGGGGCAAGGGGCAGCACCGGGGGTCCCACTTGCATTAGAGCCAGCCGAAGCTGAGGTGGATTCTGAGGAAGATTTGGAGGGCTTGGAAGAAGGGGATTTTGAGTTAGCTGGGCCTTCTTCTCCCACAGAGAGCCTGGCCTGGGATGACGGCTGGCCTGATCCTTACGAGAATCTGGAAGGCCAGGTGGATTTCGAAAGCAGTGATAGCGAAGATTATGAAAGGCCGGGGGCAGGATCGCAGGAAAGAATGTGGGAAACAACGGAGGAGGAGGCCCGGGAAGCAGATAGGGAGTCCGGCTCTCACGGAGATAGGGAACCAGGTGCTGGGAGGCAAGGACGAACCTTTGATAGGAGACGGAGCATTGAGGCGAGCAGGAGGGGCTGGTTCCACAGCCTAGACAGGCCGAGGTCCCGTAGCACAGATTGGAGGAGGAGAAGCCTAGAGCGTCGGGGGCCTCGCCAAGGGGATTAAGTATAGGATCCGTGGGAACGGATCCTCAGTACCTCGGCCACGTCTATCATCTACAGACGTGTAGCGAGCTAAGATCCACGTAGCCAAGTCTGGGCTAGTGGCCTGCCAAGGAGTGCCTTGGACCTTGCAACCCTGCCTTGTTCCCTGATCCGCTTTTGCTAAGCAGAGCCTTGCCAAGTCTTTGGAAACTTTCATGCCAAGATTGCTTTTGGACTATACCATTCACCTTTTACCTTTGGATTACTTTTGCTATTTTTATGGACAATATCTTTTCAACTGTTTCTTATCTTCAATAAAGTAGTTAGCTGATTACCGTCTCTGTGTGCGTGACTAAGGGGTCGGCCAAGTGCCTGCATTGTGACAGTTGGCCGAGGTATTCCACGAACCCCTTTTCACATCACGGGACATTCCAAGAAACGTGGACGGCGGGCCGGCGCCATGGCACTATTGACCGATGCTCAAATTGCAGAGATGCAGCAGGAACTAGGAGAACTACGGGCCAGGGCTGGCCGGCACCCTTCCGTGTCTACTCCGGTCCGGTTCGGGGGTAACCCGGCCCAAGTCGATGTGTTCATCGGACAATGCGAGATGTACCTGGAGCTTCGCCCCACAGAGTTCACCACCGAGCGAGCCAAGGTGGGCTTTGTCTATACACTGCTGGAAGGGACGGCGGCAGCCTGGGCGACCACGCTGATCAAGGCAGTATCTCCCCAAGTGGCCACGCTGGCACTTTTCCTGGAGACCATCAAGACGACTTGGGGGGACCCCGTGAACGCGGAGTTGGCGGAAAGAGAGTTGGATCGATTGTCGATGAGGGACATGTCGTTGTCCCAGTACATCTCCCGTTTCCGTGTGCTGGCCGCCCAAGTGGAATGGAACCCCGCTGCCCTGCGCTACCAGTACATGAAAGGGTTGTCGCAGGAGATGCAGCAAGAGATGCTGAGAGGGGCCGCCCGGCCCGCAGACCTGGAGGCGGCAATCACCATGAGCTTACGAGTGGAGGCTGGATTGCAGACCCGGAACCGATGGGACAAGGGTTCCGGGGAGAGACCGGGGGCGCGGAAGGAGACGGGGGCTAGCCAGTTCTCGTTCCGGCCGTTCGCCCCGGCTCCCCAGCCCATGGATGAACCGGAGCCCATGCAGCTAGGGCATGTGAGGCCAAAGGTGGACGCCGCCGAGAAAGCACGTTGTCAACGGCTGAATTTGTGTTGGTACTGTGGGGGGGCTGGACATTTTTCTAGAAAATGCCCCCAGAAGCCGCGCGGAAAGACCCCCCGGGTCTCTGCCGCGATTGGAGGGGCCCCTGAGGCTGAAGAGGCAATCCAGGTGGCAGGGGAAGGGGTCGGCCGAGTTTAAGAGGGTTCGCTAACTCGGCCGCCGTTGCTAACCTCCCCCCAGAACCCAAGACTGGACAATTGTTCCTAGTGATGGTCGCCCTCTGGTCGCCAGAGAAGGGGCCGATGATGGTCCACGCCATGATAGACTCGGGGGCTACCAACAATTTCATCAACTCAGACTATGCCAAGTCCGCTGGCTTACAGTTCCATGATCTCCAAGAGCCCAAGGGCGTACAGACTATCGATGGGAGAACCTTGAAAGCCGGGGCCGTGACTCAATACACTGCTCCTACCAAGATGTGGACAAGCTCCCATAAAGAGAACATTTCCTTCCTTGTAACCAAGTTGTCAGACTTCCCAGTCATCCTGGGCATTGTGTGGCTCACACTCCACGACCCCCAGATCTCCTGGGCCAAGAGACAGTTGCAATTTTCTTCTGAACATTGCCAGGGTCACTGCATGACGGCCCGGGCTTGCCAGGCTCAAGAGGTGGAGCAAGTTGCCACGTTACCCAAAAAATATGCCGGGTTTTGGGATGTTTTCAGCGAGAAGGAGGCAGAGCGCTTGCCTCCCCATCGACCCTACGATTGTGCCATCGAATTGGAACCCGGAGCCCCTATCCCGCGGGGGAGACTCTACCCACTTTCAGAACCAAAGCAACAGGCTCTCCGAGAGTTTCTGGATGAGAACCTGCGGAAGGGCTTTATCCGGCCTTCTCAGTCCCCGGGCCGGGGCGGCCATCCTGTTCGTCAAGAAAAAATCGGGGGAATTGCGGCTCTGTAATGACTATCGGGAGCTCAACAAGATCACGATTCGGAACCGCTACCCCCTATCCCTGATCCCCGAGTTGTTGGAACGGATGCGGGGAGCCAAGGTGTTCACTAAACTGGACCTGAGGGGTGCTTATAATCTGGTGCGGATTCGCCAGGGCGACGAATGGAAGACTGCTTTCCAGACCAAGTGGGGAAGTTTCGAATACCTGGTGATGGGATTCGGTTTGTGCAACGCCCCCGCCTGTTTTCAACATTTCATGAATGACCTGCTGGATCGTTATCTGGCAGTCTATCTGGACGACCTGCTGATTTTTTCTCCGGATCAGGCGACCCATGACCGCCATGTCAAGGAAATGCTCCAGAGACTGAGAGACCACGGCCTCTATGCCAAGCTGGAGAAATGCGCGTTTGACCTGCGAGAGGTGGATTTCCTGGGCTACCGTATCTCTCCCACGGGCATAGCCATGGATGACACCAAGGTCCAAGCTGTGGCCGATTGGACGGCCCCTGCCAGCAAAAAAGACATTCAAAGATTCCTGGGCTTTGCCAACTACTACAGAAAGTTCATTCCTGACTTTGCCAAGTGGGCTGATCCCATCACCCAGTGCTTGCGAGGAAAGGTGCCGTTCCGGTGGACATCGGAGGCGGACGTGGGATTCCGGAAGTTGAAGCAGCTGTTCACCACCCAGCTGCTTCTGCAGCATCCCAACCCCCGCACCCCTTTCATTGTGCAAGCTGATGCTTCAGATGTAGCAGTGGGAGCGATCCTGCTACAGCCGCAGGGGACGGACTTATTGCCCTGTGCCTACTACTCCCGGCAGCTGACGGCTCCGGAAAAGAACTATACCATTTGGGAGAAGGAGCTCCTGGCCATTAAGGTAGCTTTTGAAGTATGGAGACGTCTGCTTGAAGGGGCCAAATTTCCGGTGGAAGTTCACACCGACCACCGGAATTTGGAGCACTTGAAGACCCAGCACAAATTGAACCAGAGGCAACAGCGATGGTCCCTGTTCTTTGAGAGATTCAATTTCCGCATCCACTATGTGACCCCCAAGCAGACCAAGCAAGCCGACGCTTTGTCCCGGAAGCCAGAGTATGTCAGAGGAGGAGAAGGGCTTTCCGAGACGCGGCTGCTGAAAGCAGAGAACTTTGCTGCCGCTGGAGCGGCCCCCGCAACCCCCCCGGTGGCCCCGCCGGCCCCCGGGGACAAGAGAACTCTGAGTGACCGGATTCAGGCTCGCCAACGGGGCGACCCTTGGGTGCAAGAGCAGCTGGCCAAGGGGGTGCAATCCCCTTTCCAGGTAAAGAACGGGGTGCTCTACCACCGCGACTCTGTTTATGTTTCCCCCGGGCCCGAGAGGGAGGACATTCTCAAACTTTGCCATGATAGCCGGGCCGCGGGACACTTTGGGCTCTTCAAGACTCTACAGTTGGTGCTAAGGGATTTCTGGTGGCTTAAAGTGCGGAGGGATGTGGAGGACTATGTGGGCTCTTGCCCTGTGTGCCAGCGGGCTAAGAACCAGGGGGGCAAGCCGGCCGGTTTGCTCCAGCCGCTCCCGACCCCTTCCGCCCCTTGGAAGATTATTTCGGCCGATTTCATCACTGACCTGCCCAAGTCTAAGGGGTTCACCACGATCCTGGTCGTGGTGGACTGTTTCACCAAGATGGGACACTTCATTCCCTGTGTGGGGGTGCCTACGGCCAAGGAGACTGCTGATATGTTTGTGCAACATGTGTTTCGGTTGCATGGACTTCCACAGAGTTTGGTGACGGACCGCGGCACCCAATTCACTTCCCAGTTCTGGCGGGCTGTTCAGAAGTTGCTGGGGATTGAGGCCCGGATGTCGACGGCTCATCACCCCCAGTCCGACGGGCAAACCGAAAGGGTTAACGCCACGTTGGAACAGTATCTGCGGTGCTATGTCAACTATCAGCAAAACAACTGGGCGTCCTTGTTGTCTCTGGCAGAGTTTGCTTACAACAATGCGACGCAGGAATCCATAAAAGAGACTCCTTTCTTTGCTAACTATGGACACCACCCTCGGTTCTACCCTCCGGTGGCTCCGTCTGGGGAAGTGCCTGCGGCTGAAGATTGGCTTCAGGAGCTCACCGCGCTCCAAGACTTGCTACGTACTCAATTGGACCAGGCTAAAGCGGATTACAAGCGGATGGCTGATCGGCGACGCCAGGAGGGTCCTGAGATTCAAGTGGGGGACAAAGTTTGGCTGTCTACCAAGAATTTACCTACGCAGAGGCCTAGCCGCAAACTGGATGCGAGATTTCTGGGTCCCTACAAGGTGTTGGAGAAGGTCGGCCCTGTTGCTTTCAAACTACAACTCCCGGCGGACATGAAGATCCACCCTGTGTTTCACCGTTCCTTGCTGCGACCGGCGAAGGGGGTGCGGCCTGATGTGACGCAGCTGCCCCCTCCTCCTGTGATGCATGACGGAGAGGAGGAGTTCGAGGTGCAGGACATCCTGGATGCTCGCATCAGATACCGGAAGCTGGAGTATATGATTGACTGGAAAGGCTTTGGACCGGAAGAGCGCTCTTGGACACCGGCTCGAGATGTGCACGCCCCGGACATTGTTGCCCGGTTTCACCGCAAGTACCCTGATAAGCCCAAGCCTCGAGGGAGGCCTCGGAGGGGCCCTGAGGGGGGGGGATAGTGTAGCAACCCAGTTCTCTTTCGTGCCTGGGGGGCAAGGGGCAGCACCGGGGGTCCCACTTGCATTAGAGCCAGCCGAAGCTGAGGTAGATTCTGAGGAAGATTTGGAGGGCTTGGAAGAAGGGGATTTTGAGTTAGCTGGGCCTTCTTCTCCCACAGAGAGCCTGGCCTGGGATGACGGCTGGCCTGATCCTTACGAGAATCTGGAAGGCCAGGTGGATTTCGAAAGCAGTGATAGCGAAGATTATGAAAGGCCGGGGGGGCGAGGATTGCAGGAAAGAATGTGGGAAACAACGGAGGAGGAGGCCCGGGAAGCAGATAGGGAGTCCGGCTCTCACGGAGATAGGGAACCAGGTGCTGGGAGGCAAGGACGAACCTTTGATAGGAGACGGAGCATTGAGGCGAGCAGGAGGGGCTGGTTCCACAGCCTGCCTAGCTGATTACCGTCTCTGTGTGCGTGACTAAGGGGTCGGCCAAGTGCCTGCATTGTGACAGTATGGAAGCAAAAGACCAGTGCACTACTTCTTAAAGTGTCTAGCAAATTTGTCACAGCAATTAACAAATGCTCTTGCTCCTGGTCTACCATGGTCTGATTCCAAGAGGCTCCTCACCACTTGATGTAACTCTGCAGCATTGAGAATTCAATACTAGGAACAAAATATGATCCTTTTTTGCCGGTCTCGCTGCCATTGGATAGGCAAAATCAACAGTCCTCCCTAACTTTTGATCACCTACACCTGACTTATATGACTGCATCTCTGTTTATGAACCCAGGCGATCTCTCCGATCATCTGGAGAGACCTTATTCTCTCTCCCACCGGCCTCGCAGGCATGGTTGGTGGGGACGAGAGGGCTTTCTCTGTAGTGGCACCCCAACTCTGGAATGCACTCCCCAAGGATATTATTTATTTATTTATGGTATTTGTACCCCGTAGCTTCTCACCCCCGCAGGGGGACTCAGCACGGCTTACATTTGCAGCACTACAGGCTGCACCACCAGAATACAATTTAAGAATACACCATATAATCAACATTAAAAAGCATTAAAACATTTTAAAAACCTTACATTAAAAACCACTACACACAACAATAATTAATTAAAGCCATCAAGCGGAACACATTATTAAACAAGCCTCCACTTTGTGTCTGAGTTTTATTGATTGTATTGTTTTTATAATTGCTATTGTTTTGTTATTGTGTGTTATTGGGCTTGGCCCCTTGTAAGGTGCCCCGAGTCCCCTTGGGAAGATGGGTGTGGGGGTAAAAATGAAGTTAATAAAATAAAATAATAAAATAAATAAATAATAATGATATGTACTGTACATAAACAATGCAAGTTATTAAAAGCTAATTAGTAAATATGCAAATATAATAAAATAGCAGGCCACAAATCTCTATTAGATTATGAAAGTGTTATTTAAGGTGAGCTTTGCCTTTCTGACCCAAAACTTTATAAATAAGTGCAGGTATACTTTTTCTTTGCCACACTGTAAATCTGTAAGACACCTTGAAAGATGACTATCTGTTGACATGTGTATTTCCACAATAAAGATCATTCCAACTTTTCTATATGAAGACCTTCCTGAATCTCTGTAATTCAACTAAAGTCAGAATTATACAGGAGACTGGCGAACAGAGCACTCAAAGAACAGATCTTTCTGTTGGGCTGGATGGTGGGGGGTTGAACTTGATGGTTTAGGCCAGTGGTTCTCAACCTGTGGATCCCCAGATGTTTTGGCCTTCAACTCTCAGAAATCTTAACAGCTGGTAAACTGACTGGGATTTCTAAGAGTTGTAGGCCAAAACACCTGGGGACTCACAGGCTGAGAACCATTGGTCTAGGAGACCACTTCCAGCCCTATGATTCTACGATTCTGAAAATCCTGATTATCAACTCACCCTTCCTTTATTATCTTCTCTGTGTCTTTTGCTACATGGTAGTAGCTTATAACATGGTCCAAACAGAAAAGTGTCTTCTCAACATTCTCCTGTAGACGCTGTAGATTTTCAGTCTGTTTATGGACAGGGATAATTGAATTCTCCAGCTTCATCAGACGACTTTCAAAAGATGACAAAATGGAAACCTAAACAATAAAACCACAGAAAGAACCGGTGTAGAGACTGGAACCATTTCCTTCAGCACAGTCTATCTGCAATATTAGTTAACATTATCATCAAGTAAAGCACAACCGAGACATGTCACATACTTGATTTTAAAAAAACAGACAAACCTACCATGTTTTTGGTGAGTTGGTCACTTTTTTCTAAGCTCTCTCTAATAAAAGACAATGTTTCTTCTTCCTGTCAGTGCAAACAGGGGGAAAGTTTTAACCTGTGTCCTGAAAAAACATCTACAACAACCCACGGTTTTACATAAAATTTGTGTTTTCTGCCTCAAGATGCTTTTAATTACTGTGTTTCAATATTAACCTCAATTCAATTATTGAGCTTATAGGATGGTATCATACGGGGCAATAGCATTACTGAGGCCTACCCTTAGTAGCAACTCTCAAGCAACCAGAAACTACTTCCATATCAATCCCCATAGGTGCCGGCTAACTGAGAGTCTGCTATTATTAAAAATCTGCCTCAATACAGCCAAAACACTTAAAACATATTTTAATCTTGTGAAATCCTTTAAAGCAGGGGTAGGGAACCCATGGCTCGGGAGCCAGATATGGCTCTTTTCATGATTGCATCTGGCTCTCCAGAGCAGCCCTGGCCTCGGTTTCTCAGCATGCAGCGGGGAGGAGTGACGCAAATGCACCGCAACTGCCGCTTCCGCACCGCCATCGCCACCTCTTCCTCATCCCCGCTGCTCTTGGGGCCCTGCGGCCTCTTCGCCAGGGATGGTGGAGCCCAGCAGTGGTGCCTCATCCTTGTCTTCCTCTTTGTCCTCTGCCATGGGCCTCGGGGTAGGCAGCGGAGGCAGGCCTGGCCCTGGTGCCACGGACCCCACCTCACTACCCCCGGGGGACGCCCAGCTCATCGCCCTCATCATCAGGCAGCTCAAGAGCTGCTGCCTCTTCGACACCTTCCGGTGGGACTGCCTCGCTGACATTGACACCAAGGTCCACCTTAGCCCCGCGCCCTCCTTCCTTCCTTCCTTTTTCTTCAGTCCTTTTTCCCCTCGCTTTTTCTTTCATTATTTTTCCCCCCTCTCTCTGGCTCTCCCTCCCTTTTCGTTCCTTCATTCCTCTTCCATTTTTTCCTTCTCTCCTTCCTTTTCCCTCCCTCTCTCCCCTTCCTTCCTTCTCTCCATTCTCTCTCTTTCTATCTTCCTTTCTTCCCCTTCACCCTTTCCTTCTCTCATTTTTTCTCCCTCTCTCCCCTTCTTTCCTCCATTCTCCCTCCCTCTTCCTTCCTTCCTTCTTCTATTCTTTCCCCCCAAGTCTTCCTTTCCTTCTCCTTCCTTTCTTTTCACTTCCCTCTCTCTCCCCCTTCTTTCTTTTCTTCTTTTTCTTTCATTATTTTACTTTTTCCTCACTCCCTTTCCTTTCTTTTCCCCACCCTTCCCATTTCCTTTTCTTCCCCCTTTTCTTTTCTTCCTTTTCCATAGTTCGCTCTTCTTTTCTTTCTTCCTCTCCCCCTCCCTCCATTTCCACTTTCTTTCTTTCTTCCTTCCTTTCCCCCTTCCTTTTGTCTTCTCTTCCTTCCCAGAGTCCTGAGCATGCCTTTTGCAGAGCCAGGTCTGAAGTAAGGCCACATCTGGAGTACTGTGTACAATTCTGGTCTCCGCACCTTAAGAAGGATATAACGGAACTGGAAAAGGTACAGAAAAGGGCAACAAGAATGATCCAAGGGATGGAGCGGCTCCCTTATGAAATCAGGTTGCAACGCCTTGGTCTTTTCAGCCTTGAAAGACGGCGTTTAAGAGGTGACTTGATCGAAGTGTATAAAATCATGCATGGGATAGAAAAGGTGAATAAAGAAAAATATTTTCTCTGTCACACAACACTAGGACTAGAGGGCACTCCCTGAAGCTCCAAGGTAGGAAAGTTAGGACTAATAAAGGGAAATATTTCTTCACCCAGAGGGTCATTGGGTTATGGAACTCACTTCCAGAGGAGGTTGTGACAGCTGTCAGCCTGGACAGCTTCAAGGCAGGACTAGACAGATTCATGGATACCAAGTGTATCGGTAGTTACTGAAAAGGACATTCAAGTGCCACCTCGGAGTTGGTTGAGGTAGGCAGGATTTCCCTGGGTACTGGTTGTGGGGGGTCGGGAGCAGGTGAGGGTTGTGCCCTCCCTTCTGCTCGAGATCCCCGTGTACAACTGGTGGGCCTCTGTGTGACACAGAATGCTGGACTAGATGGGCTGAGGCCCGATTCAGCATGGCTCCTCTTATGTTCTAAGTGTCTTGTCACTCTGCCGGGGGAATCCTTTACTCATAGTGTGTACGTATATACTCACATTTAGTTGAATTCAGTCTTAAAATATATTATATGTATTATATGGCTCTCACTGAAATACATTTCCAAATATTTTGCTTTTATGGCTCTCTGAGTCAAAAAGGTTCCTGATCCCTGCTTTAAAGGATTGGAAATCAATACACTACTTCCCCCACACACACACACAATATAGCCCAGGCCTGGGCAAACTTAGGCCCTCCTCCCAAGTGTTTTGGACTCCAACTCCCACCATTCCTAACAGCCTCGGGCCCTTTCCTTTTCCCCCTCAGCCGCTTAAGCGGCTGAGGGGGAAAAGGAAGGGGCCTGAGGCTGTTAGGAATGGTGGGAGTTGGAGTCCAAAACACTTGGGAGGAGGGCCTAAGTTTGCCCAGGCCTGGCATAGCTTCATGACTCAATGCCTAACGAAATACAAGCCAGTGCAGCCCGTGGCGTCTCCTGCTCCTCCTTGGGGCCCCACCTGCTTGAGCTTCTCCTCTATCTCCCTCCTCCGGGCCGAGGCCTCCTCCGTGGGAATCATCCCGAACCCAGGCCTGCCCTGGACCGCTCCCAGGCCTCTGCTGAAGAAGCGCCTTCCAGCTGCTGTCAACACTGGCTCCACTTCCGCCCCACTCTCCGCCTCTTCCGGCCTGAGACCATCGCCATCTTGAGAGGGGCAAGGGAAAAGCTTCCCCGGCGAATGAGAGCGAGCGCGCGCCCTCGGGATACGTCGAACGCGCAAAGCCAGGTTCAGAGCGAGCGCTACTGCGCATGTCACAAGCCTATTGGGCGCCCCCTAGTGGAAGGCCAGCGAGGAGAGGAATTGGGTTAGTTAGGGCTGAGCTAAAATAACCCTCCCTGAAGGTGTGTCTGGCTGCACTGTAGAATAAATACAGTTTGACACCGCTTTAACTACCATACAATTAAAACCATACAATTAAAAACTAATTAGAAATAAACATAATAATAATAATGACAAATCTCCATTAATTGGACACACTCAGACAGGCAGCAAAAATGGTATGACCTGGGATTTTTAGCTTGATGAGATACAGGCAGTCTGTTGCAGAGAAGGCTAAATACCTTGTGAAGCAACCACAGGCAAACTTTGGCCCTCCAGGTGTTTTGGACTCCCAACTCCCACAATTCCTAACACTTTAATGCACGCGAAGATTGTATAACTTAAGTCACTTTCAAAACCCTAAAACTGAAAAAGCCTGCTTGGTTTAGTCTCTGTGCAGCTACCAACTGGGATGGACTTGTAGCAAAACACTGCAGTAAAATAGAATCTATTGGTGACATATGTTATGGCAGTACATAGTTTTTTAAATTCAGAAATGTTGGTTAATGTAAAGAAGACAGATTAGGATACGTCCATGTCCATCAGTGATACCCTTCTGAAGTTTAATGGTATGTTTATGGTGCTTTTGTGCTTTAATTACTATGATTTAAGTTTGATTTGATTGTATGCTTATTACTATATTGTGTTTCTTCTTTTTTAAATTGCCCCAAGTTGTTTTGGGGAGAGGGGGCGGGATGTAAATTAAGATTATTGTTATTGTTATTATTATTAGATACACAACAAGATTAGTACATAGCAAAAAAGATTGCTATGCTGGCTTTTGTATTTGATCACATGTCAGACACTCCCCAAATACAACTATAAAAAACGGGGAAGGTTGCTGCTAAGCCACAAGCAAACTAAAGAACGTTATGAATCTAATATATATATATATATATATATAATATAATACAATATAAATCACTCATATGACAACACAGAACCTTGAAGGAAATAATAACACACCCATGATGGGCTCCTACGCTCCTTGGGTCGTAAATCCAAAAGTTCCAGTATATTATCCTGAGTAAGGCGAGTCCTTGATATAGAGAGATTCCAATATTCAAAGTCCACAATAGGTAAGTTCCAATATAGAGAAATTCCAATATTCAAAGTCCACAATAGGTAAGTCTCAATATAGAGAAATTCCAATATTCAAAGTCCACAATAGGTAAGTCTCAATATAGAGAAATTCCAATATTCAAAGTCCACAATAGGTAAGTCTCAATATAGAGAAATTCCAATATTCAAAGTCCACAATAGGTAAGTTCCAATATAGAGAAATTCCAATATTCAAAGTCCACAATAGGTAAGTCTCAATATAGAGAAATTCCAATATTCAAAGTCCACAATAGGTAAGTTCCAATATAGAGAAATTCCAATATTCAAAGTCCACAATAGGTAAGTCCCAAGCGTCTTTTAAATTCAAATGTTAGAGTCCCGATCTTCACATCCTTTTATTTGTGTCAGCTTTTCCAGGTGCTTCTCGTCAATTCTGCTGTCACCTGGGATTGCAACATCAACTATCCATACTTTGTTTTTTCCATGATTGTGATGTCAGGAGTATTGTGCTCCAAATCTGTGTCACTCTGAATTTGGTAGTCACAGAGTAGTTTGACGTGTTCATTTTGTGTAACTTTTTCAGGCTTGTGATCTTGTAAATACAAAACATTGATTATTACCTGGCAAGTACTTTTTAATTTTAGTCATTTAGATTTCTAAAGCATTTTTAGATATCTGTTTTTATATGAAAGAGGATGCTTGAACTACTAGTTTAAGAAATAATTGGATCCCATCAGTGTTGTTGTTGTTATGGTTCTACAAATGTGGTAAGAAACAGTTGAGATGCAGTGTCCATGTTTTTTTAAATACATTATCCAAAATATCTTGTCTACTAGATGTCCCTGCGTACTGGTCTTGAGGGGGAAATAGTAAATGTTGAATGCTTTGTTTGGTTCAGCCAATCCCCAGTTCATACACTCAGGACATGTCATTTGTAATTTAATTGGGACATTCCTTTCAGGTGGGGGGCCAGCTATTCTTGATGCGACTCAGATAAAAGTAAATACTTTGTCCTGCGTCCTAATCCACTTAGCAAACAGCAGTACGCACCACAAAAATGTGCTGGAGAATGGGGAAATGCACTGCCTGCCTGGCAGGGATTCCATTGGCCTTTTCAGCTGGAGGCGCTGCAAGCCGTGCAGGTCCCTTTGAAATAAATCCCTCATCCCTTGGCGGTGGGTGGGTGGGCCACTCCTTGACGCCCCATGTCATATCCTCTTCTAGGAGATTGAGCCGTCTTCCATGCAGGGTATTATTAATGGGCTCTTTTGCTTCAGGAACCCATTGGCAAAGGCTACATGTTACACCACTCACATCTTATGTAGGCAACTGGTTCCCCAACTGGTTTAGAGATCCAGTGAAAATAAAGATGCCAGAAAGAAAGGTGCCAGCTCCAATAAGGCCCAAGGCAGTGTGAGGACAATGACTCAAATGGAGTTAATTAAAGTATAGGAAGTTTTCAGCCATTTCATGGGTGTGCAGGCAGTGCTGGATTAACCATTGTGTTTAGGTATGCTTAACCTGTGAAAATGTTTCTACAGTCGATGTTGGTTATGTGGTGCATTTCTAAATTTTAAGGTGTTCTGTTTTGGAGCAATTCCAGACATAATGATAGAGTTGATAGTCTATAGGAATGTGCCACAAAGGAGGCAGTGCAGACATACCTGGCCTCCCTCCTTCGAGGCCCAAGGATGGAAGGGGCCTCATAACTAGCACAGGGCCCCATTTGTCCTAAATCTAGCACTGTGCTTGTTGCACTATATGAACAGCACACAGTAACTGCATGGATTTTGTTGGGTGCAGTAAGCTTTCCATAGATAACTGTGCATATTATGACAGATTAATAGCATCCTACACATCAGAGGAGCTCCAAAGCCCCAGCCATAAGTTATGTGAGCCTTGGCATGCCTTCAGAAACTGTCTGCAAGCAAGCAGTTCAGATATCTGCCAAGAATGAATGGTTAGACTCCCTTTTGGGCAGGGAGGAAGGAGGAGAGAAAAGGCAGGCAGCACCCACTATTTGCTTTAGTCTTGTCCACTGTTGGATTTGACTTTGAGCTTAGAGTCCCCATTGGCTGTGTTGGCTGGAGATTGTGGGACTTTTAGTTACAGAATCATAACATTGGACAGGGCTCCCCAAGCCTTCTATATAAAGCCAGTCTCCGAGTTACAAACATCCAACTAACAAACAACTAACTCATAGTTGGTCAAAACTGGGAATTCAGTAGCTTCCTTGAGGCCCTATACACTCCTTCTATCCTATGAAGCAAAATGACCCCTCTTCTGGGCAAAGCCTAGTAGATCAAAACGGATAAATGTTTAAGTGTGATGAAGCCAGAGGATGCCCTCAGTGACTGGTGGCCAAGCCTCTACAAGAATTAAAGTCCCGCTCTTTTACTTTCTGAAGTGGAGTCCATGACATGCGAATGTGGAGAAGAGCAAAACGCAATGGAGGACCTTCTTATAGCAACACCAGAGGCACTCCAAGTGGCCAGCTACTGGTCAAAGGACATTTGATATAATGTCAAGTTTTAAAACTTTTTAAACATTACATCTATACCCTTGGTTTGCTCCTGATATGATAAATAAATAAACTTTCTGATCAGGCTGTGGTGTAACATCGAATCGGGTGGTCTTAGTTGGTGTCAGCTGCCCTTCAGTGCTTGGTCATCATCACCACAAAAAGAACAAGGGTGAGATAACAGGAAGTGAGAGAAATCTACCCCTAGGAGGGGAAATTCACTTCTGGAAAGTTATCATAGAAAAATGTCTTCACTGAAGGTTTCTCACCTATCCTCGTTTCCCCAGCAAGCCATGTTTTTCAAAATCCAATTATCACAAATACAGAAAGTGAGGTGAAATCTTCTGAATAGGAGTTCAGATGTTATATATAAATAGGCTGGAGTTACACTTTAAAAATGTACCTGTTCTGACTTACATATAAATTCAACTTAAGAACAAACCTACAGAACCTATCTTGTTCGTAACTTATCCTCAGGAATAAGCTCTATTGAATTAAATAGAACTTTCTTCCAGGCAAGTGTATATTGATTCCCAGCCTGTGGGACTTGGTCCAGCAGTAGGCCACGATAACGAAAATCCAGTCCGTGAACCTACTTTCTCTTTTTAAACTTTATTTTATTTTATTTCTACCCCTTTCTGCAGAGTTTACCAGCCCCAACCCTTTTGGCACTAATGTTAGAGAATGGTCCCTGGTCAACGTGGTCCCCAGTAAAGTGGGACCTGGTCAAAAAAAGGTTGGGAACCACTCATATATAGGATTGCAGTTTCAGTAACCTGCTTGTCATATAAAGTGCTTTTGATCCCAGTGGTGAGTATGATTTCAGTCCCATCCCATCCCCCTCTAAGCAATCTGTGGCAATTTGATCCTTTCTATAGTTAACTCAGCAATTTTCCAAGGGTCAGTAAGTCATTTACCAACAATTAGACACAGACACCCTTTCATATTTGGAAGCTGATAAGCTGTTTTTTTAATATGCATAGGCAAAATTGAGATTGGGCTCTTGTATCTTCCCTATATGTAACTTCTAGCAGCAGAGAAAACTTTTTTGGAGATGACACTGTGCATATAGTGTCCTTTACCTTATATCTCTACTTCAGGTTGGTAGACCATATTATTCTTTTGCAACTTGCCCCAATTCAGACAACATCAGAGCACAAGGCTAGCTTTCCTTCAACTTATGTGTGAGGGGAAAGATTTTTTAAGAGATTTGAATTCTTTCCTTTGTGCCTGACTTCTTCCTTCGTGGGCATCAGTGAGGGCTTACATGGGCACAGGGTTTTTTGGCATGTTTTCAAGGCTAATGAGGGAGGGGGGCTGGTCACTATTTTATTTATTGTTTATTTACGTCATTTATATTCCTCCCTTCTCACCCCGCAGGGGACTCAGGGTGGATCACAATGCACATATACAGGCAAACATTCAATGCCATTGACATACAACATATATGGACAGAAATAGAGGCAATTTAACATTCCAGAAATCAGTTAAATTTAGCCTTCCCACAAAGTGGTACCTAAATTTCCTACTTGACTGATGCAACTGTCTTTCGGGTTGCAAAGGTCAACAACGAGCTACACAAATTGGTTGAGAGCTCACCTCAACCCGGGCAGGCCTCAAACTCATGACCTTCTGGTCAATAGAGATCTTATGCAGCTGACACCCAGCCAGCTGCACCACATTCCCAGTGCACTACCTCACCTTTAGGATTTGAGCGTTTTATTACAGATTGAAAGTGGGCGAGAAGAGAACCAAGAAATAGGGGCTATTGTTGTGACACTTGTTGAAGCATATTTCTTTCAGCTAAAGCACATGCTCTACATGGGGCTGCCTTTGAAGACGGTTTGGAAACTTCAGCTAGTCCAACAGGTATCAGCCAGATTACTAACTGGGGCGATATACAGGGAGCATACCACCCCCTACTATGCCAGCTCCACTGGCTGCCAGTCCATCTCCGAGCCCAATTCAAAGTGCTGGTTTTGACCTATAAAGCTCTATACAGTTCTGGCCCAGCTTACTTTTCCGAACACATCCACCCCTACGTTCCACCTCGTAATCTAAGATCATCCGGGGAGGCCCTGCTCTCGCTCTTGCCAACAGCACAAATGCGTCTGGCAGGGGCGAGAGACAGGGCCTTCTCGGCTGTGGCCCCCCGCCTATGGAACACACTCCCAAATGGGGTAAGATCCCCTCCCTCCTGGCTTTTAGAAAAAAATTAAAATCATGGCTCTGGGACCAGGCCTTTGGACAGTAGATGTATGTAGCATTTTAGAAGGACGTTGACTGGAACGGTGATTCGACTGACGAGACTGTTTTATTGTTTTAATGTTTGTTGATGTAATGTTTTAATTATTATTTATGTTTTATTGTGGTTTTACTATTGTAATTGTTTATATTGGCATCGTATCGGTGCCCAGTGTAAGGCATTGAATTTTTCCATTATTTATGTGTAAACCGCTTTGAGTCCCCCCGGGGGTGAGAAAGGCGGGTATATAAATACTGTAAATAAATAAATAAATAAATAAATAAATCATGGTCATTGCTCTAAGGAGGCATGAGGCGGGAGAGAGGGATCAGTCCTCCACACATTTCCCACTTCTTGAAGAAACATTCTCTGAAAGATAAAGGTGAAGAGCCAAATTCTTGCCAGCCAGCAGCCCAGCAACAAGTAACAGCTGGAGAGGAGGAGATTTAGAGCGTACCGGAAATTTGTTCCTGGCCACACTGCAGGCCTCTTTAAAGCCATGGAGAGAAACCAGCAAACGACTAGAGCAGAAGTGGGGGCCACTCTATTCAACAAGAACAGGACATTTGGGGGAGGTGGGAAGGAAGACGCTGCATCCAGACTCAAGGTTTTCTTCCTATATGTATATTTCATTATATTTTAAAGAAGATGCTAACCATGAAAATACTTCAAAAGAAAATACATTTTCTCTACTGTGTTTTGTTTTGTTTTATATCCTGCCTTTCTCCGAGTATAAAATTCAGGGAAGCATACAACAAGTTCCAACAAGGTGCGGCTCATAATAATGTTGTGCTAGCTTTTAAATCATGCCTCACCTCTTATTACAATAATATAAGCATCTTTTATGAGTATTACAACATTCTGCAAACTTCTACCCAGAACACAGTGTTTATGAATAAGAATTAATCAGAAACAAACCCAGCAATGACAGTAAATGGGTCTGGGTTATTATTTTGATTAATAAGAATTAATCAGAAACAAACCCAGCAATGACAGTAAATGGGTCTGGGTTATTATTTTGATTTTGTTGTTTCCAGGGTAAAATCGCAGTTATTTTGGGATTTCTGTTGTAGCAAATAGTCTAACTGTCTGAAGGTGATGGCAGTTACAGTCCAAGAATCTGAATGACACCAAGAACCCATTTACACCGACTGTTTAAAGCAATTTCAAACCAGTATTGAAGAAAATGGCTTCACTTTGCCTAGGAAAACCTGGAGCCAGTTTGAGGCTTGGATGGTGATTATGCAAACCACGGAACACAGATGCACCTTAAGGGCTTTCTTTTGTGTGCTTGTGTTGGAGTTTGTTGAATGCCCACCACAGTTTGAAGCTAACTTGGAACTGTATTAAATGGTCAGTGTAGATGGGGCACAAGTTGGTGAAGGCTATAATAATCCATCAGGTTCCCAAAGTGCCACATATGCCTACCCAGACCTAGTTATGGATGGCTCAGAACGTGGTTAAGGATGGACTTCCGGGCTTGGTTGTTATAAGGAACTTGGCTTCAGGAGGCAGAATGGTCCCTTCCACAAGCAAGTAGTTCTTGGAGAGAGGACCCGGATCAGCTCCATTTTTTCTGTACATGGCCATCACTAATCTTTCCCTCTGGCCCAGGAAAGGACAAGCAAATAAACAGACATGGAAGGAAAGAGCAGTAACAGCAGCAGGTGCTTGCCTTTTTAACCACAAGTTCCCTCTGAATTAGGAAGAAGGGAGTATTGCCCTTCAGTTTCTCTTGAACTGTAGTCTCTGACCCTGAACGAGTATGCTGACTACTATGGCCCCCTTCCACACAGCTGAATAAAATCTCACAATTTCTGCTTTGAACTGGAATATATAGTAGCGTGGACTCCGACAACTCAGTTCAAGGCAGATATTGTGAGATTTTCTGCTTTGATATTCTGGGTTATATGGCTGTGTAGAAGGGCCCTAGGGCTGAGGGGGTTGCAATCCACTATCATCTGGAGGGACACATGTTTCCTAGCCCTGGCATAGTAATGGCGGTTTCTCTTTGCCTCCAAGTACCCGTAAGTGTTCAAGAGTCTCTTCAAGTATACACATTTGGCTAGATGTTACAGTGATCCGAAGGCCCCATCACACTTCTTGTGACAACTTCAAAGTCTAATGCAGTTTTTTATTCAAAATATGTCCCTTTAAGCATCTGTTTAATTTGGGGCCCTTCAGGAGCCGTTCCACACAGTCATATAACCCAGAACTTGAAATCAGAAAATCCCTCAATATCAGCTTTGAACAGTGAGTCCACACTGCCATATATTCCAGTTTAAAGCAGAAAATGTGAGATTTTATTCAGTTGTGTGGAAGGGGCCCAGGAGAGGGCACACACATCATGACTAACTTAAGTTGGACATGCCTAGTGATGAGAGGCATTGGCACCGTTTCCAAGGCCAACATCAAAAAGCATGACAGGGTGTTGAGAATGGGCTGATCCAAAAGAGGATGGGCTTTCCATAGAAGTGCAACAGAAGAAATGCTGGCTGTTACAGCTTTTCTCATCCCCTTCCAGAAATGCTTTCTGGCTTCCAAAAATGTATTGTGTGGTTATCTCCGCTGCTCTGTAACAACATCAATAATGAGGTATATTAATATAACTAGGAAACACTGTTCCACAGTGTTCATAAACCTAAATCATTCTATTTGCTAGGATGTTGTTTAAGAGTAGAGCTTGCCTCACCAAACTCTTTTAAGAGCAAATGCAAAAACATGTTGTTTGTCTGCATGGTATGCCAAGCCATCAGTTCAATTCTCTGTGTGATACAAATAAGCTTGTTCAACCAGACGGCACACGGGGGAGAGGCTGAATACTACTCCACATTATTGCCGGATGCCAAGAGGAGGCATGCCTGATGAATATCTATTAGGATGTTCAACATGTTCCTCTTTGATTCCCAAGGTGTGGATTGAGATGCTATCACAAGAAGGGAGATGTGGGCAAGAGTTCAGTAACATATCAGCATAATGACAGTAGAAACTGTGCCAAAGGAACTGGATATGCATCTACACTGTAGAATTAATGAAGTTTGGCACCACTTTATAACTCAGTACTATGGAATCATGGGAATTACTGTGTCACAAGTGCTTTAGCCTTTTCTGTCAAAGAGTGCTGATGATTCACCAAACAATAAGTTTTAGGTTTCCATAGCATTGAGCCATGCCAGCTAAACTGGAGTCAAGTTGCATTAATTCTACAAGTGTATATGCACCCTGTGTTGTGCAAAACACAGAAAATATTATCAGGATACTTATTGAGCATTATTTTAGTATTAATTTGTCTTATGATATGTTTGACATAATATATGACATCTTCAGATCAGGACAATGTGACAAAATTCCCAAAGTTCTTCTTTTTTCCATCAGTAGGGTGACTTCTCTGGATGGGGCATTCACTTTGATCCATTTTGCAGCGATGAGAGAAGGCCAATAAAAATAATCACAGTCATTTGATCCTTACCTTTGGGGTCCTTTTTTAGCTGCAAAATGAAATCATTATGGCTGCAAGATTTCATCAAAATAATTAGTAGATTCATTAACAAAGCAAATGACATTTACAATGACAAATTAAACTCCCCCCTCCCCCTCGCTGGCATCACCAGTTAATTGACCAGACCAAGATTGACAGGCACACAGAATACTACAGGTGTGTTAGCTCATTCTGTCTTGCTTCGATGATAAAGATTGGTTAATAAATAAATATGAAGGTTTTTTTCCTTCCTGTTTCTCTCCAAAGCTAGCAACAACTCTGCATTTTAAGATGAAAATTGAATAGGAACGGTCCCCTGGCTCCACCACAGCACTCTTGTTTTGATAGAATTTTTGCAATATTGTTTTTCTGCTTGCCCTCCTTCTGGAACCTGGTTAGTTGCTGTGCACAAAACCATCCTTCTTTTCTTCCCTATTCCTTTTGTCTTTTTATAATCTAAGGACCTCATCACACGGAGGTTGAGAAGCCAAGAGACAGTGGGGCAAACTGTGGGACAGCGTAAGGCTTTGTCCCCTTAGCGTCGGTGGTCATGGGATCCCACTCCACACCATTTTCATGCAGGACCCTACTTCTTCCCATGTCCTCCCTGGCTTCTTCCATGTGGAGTCAGGTGTATACTCTATACTCTGTACTCTGCTTCTCAGGGCTCCACTTCATTGCTGCTGGCACGCTGCTGGCACGGAGTCTAGTGGAGCTACACCAGAAGTTGCCATGGGTCATTTTATGGGCTCTGGCGGACTCCGTGCCAGCAGCACCAAGAAGCAGAGTTCAAGTTCACTTCATTACAGTCAATGACCAGCTCAAGAGACAAGAAGCCGATAAATTCATCCATGTGATGAAGTTGTTAGTCAGGTAAGACAGGTGGAGAAAACAGTGGGCTTTTAGACACCTGTTTGTTCAAATTGAGGAGACCACAGATTAAATTTGGGGTCTTTATCTCCCCTGGTGATGCAGTACGTTAAACCACTGAGCTTGTTGACCGAGAGGTTGCAGGTTCGATTCTGGGGAGCAGCGTGAGCTTCCACTGTTAGTTCCAGTTTCTACCAACCTAGCAGCTCAAAACATGCAAATGTGAGCAGATCAATAGGTACTGCTCCATCGGGAAGGTAATGGCACTCCATGCAGTCATGCTGGCCACATGACCTTGGAGGTGTCTACAGACAATGCTGGCTCTTTGGCTTAGAAATGGAGATGAGCACCACCCCCCAGAGTCGGACACAGCTGGACTTAATGTCAGGGGGAAACCTTTATCTTTTACTATCTCCTGCATTGTGTAATTTAGGCCCCATCTACAGTGCCATAAAATGCAGTTTGGAACTGTTATATGCTCAGTGTAGATCCATGTAATGTAATTTGAATTGCACTGAACTGCATTATAAGAGTCTACATTGACCATATAATGCAGTTCTAAATTGTATTAAATAGCAGTGTAGAGCCAACCTCTGCCACTGATCTTTGCAGACCACACTTCTTCACTGAGCGTGGTGAGGTAGTAAGGATTCAGATACAGTTGCACAGAAAAAAATATTTTGTATATACTCCTAGGCACTCCAAACATTCTCTGCCCCGGATTCATTGACTTCATTCTGCCCTCCTCCCTCCAAAGATCCTTAACATCATTTTCAAGCAACATGGAGCTAAGGGGAGCATCCTACCTCACTAAAGAGGTCTTTTCTCCATTTTAAGGGCTAAATGGAAGGCAGGGAGGGGAGGGCAGCAATGGCAATGACTAGCCCTTTCGATCGGGAATGGGCATGGGTGGGTATCTGGCCACCTCACCTAAGCCAGAAAGGCAGGTCTTGGGGGCCCCTGTCCGGACACAAAATGCGAGAAGAATTGATATTTTAAATGCAAATTCCTTTTGCATTTTGGGAAGTGTAGAAGGGCCATAAGTAGGAGGACAGTGACTTTAAAAGGAAAGAGAGTACCAGTAACAAAATGTTATTGTTAGGGTCAAGAGTGTCAACCTCCCTTCTCTGCAGGTCTTTGTAAACCCCATGTTGTGCCCAAATTGGTTTCTCAGGGCCCTTCCACAGCCCTATATCCCAGAATATCAAGGCAGAAAATCCCACATTATCTGAGTGTGGACTTAGATAACGCAGCTCACAGCTTATATTGTGGGATTTTTTTTTGATATTAGAGGATATAGGGCTGTGTGGAAGGGCCTCAGACAACTAGTCAAAATTCATCCTTTTTTCTATTATCAGTGTTTATGGTAATGAACTAATTCCTCAATTTTGTAACATTTAATACTATCAGACATATATTTTAAAACTTAACATTCTAAGGTCTGCCTGATGTCATAAGGTTTTTTTGCATGTAGAAAGAGTATAGACTCCATTGAGCCCTGCTGCTCAAAAACAAATACTGCCAGATTTATGGATTCTAGTTAGGGTTCCCATATGTCCCTTATTCTAAGGGACGTCCCTTATTTTGGCCCTAAAATTTGTGTCCCTTATTTTCAGGCCCTGTCCCTTATTTTTGACTAGCAGGACAGGACTGGGCGGGGTTGACCAGAGGAAGGTGCGTGCTGTGGTTTCCACGGCAATGCCTGCCCGGCGATTCCAACTCGCAGGGCAGCCTGCGTCCCCGTTGGAAGGAAGAGGCGATACAGGACTTTTTCAAAGTACAGTAGACTAATTAACCGTTACCCAAGGGGAATGTTGGATCATGTTGGATAACGATAGTTTCTGGTTGCTTGAGAGTTACTCTTAAAATAGGCCTAGCTGTGCATCCCAATAGTATACAATGCTGTGCATCCCATACTATACTATACCATTAACTGTAGCAACCCAGTTCTCTTTTGTGCCTGGGGGGCAGGGGGCAGCACCGGGGGTCCCACTTGCATTGGAGCCAGCCGGAGCTGATGAGGAAATGAAGGAAGGGGTTAATGAGTTAGCTGGGCCTTCCTCTCCCACAGAGAGCTTGGCCTGGGATGATGGATGGCCTGACGGCTACGATAACTGGGAAGGTCAGGCTGATTCAGAAAGTGTTGATAGTGACGATTGTTATGAGAAGCCAGGTGGTTTCGGGTCGCAGGAGAGAATCAGGGAAACAGTGGAGGATGAGGCCATGGAAGCTGAAAGGGAGTTTGTCTCTCATGAAGATAGTGAACCAGGTGCTGGGAGGCAAGGACGGGGCTTCGATAGGAGAGAGAGCATCGAGTCCAGCAGGAGGGGTTGGCACCGCAGCCTAGAGCGCCAGAGAAGCGCGAGATCCCGTAGCACAGATTGGCGCAGAAGCCTAGAGCGTCGGGGGCCTCGCCAAGGGGATTAAGTATAGGATCCGTGGGAACGGATCCTCAGTAGCTCGGCCACTTCTATTCTAAGAGGAGTGAAGCGAGCAAAGGACTACGGAGCCAAGTTGCCGGCTCGTGCCTTGCCAAGAAGTTTCTTGGGCCCTGTTTGAACTTTGTTCTGTTCCTTGATCCGCATTGCTTTGCGGAGCCTTTTGCCAAGCCTTTTACCAAGTTTTTGACAAGCCTTTTACCAAGCTCTTGCCAAGCTATTGGATTGGATCACTACAGACTCTTTCCTTGTGGATTGAACTTTTCAATATTTTTATGGACATTTACCTTGTCACCTGTTCTTTATTATTCAATAAATAGTTAGCTGATTACCATCTCTGTGTGTGCGATTAAGGGGCCGGCCGAGTCCTTGCATCGTGACATTAACTATTGACATAATAATCATGAAGATGTACTGTCTTATAAAATTTATTTCATTTTAATGTTTAGACAGTGCACTTTTAACGTCAGAAAGAGAGCGGCATATCAAGTCGAACTTAATAAATAATAAATAAATAATAAATAAATAATAAGTACTAAATACAGATGGAGAAAATTAGGTAGTTCTAATAATGTTTTTTCTGCATAACAAAGCATGCAGAAACATACCATGTACTGCTAAGAGGGTATAAGTCAGTTTCTTTTTGTGAGTTTCAATCATTATCTTATTCTGTTAATAAAACTATTTCTACCAAATGTTTGAGTTTCAAGTTTTTAATGAAGTGTCCCTTATTTTTGTGAAAAATTCTGTAAATGTCCCTTATTTCTTATATCAAAAAATGGCAACCCTAATTCTAGTAAAACAAGGAAAGAAAAGGAGATCCTGTGACCCTGAAATATTCTCATCCCTGATTTAAGGCATATTTCTGAGGTCGAGCCCGCAAGCCCCCACGTTCAATATGATCTGAAACTGCAGCGGGGAGTTCCACAGTTCCCAAACATCTGGATGGGCCAGCGACAAAGGGGCTGTGGCTACAGCAGCAGCTCCAACTAGGGATCTCTTCTTGCTTCCTATCCTCTCCCTTACCCTAACGTAGTAACAATCCCCCACTAAAAGTATCCTTTGATTGCAACTTTCCCCTCTACATAGTGATATATTGTGTCTTTCACTGCCTCTAACAACTCTCCTATATGAACCTTTCCTTTCCCGAGCCACAGATCGCTGCAGCCCGCCCGGGATGCTCTTGCAGCATCCTAGGGAGGCCAAACTGGGGTCCTCTGAACCATGGATACGGAACTAGGGATCAGTACCACCTCTTTTCCTTTATGTCAACACCTCCGGCCGAAACCAACTCCAGATTACATCAATAAATCCCATACCCAGGATGGAAGGACAACAAAGGATCTGACTTCCAAGCCAGCCGAAGATGTGTTTTCAAAGAACCCAAACAATAGCCTGGCTGGCTTGAGGGCTAGAAAAGCTATTGCTGGTCATTGGATAACCACTAAGTCATTTTAATCTTATCATCTTTTCTCCTCTGTTCATTGTTTCCTGCCTGGTCCGCCTCCTCTCTTCCCATTGGCTGGGAGGTCGAAGCGAAGCTGGCTCTCCGATTGGGCAAGGTGCAGCTAAGCTGGCCACGCCTCCCAGGCAGCTGGTGATTCCATCCAATCAGCGCAAACCTGGCAAGGGGAGCGAGGGTGGGAAATTTGAATTTGACAGCTCTGTATTATCTGTATTCTCTATAAAAACTGTTATTTCGCCTTGGGAGTTATGTCAGCTCCTGGGCAAATGATTGTGGTTGGCATCTGTTCCAGCTGGAATGAAATAAACATCTCGGTAGCATTTTATTCAACTTGGTGAGATTTATTGGAAAAATTAGGAAATTTTCCTTTAGGTGCTTTTTATCTTGCCAGGGTTAACGGATCCTCTTTGGTGGGTCTGGCTGGTCTCTGCCCTCAAGGCAGAACCTTCCAAATTGGTGTTCAACTTCAATTCTGCCTTGAAATTATTGAGAACAGCACAATAGCCTTCAGTTCTTCTCACACTGTACTTTAAATTTGCCATATTTCTTCCATTATAGATGCCACTGATTGTGGGACACATACTCATTTCAGTACCATCAAAAGAAAAAGGTGTGTGTGTATGTGTGTAGCACCAACCATTGTAAAATGCACCCCATTTCTAGGGGTGTGTATACTTGGGGGGGTCCCCAGGGCCCTTCCACACAGCCCTATATCCCAGAATATCAAGGCAGAAAATCACAGGATATTTACTTTGAACTGGGTTATCTGAGTCCACACTCAGATGATGTCGGATTTTCTGCCCTGATATTCTGGGATATAGGGCTGTGTGGAAGGGACCATAGAACCAAGGAAATAACAATATGCATTTAATCAATCAGTCAAAGGCTCATTAACCCCATGGATCAATAGCACTAATCTAGATCTCAATAAGTGTTCGGGGCTAATGCTGTGTGACAGGCCTGTTAGAATGCAGGCCATCTTTCAATTTATGTGAAGCCAGGTTGTCTTTTAAAGCAGGGCAGTCAGCCAAGAAGAATAAAGAGTGGCTGCTTGGGCTGTTTTATCTGTTGTTTTAAATGAGCCCTTTGGAAATTCTGCGTTGGGATTAGCAAATGGGCAAGAATCTCTCAAGGTAGAAAGGTTTGAAATGCTATTCAACAGAGAATGAGAAGGAAAGGAAGTCTGAAGAAGAAGAAAGATGGGCAGACTTTAGGTTTTGCTGCATGTACTTGATTTTGGCATTGTTTTTACTGGCACCCTGACATCTACCAGGTTGCAAATAATGCCTTGTAGAGAAGTTGGAAAGGATGAGGAGAAAAAGACATATGTTTAGAATAAAGGAATGAATATATTGTTAAATGTTTGTTGAAAACTATTGTTGTAAGTCCAACCTAAGTATCGGATTTATGGCTATCATAAATATTCTATTTTGTGCATTGCAAATATTTTATAAAGCAGAGGTTCTCAAACTGTGGGTCCCCATGTGTTTTTGGCCTACAACTCCCAGAAATCCCAGCCAGTTTACCAGCTGTTAGGATTTCTAGGAGTTGAAGGTGAAAACATCTGGGGACCCACAAGTTGAGAACCACTGGTATCGAGCTTTTGTTGCACACTGAAATCTTCTGAGTGATTAAAATAACAAATACTGTAATGGCATGTATTAATTCATTCCTGTTTTTGCTGACAGTTTTCTGCACCACAACAACCTTTTGGGGGGCCACTTTTTAATATTTTTATTATTGGTAAATAACAGGGAAACAAAATCCTTCACCCATTGACTGCCTCCCAGTATAAAACTATCATCTAAGTGCTATAAATCTACCACCCATTATTAATTTCTTGATACCCACCCCCTCCTTCAAAGGTCTCCACTACATCTGTTTTTGCCTTCTCCTGTGTAACTCCCCAAACTGAAATCCTTAAATAACATTATACTCATTCTGGCTTTAGGGTAAATTTATGGTTGCTGAACAACAAATAATCATGTGCAACTAGTCTGTGTGACCAGTGGACCAAGGAACGGTAGTCCAAAAAAGTAGTTTTTTTCTGAAATCACTTGTACTCAATTTCCATAAAGATAAACCAAGGACTAAAATCAAGGTGGTATGAGAGTGGATGATCAGGTGAGGTTTTGCGACACCACTCTATTTCTTGCTGGCATGTTGGGAAGTAACTGTGCTGTGTGTATGTGTCCTGCAGAATGACCTGCCCTAGGGAGCTCTTTATCTTTTGCTCTGTCATTCCCTAGGCCTCCCTCCTTGCATGCACCTTAGAGAAACCAGAGAGGTAAACAAATATAAACAACAGCCATGGCACCCAGCCGTTACTGGCTGACGTGCTTCTCTGCTTCTCGGCAAAGGAGAATATGTGACACAATGAACGCTGGCAGGCCAGGGCATGCCTATGAAAGGAAGGAGGGGTTGGGGAGAGAGAGGCTCCCAGTGACCCGAACCCACAGGTGCAGCCTGTCCCTTTCACATCCAGCCCTGCCAGGAGAACAATCCCATCCATTCCAGCTCCCTCAAACCACACCCTGCTAGGCACAGTTGTCACAATCATTATTTGTGCAAAGACCTACCTGAAAAAGCACCTGTTTCCTCAAAATGTGTACATAACCTACTGTGTACTATGTACAAGCTCAATGCTCCAAATAGAAATGGCCACATGGTGGCCCTCTAGATCAGGCATGGACAAACTTTGGCCTTTCAGGTGTTTTCGACTTCAGCTCCCACAATTCTTAACAGCCTACTAGCTTTTAGGAATTGTGAGAGGTGAAATCCAAAACACCTGGAGGGCTGAAGTTTGCCCATGCCTGCTCTAGATGTTACTAGGCTGCAGTGGCCACCACACTTCACCATTAGATATTCCAAATACTAGTGGCTGGTGTCTGGAGAACTGTGCATTACCTACACTTTCCTTAAAGAACAGTGTGAAAACCTTGGACCTTCTAACGTTTTGAACTTTGTGTACCAAAAGCTATAGCCCAGCTTGGCCATTAGTAAAGGAATCTAGAAGATCTATTGCAAAACATCTGGGAGACATAAGATCAAGCCAGCTCTGCCCTTGAGTTTAAAACAGGGGTGGAAATATGTTGGTTGGGAGTGGGACTACAGCTTTCATCAGTCCATATAGTCTCAAAAGAAATGCTGGGAGCAGCAATCCAGTTACATGTGGATGGTTGCAAACCAACTATTCTAGTCTAGATGATCCATTATGGGAGTTGTTGTATGCCTTTTGTATTGCTGTAACTCCCAGCCATGTTATATAGGACCTTGACCTATTATGCCATTCTCTTTACTGTCCTTGTTGCTAATGATTCCTTCACCAGTCACATTGTAGGCAGCATATTGGGTGCCTTTTGAGGGAAGCTATCCCTACTTCCTCTGCATAGCAACTACCTGGAAAAACAGGACTCTGTATCATGCTACATAAGTATAGTATGATGATTCCACTGCCATGGCTGTTTCCTATGGAAACTTGGAGTTTGTAGTTTGGCTGAAACATCAGAGGAGCTCCATGGCTGAGACATCTAAGCCTCCTCTCCTAAAAGTGCAAACCTGGGGTCCCCTTCCACACAGTCATATAACCCAGAATATCAAGGCAGAAAATCCCACACTATTTGCTTTGAATTGGTTTATCTGAGTCCACACTGCCATATATTGTGAGGTTTTATTCAGCTGTGTGGAAGGCGCCTCAGAGGATGAAAGCATGGCTGTTAAAATGGAATCATACAGCCAGAGTCTTACATGTTGCTTGTGGACAATAGGACTCTAATCTCCATATAGACAATCTTCAAAGTTCACGTAATGATTCTTTGAATCTCAGAGGACATGGATTTGGAGATATTACTCCATCTAATGTTATTCTAAGACAAAGGACTGAAGAGGGGACTGAAGGTGTTCTGATTTTTCTATGCATTAGAGAAGTCAATGAAGAGCAAGGATGTTAAAATATAGAGGGTCATGCACTAGAATTAGCTAAAGGAATCTGGGAGGTGTGCATGCCTCATTTGCTAGGTTTGCAGGAGGCAGTGCTTTGCCATCACAGCTTTCACTATGAGACACATTAACAAGGAAGAATGCATAAATATCCAAAGGTCACTTGCCTCTGCTAGACTATGAGCAGCTGCTGCTTTCACCATTAGCAATATATGAATGACCATGCACACAAATTCTAACATGTCATCTATTAAAAGAAATATGGGAAAGGATGGTAGGTATCACACTTAAAAGTCATCCAGTGGTACCACCCATTTATTCACAGACATTGTATTATAAGCAGATTGCTTGCTGCCCAGAGTACATCACTTAGCTGAGGTTATGCTGGAATCATATCAGTGACTATGCTGAAGGCATAAGCAACTGGACATTTGGCTGCTTTCTCTATTTCTCCATCTTATTGTAAAGGACAAGCAACAGAAAAAGTACAGTACCAGGTGGCATTATGTTACTGCCCCAACTTAAGAGAAGTGTGTCCCTCCCATTTTGCTGGGCATTCGAACTGATCTAGGGCTATCCTCAAAAAGATGTTTTGGAGTACAGTTCCCAGTATCTCTAGACAGCATGCCTATTCGACATACTTGGTGAGAATGGTGCAAGTTGTAGTCAAATATATCTGAATGATACTATCTAAAAGAACCTGTATTAATACAAAAATGGATTCAAATACCATTGTAATTGTAATTTAGCATGTGATGCAGGATGAGAACTATGTAACAATTAAGACATCGTTGAACTGCAACTCCCAGAAGTTCTCACTACTGGTCATGCTGCCTAGGGGTATTGGGTCTTGCAGTTCAACAAGATCTGGAGGATCACACAATTCCTTTCTCTGACGTACAGTAATATATACAAACAAGGAATTAAACAGGATGTAATATTGGGGGCTTTTCAAAATCTAGGCCTCATCTACACTGCATGATATAAGTCTGCATTGACCATATAATGCAACTTCAAACTGCATTATATGGTGGTATAGATGGGACCTAAATCCTGCTTCCCTTCTTCATCAGTTACAGTCCGTAGTTGGGAGAGAAGAACTGATTTTTCCCAAGGTGCTGAAAACTATGAGGTCATGATTTTCAGGATGAAGGGTGATTGCCCTTAAAGGTGATGACTAAGGGTAGATGGGCAAGATTAGATTGCATGTAGAGAAATGGGAAAGTGTCACCAGTGGAATTTGGGAGTTTGCTCTCACATATTCTGTCATTGTATATGGAAGATAAGGGCATGGAAGGAGAGAGGGACTGCAGAGAACATTGTGATTTGCAACCAAATAATGGGAATTTTATCTTATTTTTGTTGACCCCAATAGGATTTTTACACCAGGTTTAAATTGCCTTTCTTGCCCATGCTATTTGATAAATTCATGCACAGTCATTACAAAAGAGGCATGTTTAATGCAAATGAGCATGTTGTCCTGTGACAGATTCCCCTTTCTAAGTTAGTCTTATAGTTCTAGCTCTTAGACACCTGTCACTCATCCTGCCCCACTTAATCTTTTCTGATAATAAGGCCTCGGAGTTTGTGGTGGCTAGCATGACCAGCCCTCCACCAAAATTAATAGGGACAGACAAAGGCAGTGTCAAAACAGTCAAAGAAGTGGAAGCACTGGTTTAGGTCTCAAGCAAGAAGCCTCAGCCATCATTTTAATTTCAACTTTTCTGGATTCTGAGTGCATCACCATTTCTCAGTACCATGGTTTGTCTATATCTGAATGTTTACAATATATTTGGCAAACATTGTGCTGCTGGTGTAATTTAATTTATCTTCACCTCTCAAGGCTAAGAAGCGATGGACAGCCATTTCAAGTGTGATTCATAACTGCAATTGAAAGAATGTAATGAACCTGGTGACAAAAGAGCCCACCCTGGGCCCTAGTGAGCATGCACATTCTGTTTTAGTTATAATACAGGTAACCTCCTCTGTTTAAAACGTTATTAGCACTTCCTCCTGGTAGGGAGTTTCCAGCCCAAGGGATTCTGCACAGAACATGGTGTGCCAGGGTCCAGGTGCTTAGCACTTTTTGTTCCCTGGGAGAGCAATATTTTGGGTCAAAGTATTTCCCTAAGGGTAGCTGTCAGATTTCTAATTTTGTTCAGTGTTCTAGATAAACAAGTACGTTATAGCTGTGGCTTTTACTCTTTTTAGAAAATGAAGGGTTTTTAAAAATTAGATGTGGGAAACCTCTGCCGCTTCAGATCTTGTTGAATTACAATTCCCATTCAACTCAACCACTTTTTTTGTTTTGTTTCAGGAGCAACTTGAGAAACCGCAAGTCACTTCTGGTGTGAGAGAATTGGCTGTCTGCAGGGATGTTGCCCAGGGGATGCCTGAATGTTTTACCATCCTGTGGGAGACTTCTCTCATGTCCCTGCATGAGAAGCTGGAGCTGACAGATGGGAGCTCACCCTACTCCCCAGATTAAAACCACCGACTTTTGGCCAGCAGTCCTGCCAGCACAAGGGTTAAACCCATTGCGCCAACCAGTGGTAAAGGATGATACAATTTAACAAAATGTGTGAAGCCAAATTATCTTCATTCCTGTTTTAAAGTTACCAGATAGTTTCTGACACCCCCCACCCCAATTTATCCTGCCTTGCTCTTGGGCATTCAGCAGTTTTATCTAAAACAATTAGCCTATAGTTAAATTTTTACACAAGATGAAGAGCAGTAATGTCTAAAAATCACACTGACGTTAAAGGCAAAGGCGAAAGAGATCCAACCTTACTTGTGTATGTGCTTCATTTGCCATCTCCATTGTCCCTTTAATATACCCAAAATGGTCCTTTGGAGCTGTAATACCACATATATTTGCCTAGGATTTAAAACCCATTGAATGCATTAAAATCTGTTTCTGAGTTGATACCTATAGCATCACATTTTCAATCTCTGGTATTATTTTGCCCTGTGAGAATGTTGTTAGTGTGAGACATGGAAACACAAAGATAAAAAAACCAATTCTTTGCAAGGCCAGGGGAACATACAGGGTCCTTATCACATCATGCTGTTACGCCAGATTATACCATCTGAAAACTGTTTCAGCTATTTTAGCAACAATATCTGATTGTTGATTCTGTATCACAGTCTTGCAACATTTACCCCATGAATTGTGAGTTTTTCCACCTGCCTGTTATTAGTATCACCAGCTCATCTCCCTGTTTTATGCATTGTGGATTATTTTCAACATGAAAAAAAAATATCATTCCAAATCACTGCACAGCACAACAGCACTGGGAGAATCACAATATCCTATGATAAGTTTGAATCATACCAGGAATAGACCACTACATGGCAGTATATAACAATGTGGTATGATAAGGACCACAGTTTAAATGCAGTGTAAAGATAAAATGTTTGCTTTAGGATGGAGTGGGAAATTATGCCCCCTCCCCCAATATGGTTTTGGGACAGCATCTTTTACAACCCCTTACCACTGGCAATGCTTGCTATGAATAATGGGATCTGTTGGCCAAAACTATGCAGAAAGTCAAAGTTGTCTATGTCTGGGTTGCTGTGAGTTTTCCAGGCTGTATGGCCATGTTGCAAAAGCATTCTCTCCTGACATTTAACCCCTATCTATGGCAGGCATCCTCAACGGTTGTGAGGTCTATTAGAAATGAGGCAAGTGATGTTTATATATCTGTGGAATGTCCAGGGTGGGAGAAAGAACTTTTGTCTGCTTGAGGCAAGCGTGAATGTTGCAAACTGGCCACCTTGATTAGCATTTAATGGCCTCATAGCTTCAAAGCCTGGCTGCTTCCTGCCTGGGGGAATCTTTTGTTGGGAGGTGTTAGCTGGCCCTGATTATTTCCTGTCTGGAATTCCCCTGTTTTATGAGTGTTGTTCTTTATTTACTGTCCAGTTTTTAAATGCTGGTAGCCAGATTTTGTTCATTTTCATGTTTTCTTCCTTTCTGTTGAAATTGTCCACATGCTTGCGGATTTCAGTGGTTTGGTGTAAGCTGACATGGTGGTTGTTAGAGTGGTCCAGCATTTCTGTGTTCTCAAATAATATGCTGTGTCCAGGTTGGTTCATCAGGCGCTCTGCTAGTAGTCTGTAGTGCCTTTCATGTTCCTTGATTCATGTTTGGGTGCTGCGTTTGGTGGTTCCTAGGTAGACTTGTCCACAGCTGCATGGTATACAGTAGACTCCTGCAGAGGTATATGGACCTCACAACCTCTGAGAATGCCTGCTGTAGATTTGGGTGAAACGTCAGGAGAGAATGCATCTGGAACAAGGCCATACAATCCAGAAAACTCACAGCACACTCAGTGATTCTGGCCATGAAAGCCTTTGACAACACATTATCTATATCTGCTTTAATAATGTACATAAGAAACATAAAGTGCCCATTAAATGTATTATATCTATGTAGTATACAGATAGACAACCTTCCTAGTGTCTATCTGTATACTACATAGATATAATACACTTGATCAAAGTTCTGTGTGCAGTGTCTTTGCTTGCTGGGGTTTGTTCCTGAACAATGTGGGAACTGCAGAGGTTAGAAGAGTACCTTTTCAGGATTACAGCTCCTATAATTCCCAGCCAGCATTATCACTGCCCAAACAATGCTCTGATGAAATACCAGTAGTCTGTAGTCTCATGTATGAAAGTAAAACTTGCCTAGTGAATCTTACCTCAATCCCAGGGGGCAGCAATAGAACGCCCAATGCAAACCAAAATTAGACGGGGAAGAAAAATAGACAATGAAGCCATTGAACTTCTCCCTGAAATTGTCCATTTGATCCTGGATTAGAATTGTTTCTTGAGACGCCCCACTGCCTTTAGAAGATCCAACTGAAGAGAACAAGTATAACTACTCCCCTCACGTCAGCAGCCCCTCACTCTGAAAGCCATTTCCCATGAAGTCTTGGAGCAAAGGGGCATTTGAAGGGTGTGTTTGAACTTCTAGAGTCTTCTCCACATGGGAAGCTGTGTTTCTAAACTTTGGAGGTTGGTTTCTTCATTACTATGCAACTTGAGTCCAACTGTTCTGATGCCTGATGCCATTCCTTATTTTTTCCCACCCTAGCAAGGGGCTGAATTTTCAGGGTGAGAAAAAAATGTAAAATGGGAAGGGGGGCTGGGGAACCATCAGCTGTGACCCGCTCAGAAGGCAAGGCATCAAATCCACAGAAGGAAACAAAAGCTGGACAGATTAGCATTTCCAAACTGAGCAAAGACTGGGCCCCATTACGGAGCTGTTTATTCTAGGCGTTGATTTTCAATATTTAGAATGATTAGCAAGTGAAAGCCGGTTGTTGCCAAGATGGATCCGTGCCAGCTCCGGGCTCAATGGAAAAGAAAGAGCACCAAATAAAAGGACGGCCAGAACCAGAGAGAAAAGAGGGGCTTATGTGTATATTTTCCCTCTGAACAGGGAGATTGGGTTTGAGTTGTTGGTGTTTGCCCAGCTAGAAAGGAAGATAGATTGCAGGAGAGCTGGAGGAAATGTGGTAAACAAACAACAGAGTAATAATCAGGCAGATCCAAAGAACGTTTATCTTGGTTCTTTGCCCTTCAGCAGTTTACACTCATCACTCTGGCTTATTTTATCAACAAGGAACTAAATTCTCAAAAAGCTTTCATTCAGTCACTGGTTTCAGAGAGAATCATGGGTCTAGCTGGCATACGCAATAGGACTAATCCAACACATCTGGATGGCACCAGTTTGGAATTGACAGTTGAGGTGTTTCGTTTCAGAATCTTCGTCCAATTGACTCCTCTGACCAAATGACAAATCCCAGGAGAATTGCAAAGGGTGCAACCATGTGGCACTACAATCAAAATACACAATTGTGTATTGTGTGAAATGCCCCCTTGTCTTTATTTTTAATCAGCCAAAAGCAGTAAGCAGAAGATCTACAAAGTTATTTGCAGGAACACTTCAGCAAGCTAGAGTCCAAACGTGGCAGGCTAAAGGACATTTAATATAATGCCAAGTTTTTAACGTTGTTTGCGTTTTTTAAAAATACATTGTTTTTAACCCTTGTTCACTACTGATATAATAAATAAGTAAGCAGAAGCAAACACCACCCCTGAGCAGTCTGGAAAAAGACTCCGATTCCTACAATCAACATAGCTGTTTTCCAGGTTCTGGTCCTGAAGCAGCAGTAGCTTAAGCTGAGTCTTTCATCATGGGCATGGATAACCAGACATGTAGTTAGAGCAGCATTTTCCAAATTCTGGTATTCCAAGTGTTTTGGACTTCAGCTCACACAATCTCTGGCCAAAGTAACTGAGGCTGCTGAGAGTTGAATTTCAGAGTTTGGGAATCACTGCTTTATTGATTTGTCAATCATCTTCAGGTCCTGTGTCTCATGGCTTGGGACTAAATTGAAGATGGATGAGCCTGCCTTGTAAAAAGGGTGGGAAGGAAAAGAGATATTGATCACCCATGATGAGAAAATGCATCACTCTTAAAATGGGACAAAAGATACTAGGGATTTGCATAAAATTTGCATATACTAATTAATTGTCAATGGGCAGCTCCAAGACTCCTGTGCTTCATTTTAAGTGTTCTTTAGCTGTAAACCAAACTGAAACAGGACCACTTTTTCAATAAGAGATACTTTCAAATACATCAACTGTGAGATCATACAGCCTTCTGCAAGGCTTTGGGACTGTGAATGGCTATGTTGGCTAAGGCCGCTGGGAAATATAGTGACAAGTGGAGAACTGCAAGATCCCCACCCTAAAACCGGGGACTGTCCCAGGACTGGACAGTCTTGGTTTTGTAGTCATTCCTGTTGCAGCTGCTCTGGGTTGTACAGGAAAACTCCTATAGATCCCGAGGAGTCAAGGAAAAAGCAGCTGAAAAACTGGAGTTGGTCCATTACTTCCATGGAGTAACATATTTTCAAATAGAGAACCAACTCTTGGAAAACAGGACACTTTGCTATCCTAATTCAATAACTACCATCCCAGGGAGGGCTTCCATGACGTTTAGAAAAGTATTAGTATAAATACCCGGCATTGCTCGGGTTAGGAATTTTACAATGCTATTTATTAGAAATACTCATTGTTTGCTTTTCCATTATACGTATTATTTATTTATTATTTCAAACATTTGTACCCCACTCTTCTCGACCACCCGGAGGGGGACTCAAGGAGGCTTACATCTAGCAGCAATTCAGTGTCCCCACATACAAAACAGTAAAACACAGCTATTACATAATAACTAAAAATATTAGATTAAATTTAATTAAAAATCCATTTAAAATAGTATTAACTGGTTGGCCATATCAAAATCCGAATTCTGCGCACAACGACTCAGTCCAAAGCCTGTCCAATAGTCCATTCTCCATAACACTGTCATCATTGTCAGCCTGCTACCCAAATGCCTGGTCCCACAACCATGTTTTCAACTTCCTCCTGAAGGAAAGGAGGGATGCAGTTGACCTAATTTCGCTGGGGAGCAAGTTCCACAGGCAGGGGGCCAACGTTGAGAAGGCCCCGTCTCTCATCCTCACCAAGCACATTTGCGATGGGCCTCCCCGGAAAATCTTAAGCTCTGAGGCGGGACATAGAGGGAGATACTTTTGGACAAGTAAGCGGGGCCAGAACCATATAGGGCTTTATAGGTCAAGACCAGCACTTTGAATGGTCCCATTAGAAAATCCATACCCGTATAATGGGCTGCAACTCCCATCAGCCCCAGATATGGGCAGATGCAACTTCTATCAGCCCTTGATCTGGCTAGGCTTCAACTCCCATGAGCTCTAGATCTGGTTGGGCTCCAACTCCCATCAGCTTAATAACTGGTTCAGATGCAACTCCCATCAGTCTCAGATCTTGCTGGGCTGCAACTCCCATCAGGTTAAGAACTGATTCAGATGCAATGTCCATCAGCCCCAGATCTTTCTAGGCTGCAGCTCCTAGGTTTCCTCGTAACAGGTGACACAGATCAGGCTTCTTGTTGGGGTTCAACTGCCTAGCAAAAGGATACAGAGGTTGAGAGGTGCTGCCTAGGATGTAGGTTGCTAAGAGAGCCACACCTTTGGTCAATATGGGAATCATGCAGTTCTCCAGATGTTGCTCGACTCCAACCCCCATTATCTTCTTTCGGCACCCCGTCCCCCTCGCCCTGTATTTTAAATTGGATCATGAAGTGTTTCTGTAGCGAGACTGGTTTGGCTCCATTCTGACTGGAATTCATGTGGGTCTCTGGATCTACCAAGAATATCAAATAAACATTCTTATTTTTTTTAAAAAATACATATATACACGTATACCCTGACTTTTAAATTTATAGATAGGTAGAAAGAAACAAGTACATTTCCTCCATTTTTGCATCTTTGTAAAATTACAATTCTATATTTTTTTGTTGAACATGTAGCTGTTACATAGGTCTTGGATTCCTGCCAGAAACAAGCGACAGCTCTACACTTGGGCTGAAGTCCAAATTGAGATGTGAATCCAAGCAATTTACCTTGAACAGATATTAGACCAGGATGTGAAAGTGTCGATGCATAACACACAAGCCTCCCTCTGCTTGCATTGAGTCATCAGCAAGATTTCCATCTTTAATTTCATGTTTAAGCTAGCTGGTAGGTAGCTTTGCATTACCTTGTGTTACATTTAATAGATAAAACATTCAAAAGGTGTTATTTTCTCTTTATATACAACACTATAGCAGCAGATCAGACATATAATCAGCACGGGTGTCAATATACCTTGCAAAGAGGCATCCATGGGTTGAAGTGTAAAGTCATGATCTGCACACTCAACGATAACTGTTCTGCAGTTTCACTAATTACTTTTTCTCAGCAGGCAAGGAAGCCAAACGTGTAGGTAAGAGGGAATTATTGGCCTTTTAACACATTGCCCCATGGCAATAAAAGCCATTTAAAGGGGATTAGGTGCCCCTAGATCAGTAGTTCCCAAGCTTTTTTTTGACTAGGCACCACTTGGCCAGGGACCACTCTCCAACATTAGTATCAAAAGTGTTATGAATTAGTTTTTGGTCAACTCTAGATTCGATTTGGTTATTTGGGGTGCTGATTCAGAAAATTGCATTGAATAGACCACATCAACTCTAGTTTCTGATACAGAAAAAATGCCATCCAGTAGTCGCCATTTGCTCGCTCACAGAAAACCATATTTAATAAGCCTTGGCACTATATGAGGGTTTTGCGAGACCAGTTGCTCTCATTGCAACGGTGTAGTAACGGTGAGGCCATGAACCATATTTTAGTTCTTGTGGACCACTGATGGTCCACAGATCACAAGTTAGGAACCACTGCCCTAGATGGATGAAGTTCCATACCTGTGGGTCCCAAGATATTGGACTACAACTTCCAAAATACCTTGGCTATTTCATCTGAGCCTAATGGGAGCTGAAGTATCAGAATATCTAAGTACCTCAATATTAGAGAAATAGGATATTTGTGGTCTTGTTAGATACGTAACAATTTCTTGAAACTCTAGGTAGCACAGGTAATAAGAGCAAGAGGATGTATGTTGAGATGAAACAATATTTTGAAGGTTATAGTTTTGACACCTGCTGAAATAACTTAAATTTTCTTGCTGCAAAATATTAATATTTCTTACAGGGAAAACCTAATATTCTCTCAAGACAAGCATCAGCCATAAGGAAGACATTTAGGTCCCTTAGACAAAGGGTGTCATACTCATTTCCATCAAGGGCCACATCAGTCTCATGGTTGCCTTCTGAAGGCCACTGAATCCATAGATGGAAAATCCATGGATACAGAGGACTAACCATAATTTTAATATGGTCAGTGCTTTTTAGTTTTTACCCAGTTTGGGCCACTTGTTGTTACCTGAGCAATGCCCATCATGTCTGATTATCTGCCATGCAGACTGGGGATAATGGGAATTGGAAGCCAACAGCCCCTGTGTCTCTGGGGAAAGGTTAAAGGGCATTTTAAAGTCAGACACATCAGATCCTCATGCCTTGTATCTAAATCCAAACTCCACTCTCCTGACTGAACGGAACAAACAGCAGCCCTCCAGATGTTACTGTATCACAACTCCCTTCAGCCCTAGACATGAGGTCTAATGATGGAGAACACAGGAGTTGTGTTCTCAAAAAGCCAGATCTGGTCACGGTGGCCTTAGTTACATCCTGGCTGGATTACTGTAATGCACTCTATGTGGGGTTGCCTTTGAAGATAGCCCAGAAACTACAACTGATACACAGGGCAGCAACTAGGCTACTAACAGGAGTAAATTACAGAGAGCATACTACTCCTCTGCTAAAAGAGCTCCATTGGCTGACTATATGTTTCTGTTCCCAATTAAAAGTGCAGTTCATCACCTACAAAGCCCTACAGGATTGTGCAACCGTGTCTCCCCTTATGAACCAGAGTGAGCCCTGAGATCTGTTGGGGAGGCCCTACTCACAGTCCCCCTACAAGTTCAGTTAGTGGGGACGAGGGAGAGGGCCTTTTTGGTGGTGTCTCCCCGGCTCTGGAATGCCCTCCTCAAGGAGATTAGATTAGCCCCCACCTTACCAACCTTCAGGAAACTCTTAAAAACCTGGCACTGGAAGCAGGCATTTGTAAATGGCTAGTGGAAACAGTATGTTTTTAAATGATATGCATATGTTTTTAAACTGTTTGATATTTATACTGATGGGTCTAATGGCCATGAGCTGTTTGAACTATGTTTAACTACTACATTTATTGTTTTATCCTTTATTTATTGTGTTTTGTTTTTGATTTACAGCCTTTTGTTTGATATTATGTATATTGTTTTTGTGCTATGAGCCGCCCAAGTCCCTTTAGGGAGAGGGGGTGGAATATAAATAAAGTTTATTATTAAAGTGTATTATTGGTTGTAGCCCAACATTTGGAGGTCCACATGAAAATGGCATCATGGGCTATATTTGGCCCACGGGCCTTGAGTTCGACCCATGTGATCTACATCAGGGTTCCTAACCACTGGTCCTCCAGGTGTTTTGAACTTCAGTTCTTAGAATTCGATTGGCAGTTAGCCAAGAAGGCTGGGGCTTCTGGGAGTTGAAGTCAGGAACACCTGAAGGACTCAAAGCTGGGAACTACTGCCTTCACCATTGAGCACACATACACACACAGATGGAGTTCCCCATAGCACCTGTTTAGCTCCAAAAACAAACAATTTCGCAAGGGGCCAAACCGCCTTATAGGGAACCAACTGGGTGATGGCTCTGTTTAAGCTAGTGATTCTCAACCTGTGGTTCATGGATCACCAGTGGTCCACAAGAACAAAAAAAAAAAAGGTCTGCGGCCTCACCATCTAGAGATGGCAAACCATGTGGCAAATACAGCAACCGGTCTCGCAAAACCCTCCTATAGTGCCAAGGCAAAGGGGATGTTGGGGGGGGGGGGCTGACTGCCCACAAAAAATTACTACTACCACATCATGATTAAATATGGTTTCCTGTGTGTGAGCAGATGGCGACTACTGGATGGCATATGTTCTGTATCAGAAACTTGAGCTGATGTGGTCTATCCAAAGCCATTTTCTGAACCAGCACCCCAAATAACCAAACTGAATCTACAGTTGACCAAAACCCGATTCGTAACCCTTTTGGTACTAATGTTGGAGGGTAGTCCCTGGTCAAAAAAGGTTGGGGACTACTGGTTTCAGCAGGTTGTGTGCAAAAATGCCCTGGGCGCGAGGGCTCTTGCCTTGGTGGGAGTGGAAGCAAGCGAGGGAGGGAGGGAGGGAGGGAGGGAGGCATGGGGGCACCAGAAGGAAAGCCGAGCCTCGCCTCCCTTGTTTTGCGTTCCCTCCCAGGGAGCTCTGAAGCGTGTCTTTGTGGAGAAACGGAGAGGCCCTGAACACACACACGCACACACACACACACACACACACAACCGACACAGCAGCAGCCCGCCGTTCCCTTCTCCGAGGCGCAAAACCAACGTCGGGCGGGGAGAAAGGCGAAGGAGCGCGCCACTTGCCCGCGAATGGGAAGGAGAGAGGGAGGGAGGGCCTTTGGTCTGGCTTGACCTCCCCTGCTCGGGCCAAGAAGGCAAGCCCAGGCAGGCCCAAGGAAGCAAGGGCCCGCGGGGAGAGGGAGGGGGTTGCCCTCCGCCGCGCTTTCTCTTCTGGGCAGCGGGAAGGAAAGAGGCTCCCGGCACGGCGCCCATTCCCTCCCCCCCCATAAGAACCCTCCCCGGCCTGAACGGAGAGCAGAGCAAAGGCCAGCCCCGTCCTTTGGCCTTCACACTCCTCCCAACAGTATCCCTTGTGGTGTGGCATTCAGTTCTCCAAACATGCGCCCTGGTTTTCCAAAGAGAGGCTGCCACTGGCTCCTTCCCTTGCTCTCTCTTTCTCTCCCTCTTCTTGAGTCCCCACGGGGAGAGAGGGCGGCTTATTAAATACATTATTATTATTATTATTCTTCATTCTTTTCTCCCCTTACTTCTTTCCCAATTTCTTACTTTCTCTTTCCCCCTTTCTTTCCGACTCTCCTTTTCTCTCCTCCCCGTCTTTTTCTCCTTTTCTTTCTTCCTTTCCCTCCCAATCTCTCCCTTTCCCGCTTTCTTTTCATCCTTTCTCTCGCGACTCTCTTTTGTCTCCCATTTCTTACTCTTTCCCTTCCTCTCCTGTTCTCTCCTGTTCCTTTCCAACCTTCTCTCTCTCTCCTCTTTTCTACCTCTCCCTTCTCGCTTTCTTTCCTCTTTTTTTACTTTTTCTCGCAGTCCTTCGTGCTCCCTCCCTCCCCCCCGGGGCCTGGCTGCCTTTTGTTGCTGCCACGGCCCAAATTGTGTCAGAGGATATTTTCCCTCCGTTTGCACGTCTCCTGGACACTTCTTCTTTCAAGGAGTTTCCATTTGTTTGCCTGTCTTTTTTTTCCTTCTTGCCTGTGGAAAAGGCTGTTTTGGAAAAGACTTGGTGCCTTCCCTCGCACAGCAAGCCCGCCTCAAGTTGCAAGGGAGAGGGATAAGCCTGCCATGTTTCCTGAAATACAGCATTTTTTTCCTGTACTGTCGAAGGCTTTCATGGCCAGAATCTTTGGGTTGTTGTAGGTTTTTCGGGCTGTATGGCCATGTTCTAGAAGCATTCTCTCCTGAGGTTTCGGTCACAACCTCTGAGGATACCTGTCATCAGGCATGTAGGGGGGGGGGGGCTGGAGGGGCTTAGCACCCCTCCCCCCAATTCTCAGGGTGGTCCACAAGAAGGCCTTACTGGTACATTATTTAAACTGTTATGTGTATTCATATGATCTGATCACTATCCTCAATATATCCCATATGCATGGAGGTATTGGGATAATGATTCAAAAGGTTTGCAAGGGTAGATCCTTTCTCACTCAGACTCCGGAAAAGCAGACTCTGGTTGCACCTCCACTGGAGAATTAATGCAGTTTGTCACCACTTGAACTCATTTGAACTCAGTGGCTGTAGAATCCTCAGAGTTGTAGTTCTCGCAGGACCTTCTCTAAAGAGTGCTGGTGCCTCACTAACCAACAACTCCCAGAATTCAAGGGCATGCACCATGGCAGTTACAATGGTATCAAACTATTCGTTTTCCAGTGCAGATGCACTCAGGATGGGGTGCTGCGTTGCACATCAGCAGCAGTATTGAAGAAACACTGCTTGACTTTTTCCTACTTCATTTTCCCACAGCTTGAACTTCCAATAGGCAATGTGAAGAGAGAATTCCATTTGTGGGACAAAGGGGATTTTATGGGACCATTCCTATTACACCAGGGATTCCCAGCCTTTGGTCCTCCAGGTGTTTTGGACTTCAGCTCCCAGAAACTTTGGCCATTGGCTAGAGTGGCCTAGCTTTCTGGGAGCTGAAGTCCAAAACGACTGGTTGACCAGAGTTTGGGACTATGCAATTATAGCATGGTGATTCCACTTCAGCTGCTATGATTGCATTCTATACAATCCTGAGATAATGGAGTTTAGGAAGAAGTGTTCCTTGAGTGGCCACAAAGTGTCTCTGAACAAACTACAGTTCACGGGATTCAATAAGATGCTGCCACAGCAGCTAACATGGAATACAGCATTATAATATGTAGCATGAAAACGACCCAACTGCCCACACACACAGCCTGGGTCATGATGGTCAGAGTTGATACGTTGATACGTTCCAGCAACATCTGGAGGCAGGGTCGTAGCCCAGGAGGGGGGTCTTGAGGGGCTCAGCCCCCCCCCCAATTCTCAGGGTGGTCCACAAGAAGGCCTTACTGGTACATTATTTAAACTGTTATGTGTATTCATATAATGATCTGATCACCATGCTCAATATATCCCATATGCATGGGGGTATTGGGATAACGATACAAAAGGTTTGCTAGGGTAGATCCTCTCTCATTCAGACTCAGTCCCGCCCCCTCCAAATCAAACTCAGTCGTGCCCCGAATCAAAATCCTGGCTACAGTACTGTCTGGAGGACTAAACATTCACACACACCTCGCCCCCATAGTGATAAACTATGATATACACACCCAAGGGAGCACACAGCTATGGGGCTCTCTCACCCGCAGGGTGAGGAACTGGACTAGATCAAGTGGGAAAGGCATGGGAAGTAGCCATGTTGGCCATGCAGCAAAATAAAATCTAGAATCCACTAAAAAGTGATACCTTTATTAGATACTCAAAACACACAAAACACGTCACACAAGGTTTTGCCCATATTTGCTATTATTATGTATTGGATAGAAGACAGCGAGTGTGAGATGTAGTCTACACGGGCAAAAAAATTCATCTCACATTTTTCTGGTCCATAGTTACTGCATTAATTTTACACATCCTTATTAAATTGAAATGAGAGTGGCATTATGAGCCACACATTTCCACTTGTTAAATGTTGTTTTGAGATGGTCACATGTACACTAAACACTAACAATACAATGAAATAGCAATAATTTTTATCATTTTCACCCTGCATGCTACTGTAAGGATAGCTCTAATATTGGTTGCATAAGCCAAAAAGTGATTTTTTAAAAAACATTATTTGAGCTATTTTTGAAATGTAGGATGCAGCATGAAAAATAGCCGTTTCTGAGTCAAATGATTGCCTCTGGGAACAAACCTTTCATTCACATAATTGGCTGAGTGTGCCTTTTCCTGTTCCTGTGAACCACATTGGCATAGCATGAAGAGGAGATTGAAAGCAACAATATTTCAAAATACATAAAGTAGCCACTAGTGTGCTTGTTTAGAGAAATTTGTGCGTGGGGGGATGTGCTGTAAAAGCTCTATGGAGTCTCTGCACCAAACAGGACAACAACAGTTCACTACATCCATCTTCCCACCCCACTCCACCCGTCTTTACAGCCATTACCTTTTCAATAAAACCATCCTATATCTCTTTTTAAAATATATATATAATCCCAGTACTTCAAATAAGACTGCCATCTTTCCAGAAAGAATATCCATGACAATTGTGAGTGTTGCGCATTTCACTTTATTGGAATGTATGCAGATTTTAAGATGACCATTAGGTTTGAGCTAAAGGTATCTAGTTGGATGGCAACCACAGTTCTAGGAGAGAAGCAGAATAAGGCAATATTACGCTTAATGTTCTTCCACTCGAAGTTTTCACTACACATACAGTCTTTGGCCTAAGACCATTCATTAATATCTAGAGCCACAGAATAACATGAAAATTAGGAATAATTTTGTTTAAATTTAAATCAACACTACATTGTCACTGGCTAAGGATAGCGACTCAAATGTAAAAAGGCATCAGCTATAGCAGAGAAAAGTTTTAGTAGTTCCTATGATTGCCTGGTCAAAGGATAAAAAATATAGCCCTTCATTATTAATCAGCTGCATAGTCAGCTGAGCTGTCAGAGTCTGTCATGTGATCACACAAATTCCTTCATAGCTTCTGGTCAGAAGAGGGTATAGTGCTATGTTAATAGTAACAGTAGTGGGTTTGCCTGCCATGACTTCATGTCTAGGTTTTACAGCATACATAGAATGCAAAACTATAAAGAATGTGAGATACAAAAATATGTCAACAGGATCATCTAGAGAACATCAGGTTCCCCTTTATGGATTTTTCTTTTAAATTCTTTACTGGCAGGAATTCCCATTTGCATATTACATTACATTTCCCTCTGTAGAACAAACACTTGATAACACTTCAATCTGAATTAACATTATTACAGTCCCCACCCCCAGTCTTCTACTGATTGTGCACTGTTGCTAAAGATATACATTTTGTTATAGATGCACAGATATATAATAGGCTCTACTTTTTCAAAATCTGAAAGGTTTTGATGCTGTGTGTATAAAGTTCAACATCTAAGTTAGTTTTAGTATAGACAGGTGGTTGCGACGCCATGCTTGCCTGCTACTGAATTGTCCCAATTTTACCTAGCAAGTTTTCATGGGTGAAACACTCATGCAAACACTCCCACACAACACAAAGAGAAAAATTAATGGACAGAAGAAGGAAGAGGAAATTTCAGATAATGTAACTAACACATTCCTAGTCACCAGAAAAGGCCAGCTCTTCCATCCTATTCCAATGTCTTCTCCTCCCAGGAAGATATGCCCTTTTCAGTCCCCTCCACTCCAAAGTAGAAAAATCAATATTTCTTTAAAAGAACCAAAAATAAGTACTGTATTATTATTACTTGTTGCCTTTGGGGGGGATAAGGTCCCCATCTGTATTGCTTTCAAATATATCCAGCTAAATTCTCCAGATCTTTCCCCACCGCAGATATCTCTATGATCCACTGAGTCCAAATAATAAAGATGTCTCATTTGTTATATAAATCTCTTGTTTTGAAAAGTCCTGCAATGCCAGGAAGATCTTGTTCATACAGCTGATCAGACTTGGGTGATCTTGACTGTTTCAGTCAGGGGTCTGTCTCTCATTAAAGACACCCAGCATTGCTCCAGTCATTCATTTCTGTCTGCAAAGAAGGGTCATTGAGTTCAAACAAAGGATCCATGTTGACAGAACCTGAGAGGTAATCATTTCTCCCTTCATCCCATGGGTGCTGAAGGAATGAAGTGGCAATGAAGGTTTCATCAAAGTCCAAGCTGTTCTGGTTGGCTTCTGTGAGGATGTAATCCTGACCGACGGGGCACCACTCCTGCGGGCAATCAATGTGTCTTCCATGCACAGTCAAGTCTACATCTCTGGTGATGGGGCTGATAGGAGGAGTAATCTCCAGGTCCTCAAAAGTGGAGAAGTCACCATTTATGGTGGTGTCAAAGATGGCCTCCCAGTCGAAGTCACCTTTCAGCGACCCAAGCTCTGTCTGCTCTTCGTGAGTGAGCATTGGGGAACTAGAGAGACGGGCCATCTTGTACATCCGCTTGGGCAGCGGCTGCTTGCGTTTATGGTTCATCTTTCCATCTGCAGGGTTCCAGCTATGATCAGCAGTAACTTCTTCAAACTCCTTAAGCAGTTGCTGGGACTCCGTGTTGATTTTCAGAACATTGTTGCTTTTCCAAGAGGAGACTGCGGCCTGGTGAGCAGAAGAGCTGGAGCAGCCATCCTGCGGGAGTCTCCCAGTGAAAGCTGGATGGATCTGCACTGGAGGCATCCTTCGCTTCTTGAAAGCTCCATTCATGAGTCTGTCTGCATACTGGGGATCAATCTTCCAAAAACCACCTTTTCCTGGCTCATCTTTCTCTCGTGGCACTTTGATAAAGCACTTATTCAAGGACAGATTGTGCCTAATGGAGTTCTGAAATAATTTTAATAAAAAACACAAAATTTAATGTAACTTCAGAAATAAGTATGTTTTGCAGCATGAACATTTGCTATTAATATAGCTGTAGAATTATAAAGGGCTTTCAGAAAGGAACAAGGATAAAACCATTTGTTATAATGAGGCTAAAAGAAATTAATTCTGGAATAGATTTGCAGAACAGTAAGCTCCAGCTGTCCACCAATGTCTACCTGTCCTATCCCCCATAATGATTTTAAGATCAAACAAAAATATTTTTTTCTGATCATATTATGAATGCATTACATTCTTTGTCGATACATTACAAGAATGCAGTTCCCTGAACTGGAGAAATAGTATGAATAAACATGTATATGATCTATAACTTTAAGATAGTCTTCAGATATCAATGACAAGTGAGAAGTGGAGAATGATACCTGGTTCTTTGTGCTTGATATTGTACATGGCTATACTGCACTGAGTTTAAATTCATACATAACCCACAAAATTAGTCCAGTGTTTAGAAAAGTTATTGCCACGGGTGATTATGAGAGTTGTACTACCTAAAATAAGAGTTTTCTAGGTTCTGATATAATACCTAAAATAAGGGGGCAAAGATTTTCTCTCTCTCTTTCACACATATCTCCCATGTGTATGTTTTTGAAGACTATACAGACATCTTTTCTCATACCAGTTATGTAAGCATAGAATTCTTCTAGTCTATTGCAATTGCAGGTCTCCCTCTAATAGCTCATGTAGCAAGGGCTCAGTGAAATTGAGATAAAACAGCGCCACTGTGCAAAAAAAAAATCAGTGGGAAAGCTCTGGGGGGTGCTGAACTGCATATGATATTTTGCAAAAAAAGAAAGATGCATATGGCATTGGCAGCTATGGGATGTTGGTAAGGGCTAGAAAACAAAAGCAGGGTGGAAAGATAGGGGCAAAGCGACCTGGAAAAGGTCAAGTTGGATGAATAGCAACCCTCCTTTTAGAAAATCATGCTATAGATTACAACATTTTGATGTAGATCCCACTTTTTCAATCACTAATTCAGACCTCTTCTGATTTGAACTGGATTATATGGTGGTGTGGACTCATATAAATAATGTGGATTATATGATTTGATAATCTGGATTATATGGCAATGTAGAAGGGGCCTCTGATAGATTACTATATTACAGTGAGTCTACTAGAATGAAATATTGATGGGCAAACTAGAGAGGAACAAAGTGCATTCCAGTGAAGATACTTATCAAATATTAGGAAAAAAGCAAAGTTTCTATATACATTTTATCTCCCACTAATGATTTGCAGTGTTCTCTGTACATAGAAGGCAAAAAGAGAATGATGGGGAAGGGAGGGAACACATGTTCCCACTTGCTATTCTGCAATGTTATTAGATGTTGGCTAGAGGAAAAGGTAGAAATTTATACAATGTATTGCCTGGTGCTCCAGTTCATGAAAACTATCTGGAGGAGGTTTCGCCTTAATACAAGACAAGATAATTGCAAAGGTCATCAACATTTCTTGACTGTTACTCATATAATTAAGATGTTACTTGAATATGACCAAGACATTAACTAAAAATGGTTTTTCTCAGCCTGAAAAAATGTACACATTAGGTATGGACTCCAACAGGCTGATTTGCAGTGAAAGGCATACAGCTTTAATGACTAAAAAATCATAGAAATCCATACATGCTATTGAGGAAAAAATTGAGGAAACAAAATTCTTACTGTGCTGCCAGAAACAAAGTACAAAATAATGTTCTCCATCCAATTCACACAGAAAAACTAAAATACATCACAATTGAAGCTTACTTCAACACTGGGAAAAGACAGCACTCTCCTGTCCAAGGGAAACAGCTAATTTGAGGGATGCAGAAGACGTCATGTGACAGAGACAGATCTGTGCTGCAAGAACCCCAACATTGCTGCCTGAGGCAGTTTCCTTGCTCTGCATAATGGCAAGGTCAATTCAGTAACTTCTCTATAAGACAGTTTAATAAAAAGGCAACCTACTGTGTCAGAAATTCCCCACATTGTAGAAAACTTCAGAACCTAGATTTTCCATGTATATCAGCATAGTATAGCAGGGGTTGTTTCAGATGTGACCACCTTGAATCATGACAAGAACCTAAAAGGAACTTTGGCATGTCTGTCCAGGACATGGTGAGTGCCTGACCTTAGCCCAGCTTAGCAGTTCAGAAACAAATGTGAGTAGATAAATAGGAACCACATTAAAGCAGGGAGGTATTTTAGTCACAACATTTTGCTCAGAAAAAGGAAGTTTACAAAGAAAGAAAAGCTATTTGGCAAGGAGATGGACTGAGAGCACCCCCCTCTAAAGATGTCAAAAGATCGGAAAAGCCTATATATATGCCTCTATCTGTTGTCTGTCTTGTCATTGTATAACCAGCACTGAATGTTTGCCGTATATGTGTTCTGTGATCCACCCTGAGACCCCTTTGGGGTGAGAAGGCTGGAATATAAATATAGTAAATAAAAATAAATAAACACATCATCAGGTACCACCTCTTGCTGAGTTAAGCCTGCAATATGTTCATCTATAATTCACTGCAAATGAGTCTCTCGAGGATTTATCTCACAGCCAAACACATACATAGGTCATGTCATATGCCTCCAAACAAAGCCCTCCCTGGTGTCTCAAGTTTAGTAAAGATAGAATTAACTCCTTAGGAAGGTATTTGTATGTCTTACAATAAGCAGTCCAAACTCATACATTCATATCTAGGCAACACCACCAGAGCTCACACTAACATACCGAAAAGGGATGTTTGTGTGCATGAAAAGGTTTAAATCTAACATTATAAATATGCACGTTTACAGTTATGCTTCTCCTTTATTCAGTGCAAGTTAACCTTCAAGGCTCCCTCCTCACATTGTGTTCCCTAGATCCCATTTTCTCTTGTGTGGTCTGAAGAAACACAGGGTTTGCTTCACTTATTTCAGTTAGAAGTAGTCAAGAACTTCGGAATTATATTTTTAATATCATCCATGCCTGAGCCAGTAACTTCTCCATTTTCTGAATAATTCACAGTAATTTCCTCAATGTGGAATGGAAAAGAAATATCTCCGATATTCTCAAAATTAGGAATAAAAATGATTTCCTGAAGTGATTAAGAGGCTAGATAAGTAAGAATAAATGTTTCGTGACTATTACCATTGTTTTAACTGCCATGGCAGCCACAAAGCAAATATTGTGTTTGCAGTTGGAGGACCATACAACTGCAAAGAGACGTAGGGGGGAAAAAAGGTTAGTAAGAAGGGAACATCATGCAAAATCTGCACACTTGTTGATTGTGTTTATTTGCACACCTATCAGAGACACACACATCTTTGTGTGGTGATGGATCACCTTCTACTTGCATTGGGCTTTTTATTAAACCGCCCTCTGAATTGTCATAAAAAAGTTTTAAAAATCACAGTCACTGTGAGTACAAAAGAGAAAGCTAGAGACCCAAGGAAGGGGCATTTTCTGTCACCATAGAGCTTTTTTCAAAAAAGAGAATGAATGTGTGAATGTGTGTGATGTGCACAATCAGAAAGGAAACTTAGTTATTGGGTAAAGAACACTGTCTTACTTTCTTACACGGTACAAAGCTGGGAGGTTGTTACAAGATTGGATATGGTGAAGGATTGTGAGTAGAGGTTTTTTTTAAATGTTGCCTAGATATCTTTATGCTTATTCATCCATAATCCGTACTGCCAAAGACCAAAAGCAAGGCTTGAATGCCTGGAGGGCTAATTTTTTTTATTTAAAAAAAACAAAACCCATTCCTCAAGGCTGAAACTCCCTGGGCATCTTGGCTCCTCTCCAAAGCACATAGCTCCCACAGGAATCTCTCTCCATCCCCCACCCCCACTCGCTTATGGGTGGCATGGCATTTTGACTCTGTGTCTGCACTTACAGGAACTGGGGTTGGCCAGGCGGGTGAGAACACAGCAGTGGTGGGAGAAAAGTAAAAAGAAAGGAGAAAAAGTGAGAAATTCCTGCAACTATGCTGATCTTTGAGGAGTCAGAATTTACAGTTTAATGAAATTTTACAAGGGTCAGAGAATACTCCCCTTCCCTGCATGAGAGTTACTCTGAATCTACTGTCCTTGCCTACGGTTGATTATTACCCAGCTAGTTAGCATATTTATCATTTCCCCCTGCAGGGATCAGTTGAACCACCTGCATCTTTGTAAAATGGTACTGAACACTTTAAAAGAAAGGAACAAAAACAAGGAGAACAATCTTCTAATGGAAACACAAAGGAGAATAAACAAGAATATATTTTTATTCTATCTCTCTGTCCATTTTAGTTCAAGAGTCTCATCTAATTTAGTTCTAATACTGAGAAATCCCAAGAAACATACAATGTCCCATTCTAGAACGATGTCATGGAAAACCTAATTGGTGCAGAAATTTGGAGATGGAGTTTAAATAATTGAATCAAATAATTTTCATTAATCACTTTTTTTGTTTTCTTAAAACTGCAGCATGCATATCCTGGCTAGAGTTGCCCAAGGATGAAAACTACAGTGTTGATTTCAGAGTCTGAAGACCACAGGCATGTTCACACTGGTTTCCTTCCCATTTTGGTATGTTTCATTTGCTATCAAATTCAGCTGTGTTAAATCCAGTTGTTGCCATCAGCAAAGCAGTACCAGTTATTGCCTATAGTTACTTCATTATGATTCCATCATAATTGCCATGGCAGCATCCTATGGAATCCTGGGCTTGTCTTTGGGTCAGACACACCAGAGGATAATAGCTCCATGCGCAAAATGCCTCCATGCGCAAAATGAAATCAGAGAGTCAGACCTGAGTAGCATTAAAAAGCCCTTGGAATATTTCACTACAACATCTCCTTTTGCAGGTGAGTCTTATATGGATGTTTACTATATTTAATCAAGAGCACATAATACTGGGTGGTGGAACATCCGTTGACATAGAAGGGTGGATATTACATTATGTGATTACTACTTTGGCTTTTTTAATGGTCTCTGTTACTTGTGCTTCCTAAAGTTAGAATCATTTTGTGAGATGAAAATAAATGAATCTGGGTTATTACTAAATTGGACCATGATGGGAAATAGCTTGGAGAAAAGGAAGGCTTTTGTCCAACTCAGCTTCTCGTTGCTCCCACATTTCCCTCTCTCTTTTCTGTCTTTTCTTCATTTCTTAGAAAATTGCAGCTTTGTTAATACCATTTCAACGCCAAGTCCTGATGTTATTAGCAAGAAGATGAAACAAATTTCAAAAGCTGAATAGTATATAAAACAAAAGTGAAAGGAAAGAAAATTACCTAATCCAGTGGCTTTTTTGAATTAATGTTTTTGGTCAGTTAAGGAAATTTTTAATATTCAGCTGAATATAACAGTTACCCACCAGATCCGAAGCAAAATAGGGATGGGGAACTTCTGGCCCTCAAGATGTTGGGTGACAATTGCTATAATCTCTGACCATTGGTTATGCTGGCTGGGGTGAAAGGAGTTCAATGTAATACAGAGAACAACAGGTTTCCCACCTTCTAGACGATGAACCACCCTACACTCATGTTATGCAAGATACGAACCCGAATTGTGTTGGTTAGTTGGGAGCCTTCCACACAGCCATATAACCCAGAATATCAAGGCAGATAATCCACAATATCTGTTTTGAACTGGGTTATCGGAATCCACACTGCCATATAATGCAGTTCAATGTGGATTTTATACAGCTGTGTGGAAGGGGCCTCAATTAATTACTGAATAGTGAATCTGTATACAAGTCAATCCCAGTGATTCAATGGGTTTACTTTAATTAAGACTAAAGATAAGATTCAGGCCTGTGTCTTTGTAGCTGTGTATAAAGGCTGTGTATAAAGCACCACACGTTGTAAGCTTCAAGTCATTCTGTTTAAGAGAGAATGTGTTGTTGTAGGCAAGGGAAGAATATGATAGGGAGGCACTACTCAAGGTATCAAAATTTGAAAAAAGCACAGGTGTGAATTAGGGGAGTGCAGAACGTTCCTTTCAAATGTTGCTTTCTCCCCACATACATTGCCCAAGGTGATGGGTAGCAATAACACTCAGCCCTAAAGGTCACGAAGTTCTAAATAACTAGACAAATGAAGGCCTGATTATGACAATAGTGTTAAAATTATCTTTCTGTAAGAGCAAGTGGTTGAACCTTAGTTATATTCATAACAATTATACCACTGAGAGCATATTATAAATTTATGCTAACCTAAGATAATTTCTTTAAATTAACATTTCCAGAATTCAGGGAGCTGTAGGTTTTTAAAAAGCCTTTCCTAAACTATGGTCTCAACCACTTTTCTAGAAACAGCAAAGTGTGTTTCTATAAAAGTGGTTGAGAGATCCCATGATGACAGTGATTCACATGTTAAATAGTTCTCTTGTGTTACGACCTCATTGTCACTACACTGGGAGGCTTTGGATGTTGAACTAGGGTTCTGGAGGCCAGGGTTCATATTCAGACTCAACCAGGGAAATCCCCTGGGAAAGTCTCCCTTGGGAAAGCCCCCTTTTCTCAGCCTCTGAGGAAGCCAATGTCAACCTTCCCTGAACAAATTTTGTCAAGAATAGTTGTTAATAATAATGTTGTAAATTGGAAATGACTTAAAGGCATATTACAACAATGCAGTATACCAGTTTCGGAGGTAGTCCTGTAACATGAGCTCTAGAACAGTCTACCATTTTCTTATATACCATATGTAAGCTCTCAAAATCTGATTTAAAAACAAAGTCTGCTAGAAACAGGGGACACAAATGAGACTGTCATCATCACCTTCTCTGATGTCATCAATATGATATCTGATCATACATAATCTAACTGGACCACTAATCACTGGAGACACACACAAATATTTCTTTTGCAATAAGGGCCAGGACAGTGGGCTTGACTTCAGAGACCAAACTCTACAATTGTGTCTCAAGATAGAGTTTTTCCTACATAGCACATGGACAGCTTTTTCCTTTAGATAAAATGAATTTCTGGACAAAATCATCTTTCAGAATGAGAGGGAAAGCCCAATATTGTGATTGTGTGTGGTCAAATCATTCCCAACTTATGGTGACCCTAAAACAATCCTATTGTGGAGTTTTCTTGGCAACATTTGTTCAGAGAGGGTTTCCCATTGTTTTTTCCCTGAGGGTAAAAGAATGTGACTTGTCCAGGATACTGGATTCAAAATGGAATGTCTTTCAGTTTGTAGTTTTTTCAGGCAGACAAACATTGCAAGAACAAATTACATCATGACTATTTAGTACAGGCATGTAGCCAGGGGGCTAAGGGGCTTCAGCCCGCCCCCCCGAAATTCTCAGGGTGGTCCATGAAAAGGCCTTACTGGTACATTATTTAAACTGTTATGTTTATTCATATCATGATCTGATCACCATGCTCACTATATCCCACATTAATGGGGTTATTGGGATAACAATACAAAAGGTTTGCTAGGGTAGACCCTCTTCCACCCAGTCTCAGCCCCCCCCCCCCGAACCAAACTCACCCCCCCCGAATCAAAATCCTGGCTACGGCCCTGATTTAGTAGCAATGCTACAGTAATAGAGTCAGAAAGGCCAGCCCTTTCATTGGACCAGCTCAGGTCACTGAGAAGTAGGGAACTGTAGCAAAGTAAAAGGGAAGATCTAGCTGCTTTGTGCCTCCAGATGTGGTAAATGTTGTCCCATTCATACTGTTGAAATAAAATTCATGGCATGGTAGGAAGAGTCATATTTTTTCCTAGATAACAAAATATCTTTGCCAGTGAATGCTCAACAAGCACTTTATAAAGGCCTGGTGAACAATCCTTACCTGGGTTTCTCCTGGATTTCGTTCCTTTTTCTCAATGAACATTTAGTGTTTCACTTATAAACAACTGACTCAAAAAGTATTTTGAAATCCAATGAACCAAAGAGATAATTCATCCTGGCAAATATCACACAAACCAAGTAGAAAAGAAGATGGTGCTTGTGAAGAACAGAGATCTCTTGGCACCAAGATTGGTGCTGTCAGACTGCAAGAAATAGTTTTAAAAGGTGATGGCAGCGGGCTTCATCTTGCTGACCACAGCACTTCTGAACTTTATGAAGGCTTTATGTGTCCACTCTATCTTTCCTAGAGATTAAAGTATCATTGCACATACCAAACAGTTTGGATGTAATATTCCAATAGTCTCAGACACTCATGTCTAGTATCCCAACCCAATCTTTAAATTTTCCTCTATTCTCGGTGAAGGTTCTCTGTCTCTAGTCTTGTAAAGCATCAAGTGACATGGGTAATGTACATTTATTTATTTTCCTCCAGTGGAAACCTCAGTGGAAACCAACACAGCTAATACTTTACCTTTGTCTCATAGATCAAGTGAAAGGGCTTTTAGGGAAAAAAGGCATTTTTATTTGTAGTCCCCCCCCCCCCGGACCCCTTTTCTTCCACTGCTAGCAGAGTAGTTGAGTCAAAATTGTGATACAAACTGACCTGTGCTGATCTTCCTCAGCTACAGTTCCTCCATGGTATATACATGCTTGGTAGCTAACCAGCAATTATGCAAATTGTAGTACTAGCAACTAGTGGCTATGTCAGTGGATCAGTGGAGCTACTATGAATTTTGGTCCACAGTTTAAAGAAATCTTCCAAATTTGTGAATCCTATCCTGAAGCAGGATCAGCACCTTAGATGGCTCCTGAAGTGGATTCCCTATCCCAGTGGCATGGGTCCACCAGATGCTACCCAGTGTAACACCATGTAAGTGGAGACTTGGCTTGTTAAATACCAAATTCTAAGAATCTGTTAGGGATCCAATTACTTCATAATGAGGATAGTACCATATGCAAGGGATTCGTTTTCAAAGCCCCTCTAATGAGATTGCTTCTTCAGTATTTGAATAAAGAATAAAGACATCTCACTGTGAAGAATAAAATTCCTGGCAAAGCTTAGAAGCCTACTTTAATTTCTGAAAAGCAAATATCCAGAGAGTATTTGTTGTGGTTCTGTTTTTATGTTTTGTAAGAACTAATGGACTCTTGGGGAATGGATGCAAACTATCCACAAGATTTGTAGGGTTATTGCTGTCTTCATTCTCTATCTCTAATTGTTCCCCTTGTTTCTTGAATCCAACCCCCAATTTATGACTGGCAGGTTTTACAGCATCAGGAATATAGTATTAGAAATAATCACCCTTTTCCCATCTTTCCTTTCCTTTATACTTTGACCTATTCACTCCTCTTTTTGTAATTTATCCTGTACTCTAGAAATTGAAGTGAACCACACAAATACTATGATTGTCTGAAGTACAGAAAAAGGACAAACATTCCCTCAAACATCCACAGTATTTGTCCTACAGTAAAGACATATTTAATTGGCAGCTTTAAATTGAGAAAATGTTTTGTTTACATTGTTCTGCCTTCTTGTTTATATTAACATTGGTGTACTACTAAGTGCTTGCCCTAGGCAAAACACTAAGATGGCTAATATACCAAGCAACAGTAATTGAACTCAGGGGAAAATGAAGCAGAGAAGAGAGATGCAGCATGATAAAAATTGCTTACTAATGTAATGTGAGTGAGGTGATTGATTGTGAAAAGATCATGATGGTCTTGCCACACCTGGTCAGGATCTAAGCAACCTGGTCCTCTGGTGAGGTGGCAGAACATAAAAGATCTTAGGTTTCATATGAAGAAATATGATTGAGATATCAGGGTGCTCGTGTCTAAGTTAGGAAAACTAAGAAGTGGTTGCTGGTTTAATGTAACTGTCTAAAGAACAGATTTCTCCTTCAGCATATTAAGATGTAAGTCTACTTTGCATAGCAGTCACCTCTAGTAATAATGAGGATTAAAAAGAATTCCAAAATCATCATGTTCAACCATCATAAATCATATGGACAGCTAAGCCAATTTGAGAAGGTAGTTAGTACTGTACCACAGTGGGGATCCAGCATAACACTGGAAGGTGACAACTGTGACCAGATAACTGGATATCCTCCTCCCAGGGCAAATGCCAAAATGCTGAGGGATAGAGACTCTGCCAGCCACCTACCTGCCATGTGGGGTCAGCATGCCGGAAATAGCAGAAATTATCTGTAATCCACTTGTAGATGTCTGAGAGAGTGATTTTAGTTTTCTTACTGGCTTCCATTGCCATGCAGATGAGTGTGGCATAGGAATAAGGAGGCTTCACATGGGGGTTGGTCTTGTAATCTATGTCTTCCAATGGCTGGCCTTGAAGGTGTGCAGTCCTTGACGTAGAAGAGGAGATTGGCTTGCCAGGTGTATGGGGCATCCCCATGCAGGCTGGATCACCAGCCAGGGGGGAACACGGTGCCGCTGAACCAGGAATTTTGTGATAACCATGAGGATCTGTACTGCACGGGGAAGACGAGGACTTCCCCATGTTGGCGTTGATTATGGAAAACTCTTGAAGCCACTGAAGGCTGGTCAAACTGTCGTCCAGGTTCCCTGAATCCACCATGCTGTTTTCCTGACCTTTCTCTTCCTCTGACTGTATGTTCAGCCAGCTGTCAGTCATGTCAATGGAAGCCAAAATAGGCAGGTCCAACATTCAGAAATTGTGGGGAAGCAGGAAGGGGGCAAAAGGGAAAGGTCGGGGGGGGGGGGCAGGGGGATGACAATCCTGCAACAACAATGTGAAGAAGTTCAAAGTTTCCAACAACTGGGCAGTTCACAAAGACATACTTTGCCAGATAAACATAAAAAGCACAGATTGATATCTGTCTGTCTGTCTATCTCTATCCATCCATCCATCTATCCATCAGTCTCCTAAAGAACTGAATTTTGGTTGTGTGCCGTAGGCGGCCGGTACTCATTGATTGGCCTGCTTTATGTAGACCACAGACGTCAGAAGGGTGGAATTTGCCCAAATTCCTGTTTCTCTTTTCTGGCAAGGTGGTTCTCCAAACTGCCAAGAACTCAAGTGGCTTTGTCCCTATAAGAATACCACTCAAATCTAGAGAGAAGCATCCAACTGAAATTACTACTGGTACACACACACAGAGACACACGGGGGACAACAGGCCATTTTTCAGTTTCATAACTAAACAAATCCTTAATTTATAAAATTGGCACTTTTAAACCTTTTCGAGGGAAAACTGAGAGACCACTGCATCTGTTTAGTCTAATCTGGCCATACAACAGCACTACTGTATCTTTTTTAAAAAAATCAGCAGATGTATGGAAGTGGATATTTAAAGCTCTGGTCCTAAGTTGAATATACACTTACCTGGGAGTAAGCTCCACCAAAACTCAATTGGACATACTTCTAAACAGAGCTTACTAGATTGTGCTAATAATTATACTATCAGACTGTGAAGAAGGCTGGACATTTTAAATATACGACTCATTGTTGCCACTAGAATTTACAGCTGATTGGAACTCAAGCAACCGGAACTCTCAATCAACTGGCAAAAAACTGAAGACATACTCCTTTAAATTAAAAAGCTGCTTTTATAATACTAGTAAAACTCTGTTACACCGAGTTAAGGTTTTGTTTATTTGTCTTAATTTGATTTTAATTACAGTTTTCAATATTAACATCAAATCAGTACAGAATGGTATAGTATGGTGTATAGTATTAATTTGGTCTATTTCTAATAGTAGCTCTCAAACAACCAGAAACTATATTCATCCAGCATCTACCAATCCTTGTGTGCTGGTTAACTGAGAGTCTACTGTAATTTCCTGGCTGTTTGGAAAATATATTAAGTAAAATGGAAATTCTATCTCTAGCAACACAACTCAGTCATAAGATGAAGCACTTTTATTTATTTTATTCTCCCCAGTGTTGAACAGATCATGGGATGAATGGATGGATGATAGACACAGACAGATAGCTGACTGATTTCAACAGAACTTCATTTAAGAGTGAAAGTACATCCCCTTTCCTTCAGGCTAGCGTAAACTTCAACTGAGTAGGCTAAACTGTCTTGTATATTGGATAAATATACACAGAGAATACCTGAAGTAAAGGTAAAAGTTTCCCCTTGACATTAAGACTAGTTGTGTCCGACTCTGGGGGTTGTGATAGCCTCTAATAGGGCTTAACTGTAATGCCGTCCTGTGCTCATCTCCATTTCTAAGCTGAAGAGCCGGCATTGTCCAAGGGCATATGGCCGGCATGACTGCATGGAGTGCCATTACCTTTCTGCCAGAGCAGTACCTATTGATCTACTCACATTTGCATGTTTTTGAACTGGTAGGTTGGCAGAAGCTGGAGCTAACAGTGGGAGCTCAGTCTGCTCCCCGGATTTGAACCACCGACCTTTCAGTTAGCAAGTTCAGCAGCTCAGTGGTTTAACATGCTGTGCTTTATTTATATCCCACCCCATTTCCTCTAGGGGACTCGGGGTGGCTTAGAAGACAGTAACATCTAAGTACATTGAAAATCTTGTTGGCCTTGACTATAATGTGTGCATGCATCAAGGCATTATTAGTTGTAATAGAGGCCAAGAGACTTGTATATAAGTAACCACAAGCTAGAAACCCAAGATCTACACCAGCCCTCTTCACATTACATACATGAAACAAAACTAAAACACCACATATATTTCAAAGCAGATTATCGATTTCTATATGAGGCCCAGATAAGGAGAAAGAGAGGATGATATTTATAATAGTAACTTTGTTACCCATCTCTCCTCACTGCTCAACGAATGAATATGTAAAGGTAAAGATTTCCCCTTGACATTAAGTCCAGTTGTGTCCGACTCTTGGGGGGTGGGTGGGTGCTCATCTCCATTTCTAAGCTGAAGAGCTCACATTGTCCGTAGACACCTCCAAGGTCATGTGGCCAGCATGACTGCATGGAGCGCTGTTACCTTCCCGCAGAAGCGATATCTATTGATCTACTAACATTTGCATGTTTTTAACTCCCAGGTTGGTAGCAGTTGGGGCTAACAGCAGGAGCTCACACTGCTCTCTGTATTCGAACTGCTGATCTTTCAGTAAGCAAATTCAGTAGCTCAATGGTTTAACCTGCTGCACCACCAGATGTCTTATATATCGGGTGGTAAATATGCACACTTACACAGATCATACCTGAGACATCTTGTTGGTCTTGGCTATAATGTATGTGTGCATCGAGGCATTATTAGTAGAGTAATAGAGGCCCAGGGCCCTTCCACACAGCCATATAACCCGGAATATCAAGGCAGAAAATCCCACAATATTTGCTTTGAACTGGGTTATCTGAGTCCGCTGCCATATATCCCAATTCAAACCAGAAAATGTGGGGGGTTTATTCAGCTGTGTAGAAGGGACCCACATGACTTGTATTTATTTATTTTATTAATTAATTAATTATTCACTTTTATATACCGCTCCTCCCTGCAGGCTCGGGGCGGTGTACATAGAAACAATAAAATATACATAAAACAGTTTGGATATGTAAAAACACAAGGATATGGACAGGATTATCAGGAGGCGCCTAGAGTAAAGTAACTACAAGCTAAAAACTCAAGATCCATATTAGCCCTCTTCACATTACATACACAAAACAAAACTAAAACACAAAGCATATCTCAGAGAAGGTTATTGGTTTCCTATACGAGGCCCGGATAAGGAGAAAGGTTGGATAATACTCATAATAGTAATTTTGTTACTCATCTCTCCTCACTGTTCGAGGAGGGATACAACAGGGTTAAAACAGACAAAATACCCTTAAAATGCCCATATCACAACACACACAGCAAAAGCTGACACTAATACCAACCAAATTAGCAATACAAATCCAGTTAATAATAATAATAATAATAATAATAGTGATCAACACAAAAGTTTGCTGTCAAAGAAGAAAGTGCGAAAAATGGGGATCTGGCTTTTCAAGGCCACATCTATACTGCCATATAATACAGTTTGAAACTGCATTATATGGTCAGTGTAAACAGATGCATTATCTGTGTCCACACTGGCTATCTATGCAGCTCAGGTGCATGGTATGGCCCTGTAGAGCAGTGGTTCTCAACCTTCCTAATGCCACGACCCCTTTATACAGTTCCTCATGTTGTGGGGAGACCCCCAACCATAATATTTTCATTTCTACTTTGTCACTGTAATTTTGCTACTGTTATGAATTGTAATGTAAATGTCTGATATGCATGATATATTGACACAAATACCCAATACGCCCAATTTGGCACAATTACCCGATACACCAAATTTTGAATACTTGTGGGATTGGGAGGGGGGATAGATTTTGTCATTTGGGAGTTGTAGTTGCTGGGATTTATAGTTCACCTACAATCAAAGAGCATTCTGAAACCCACAAACAATAGAATTGGGCCAAACTTCCCACATAGAACCCCCTGATGGTCTGTGTTTTCTGATGATCTCTGACACCCCTTCGCGACCCCTCCAGGGGTCCCGACCCCCAGGTTGAGAAACACTGCTGTAGAGAGAGATGTGAGGCCCAAGAAGACCATGAAGCCCAGGCCTGTCTCCCCTCTGGGCCTGGCAGAGGAAGGAATCCGGGTTCTCTTACCTGATCCTAAGGAGGGATCCCACCGCTGCCAATGTTTACAACTAGAAGAGGGGCTGCTCTGGGGGGCGAAGTTTAAGGAGAGGGGAAAGGGGGGGGGAGAGAAAGAGGGCCCCCAAATTCCGACTGTTTTGCAGTTGGGTGATTAATGTCTCCCCCGGCTGCCAGAGCGCCCTTTTTTACTCCTCATCCGCTGAGATTTGTAAGCCTCCGAAGGAGGACTGTCCATAAGTAGCCGCTCCAAAAGGCTTCTCCGGCTGCCATGGCGACGCCCCGCCTCCGTAAACAGCTTCCGCGCTCCCCATTGGCCGGCGCGTCGCCATGGAGAGCGCGAGCGGCCCTGGACGGTTGGCTTCGCAAGGAACTGCCTTGGTGCCCTTCCATCAAGGAACTGCCTTGGTGCCCTTCCATCAATCTCTCTCCCCCCCTCCTCCCCTCTCTCTCTCTCACACACACATGCTTTACTACTACTATTACTCCTTCCAAAAACTCCTCCTTTTGCCACCTTTTGCCACCAGAAGGGGGAAAGCTGGGCGCTTGGGGTCCCCCAGAGGCCTGTTTTGGGGCTTGCACAAACTCCCCAAGCCAAGACACACAAACCTTTCTCCTCAAGCTGTTGTGATGGATTGGCTGTGGACAATGGGCCTCTCTCTCTCTCTCTCTCTCTCTCTCTCTCTCTCTCTCTCTCTCTCTCTCTCTCTCTCTCTCTGGGAGCTGTGTCAAGTGGGCTTGAATTAGTCTTAATGAAACCCACTCAGCCCTCTCCATGGCTACCCCAGGCTAATAAGTGTCCAGTAGTTACAGCCCCCCTCCCTCCCTGACAATGGGGCCAAGAAGAGGCCCAGCCAAGCAACCAGAAAGATCCATGGCTCCTTCCTTGAGAAGAATGGGGGGCACCTCCCTCGCCTTCATCCTCCCTCCTCAGCATTTTGGCACACACTCCATGGAGTTTGGCCGTGCATAACTATCTACTACAGTGTTTCTCAACCATTTTTGAGCTGCGGCACACTTTTAACATTTAAAAAATCCGGGGCACACCACCAACCAAAATGACACAAAATGACACTCTAACACAGTAAAGAACGGCTGGGGTTGGTGGCCTGCTGGGAGCAGCTGCTGGTGCCAAAGCCAGGGAGGGCGGAGCCAGGCGGTGCCATGCCCCGCCCCTACCCCCGGTTTCACCTCTCCCAGCAGCTGCTCCAGCCTTGAGGGGGCAGTGCCAAGCCACTGGTGCCAGAGCCAGCACAATGCTGGCTTGGCACTGTCCCCTCAAGGCTGGAGCAGCTGCTGGGAGTGCCCAAGCCGGGGGAGGGGGCAGAGCCAGGCCGCGCCATGCCCCGCCCCTCCCCCCAGCTTCAGATCTCCTACAGAGGAGCATGAGCGGTGGACGGGCTTCAGTGGGCGGGGCTCCTCCACACGGCTTCAGCGAGCGAGCGGCGAGAGTCATGGTGGGAGTCATGGCGGATTGGAGGCTGGCTGGGGAAATGGCCAAAGGAGGCGGCGCGGTCCCTTCTTCTTTTTCTTCGCCACTGCCGGCCCTTCCTCCCTCCCCCAAGCAGCAGGGGTTCGGCAGGAGGGGGGAGGAAGGGGGGCAGAGAGCTTTTCTTGCGGCACAGCAGGAGGTCCATCACGGCACACTAGTGTGCCACGGCACACTGGTTGAGAAAGACTGATCTACTAGACTGTGAAACGGTGGATGCCTCAGTTGCCATATTGTGATAGTGGTTTTGATAAAGCGCCTATCAGTGCGAAACGGAGAAGGATTCCTTATGCTGCCGTCAACCAGGCTTTTGATGTTCTAAACATTGGCACCACTTGATATGATTTCGCTCTTCATATGCACGTCATCTACTATTGGACTATGATAATGAACTTTAATTTGTGATATCTCCATTCTCCAGACCAGTGAACTCTATGTCCATGGACTTAATATTGACAGAATGTACTGATTGAATTGCGGTCTGTGAGTACTACATTGACTGATTGAATACACAAGAATATTGATGTTTCAAATCTAAACAATTTTGATTATTGCCTTTATTTCATTTGGGTCTTTACACTTGTGCTTTGCATTGGTAATACCAGTACCTGTATTTTTTGCACACACAAGGAGGCCTTGGCTTTGCGGCCCTCCTCACCCCTTCCCTCATCTTGGCCTGCCTTGGCCTTCCCTCTGCCCTCCAACGCACCCCAGGCTTTTAATTAATTCAATCAAACATCTTGTAGGCCCTTATGGAGTGGCCTTGATGGGACGCGGCTGAAGAGAGTCATCTCTAGAGGATTTGGGGGGGGGGGGGAGGCATTCATGCACAAAGGTCTTGGCTCTCCTTGAACCTCGGCTGATCCCAGATATCATCTTTCATGCGGCTCAAAATTGGGGGGGCACATGCGACTGAAGGGGCATTGAAGTCCAGAAAGCCCCTTCGCTTGATCTTTGAGCCACCAGATCAAGGGCTAGCCAAGAAAGGTGGCAGAGGCCAAACTGGCGGGTCCTCTGTTTTTAATGAAGTGACTCGGGTCATCGTCCTACATAATAGGCTTCCCCATTCTCCCCTTTTTCTCCTCCTCCTCCCTCTCAGGAAAAAAAAAGATGATTGAAAATGTTAGGTACTTATTTCATTTTTTATACCCTGCCCTTTCTCCAGAGGCAGGCATGGAGTCGAAATTCTCAGGGTGGTCTGCAAGAAGGCCTTACTGGTACATTATTTAGTTATGTGTATTCATATAATGATCTGATCACCATGCTCAATATATCCCATATGCATGGGGATATTGGGATAACGATACAAAAGGTTTGCTAGGGTAGATCCTCTCTCACCCAGCTCCACCTCCCCCCCCCCCCCCCCGGATCAAACTCTGCTCCCTACCCCAAATCAAAATCCTGGATACGGTACTGTCCAGACGGGTCAGGGCAGATCAGATGACTCCCTGCCTTTTTATCCTTAACACCAAACACCCTCCTAGAAGACTAAACTGCGGCTGTCATACTTTGGACATGTAACGAGAAGACAGGGCTTTGCCAGAAAAGATCAAGGATGCTTAGTTATATGGAGGGCAGTAGGTGATTAAGGGTGCATCTAGATTGCAGAATAATGCATTTTGATACCTCTTTAGCTGCCATGTAATCCTGGGAGTTGTAGTTTTATGAGGACTTTCATTTTCTCTATCAAGAGCACTGGTGCCTCATCAAACTGCAATTGTATTGAATCATTGCAGCTACAGTGTGGATGCACCTTTGGAGGTCTCTCATTCATGAAGTCAGTGGTTCCCAACCTTTTCTTGACCAGAGGCCATTTGATCAGGGACCATTTTGACCAGGAACCACTCTCCAACATTTGTACCAAAAGTACAAATCTGTTTTTGGGGTGGTTTTGGTTATTTGGGGTGCTGATTCAGAAAATTGCATTGGCTAGACCACATCAGCTCTAGTTTCTGATACAGAACATATGCCATCCTGTAGTCACAATCTGCTAGCCCACAGAAAACCATAATTAATAAGCCTCGGCGCTATAAGAGGGTTACTCTCGCTGCAAAGAGGTGGTAATGGTGAGGCCACGGACCATATTTTAGTTGTTGCAGACCACTGGTGGTCCACGGACCACAGGTTAGAAACCACTGTCATAGGCCAAAATCAACTTGAGGGCAGTTGACAGCAAAAACCTTTGGAGGCTGGTGAGGCCATCAGACAACTAGGCCAAGGGATACTTAGGGATGGGCAGAAGTTACCCCCTCCTAATTGCCATTTGTGAAGAAGTTTTTTTCACATATGCCTAAGGTTCCCTCACACCTCCCCCCATACTCCTTTGATGCCAAATCCAAAATAGAATACTGTCTTACAAGTAGAAAAGTAAGCTTACCTCTTTCAGGTTCGCTGATGCTCTGGGATATATTTTGTAATGAAGAGACTCCGCTCTGCATTGGTGTGGTGACATCACAACCCTTGGCAAAGGGGTATTCAAACATTCCTGTTAATCAGTCACCTTTTCTACATTATCTTTTAAAAACTATCTGCGCTAGAAGAGGGGTGAAAAAGGAATACACAGAAAGCACTCCAAATGGAGAGCAATTCATAAAGAAGCTTGTCTCATTTTCAGTTTGCAAAAACAAACATTTCTTTCTCGTGCTTGGGACCAAAGTAGTGTAGTGTGCGGTGTTAGACTATGATTGGGAAGATTAACTGTCAAATTCCCATGCAGACCTGAAGCCAGTTACTATCACTTTCTACTCTGCTTCTAAGAATTATTGTGAGAATAAAATTGGGGTGAAGATGGGGCAAGAACTACAATTGGCCATTAGAATGCACTGGCATTTAGTTCCAAGACACCCCATGGATACCAAAATCCTTGGATGCTCAAGTCCCAATATATACAATAGTGCAGTAAAAAGGTGCCCCTTATATAAAATGGCAAGATCAAAGTTTGCTAATTTTGGCAAGATCAAAGATTGCTAACGGGAGCTACATACAGGGAGCATACCACCCCCCTGTTGTGCCAGCTCCACTGGCTGCCTGTCCAATTCCGAGCTCAATTCAAAGTGCTGGTTTTGACCTTTAAAGCTCTATACGGTTCTGGCCTAGCTTACTTGTCCGAACGCATCAGCCGCTACGTCCCACCTCGCAACCTAAGATCATCCGGGGAGGCCCTGCTCTCGCTCCGCCCGACTTCTCAAATGCGGCTGGTGGGGACGAGGACAGGGCCTTCTCGGTGGTGGCTCCCCGCCTGTGGAATGCGCTCCCTATTGAGGTACGGTCCACCTCATCCCTCCTGGCATTCAGGAAAAAGGTCAAATCCTGGCTTTGGGACCAGGCGTTTGCACACCAGCACTAGGCAGCATGTTAGATGGGGATTTTAATGGAAATGGATGAAGAGGGCCAATGTTTTATGGATTGAATATTGTTTTAACTTGGAATGACTGTTTATGATGCTGATGAAATTGTATTTTAATGTGTCTTAATGTATTTCAATTGTTGTGGGGTTTTGGGGTTTTATGCTGTTGTGATGTTGGCATCGAATTGTGCCGTACTGTAAGCTGCTCTGAGTCCCCCCTCGGGGGTTGAGAAGAGCGGGGTAAAATCCTGAAATAAATAAGAAATAAATAAATAATTTTGCTTTTGGGAGTTAAAAAAATATTTTTTCAAGCCGTGGATGGTTGAATTCATGGATGCAGAATCCATGGATATGTAAGGCCGACTGCATACATGCTTCCCTATGAATGAAAGTGAAATAAATGTCCATTAATATATTTGCAAAAAAGAAGCATGCCATGCCATATTTTCTCTTTAGTAATATCCCTACATTTACATAGAGCCCATTTCCTGCACACAAGTAGCTTTTCTCTAGTGGCATTTCCATGCCACCTGATTTTACAATAGCATTGGCCAACACCTTGGTTTACTGACTTTGGAGAGAGGCCCAGATGGAATAGTAGATGTGATGGAACCAGGAGCTCAATTGCAAAACAATAATGCAGAACAGGAGTGAAATGTTCCTCTCTGCGGTTTGCACTCCCTTCTGGTCTGCCAGTCTCAGATTGAAAACCATGCTGGCACAGTTCCTTCTCTAGTAATTTCCAAGTGCATTCTCTCAACCCCCCCCCCCCCAAGGGAACACTGCCTCCCTGTTGTACAGTTACCAATTTCATTGCTTTTTCATGAGTGCTCAAGGGGTTACTTCTTAGCAAATAGATGCAGGACACATTGCCCTGTTAAGAGTTAGGGTTACATGTTGAGTATTCTTTAATTTGAAATAGTGAAAGGAATAATTGGTACATGTGAGAAAGGGAAGGCAATGGCTGAGGAACTATTGAAGAAACTTGGAGGGCCAGAAAGATAATTACAGTACATTTAACTGAATAATCTCTGCTGCCTACCAAGAGAATAAACACCATGGCAGTAACATAACTTTTTATACAAATTGTTTATTAATGCTCATTTAACATTGGGTGGGTCAGGAAAATGACAGGGGGAAATCTGCTTGAATTCGTAATAATTTAGACCAAGAGTAAGGAATGCATGGCCTCCAAATGTTACACTCAATTTCCCATCAATTCCTAATCTAGTCAGCGGTGCATGATCATGGGAGCTACAGGACTATCTCCCTCTGTCCCAAAAACCTGTCCTGAATCCCCTCCCCACAAGCAATGAACCACACAGTGGAAACCTCAGCCTGGCAGAAGTTTGTAAATAGTTACTGCTGTCATACCTTATAGGTGCTCAGGTTGACTGAGGCTGGACAACATTTGAAGGCTTAAAATACCTTAGCCATGCTATTACAAAGAGACAAACTTCACAAACTTGATCTCTCTCAATTGTGTTGAAATACATGGCCATCACATCTGGAGGGCAGCAGCTTGGAAAAGTCTGCCATAAAAGCAGGATCTCTCTCTCTCTCTCTCTCTCTCTCTCTCACACACACACACACACACACACACACACACACACACAGAGTGTGTGTACGACCTATCTCATGGTCCTTGTAAGGATATGTAGAAGAAGGAGAACAACATGACTGTGGGGTGCTGCCTTGAGGTAATCAGAACAAAGGCAGGATCGGTCCCTTTCCATCGAACGATCCAGCTCGCAAACAAACATCCTCAGATTGACAGGCTAGTGGTCACCTGAAACTAGTACACCAGTATTTACTTTGGCTAAGTCTCACCTGAAATACTATGCCCAGTTCCAGGCACTACAATTCAGGAAGAATATTGACAAGCTGGGACATGTACAGAGAAGGAAATGGTAAAAGGGCTGGCAGCATAACCATGTGAGGAGTGGCTTAGTGAGCCTGCAGAAGAAAATGTGAAACGGTGACATGATGGCCATGCTTAAATCTTTGAAAGGGTGTCATATTGAAGAAGCTTTTGCTACAGAGACAAGGGCAAAGAACAAGTTATTAAAATAGGGGAAAAGAAATCCCACTCAAGCATTAGGAAGAACTTCCCAGCAGTAAGAGCTCTTTGACAGTGGGATATACTGCCTCAGAGTCTGGTGGAGTCTCATTCATTGGAGGATTTTAAACAAAGTCTGGGTGGCCAGCTGTAGGGAGTATTTGATGTATCCTGCATGGCAAAATGGGACTGGACTGAATGGTCCTTGGGGTCTCTTCCAACTCTAGGATTCTGTGGGAAAGGTTTCACTAGCAAAGGAAGTGGTGAAAAGCATCCCCTTATTTCCTAAAAATCAAACCCATCTGAAAATAAGTAATTCCAGGCATTCCTTATTAGTCACTGTGGACACATTGTAACTGGCAGTTGTAGGACTCTCTTCTGTTTTTTTATGGTGAATTTAACTGAAAGAAATGCAGTCAAAGACAACTGAATTGGGAAACCAGCACAAAAAAGTAATCTTAAAAAAATCAGTTAGCTCACTTGAACATAATTAATTGGCAGTGGCAGGTTCCCATCCAGATTCTTGGGATTTGCTGTTTCCACATAGATTGAAAATCCTTCTATCCATTTCCCAATTATATGCATTTTAGTCATTTCCCTTTTGAAAACAAATGTCTGGTTTGGTGGGTATTTCGTTTATTCAGAAGGCACTGAAAGCCTTGTAAATGGGTAAATTTCCAAGTGGAGGTATGCTTTGTTTCGTGATGACTTTCAAGAGGCATGATGTAGATGATTTCATCAATAAGCATTTCTAGCCCTCATTTTCAATTGCAGCATGTCCATTTACGCCATCAAAGGGGTTAAAGGATGCAGCCACCTACCATTTCAGCAATCCTTTTCATTGGTTCTAACTTGAAGTTGAAGATAATTTCCCTTTACAAGAGGTCTGCCTATTCTCTACCAAAAGTCAGATTGTAGCTGCAATTGATTGCAGCGGAATTACTGAATATGGAATCAAATCAAATATATGTGAGAGACAGAGAGTGAGAACAAGAACGTGTTCTGTGTGAAGTTATGTTGATCTTTTGTGATCAGATTTATCTTTAGCCTAAAGTTTCCTGAGCTAAAATTTTCAGTATCCCCATTAATGAAATTTGTTTACCATGACAGGGCAGAGAAGTATTATATTTAAAAGTTGATGTTATTTAATTGTATTGCCAGAACAGTATTAAACACAGTTAAAGTCCACAGATGCTTTAAAAACTTCCACTGTTCGTGCTTTCCAAATTCCCCCCACTGCTATTTTCAACTAAGTATTTCTTAGTATGAGAAGTGTATCAGAAAAAGTAGGTAGATGGTTTTGATCAAAGGGGAATAGTACTTACTGTTAAAATGGGACTTGGCTTCAAAATAGGGAGTGGCCTTCCCAAGCTTGCAATTCCCATCAGCACTAGGGAGCAGTCAATACAACTATTAGATATATAAATCACTTTTGAGACACATGGCAGAGTGCTTTTAAAAAAAACACCTACATTTTAGTTATACATTGAAGTCACTGTATTTTGTAGTCATTGTATTTTGGACAGTGCAGCGTTAATAAATATTTTAATCTAATAAAGGGAATGTTCCCATATTTACTCAAGTATAATGTGCCATTAATTGTTATGAGCACCTCAATTTTGGAAGTGCGTATTGGGGGAAAAAGTGTTGTAGTATATAATACACGACTTCCTCTTGCCTATCAGCCATTCTGCTGCCTGTTCCATCAGGCTGAGGCTATAGAACTTTCCAGTCTCAGCCTGGTAGACAGGTATCAGTTTCCCTACTAAGAGAAGGTTTTGAAGACCTTTTGAACAAGGCCAATTGGGAGGCCATGCCCCTCTGTTGGATGGACACACGCAAGTTTATGAGTGCAGTTCTAACATGCTATTAAATATAACGCACATCTCACTTTTAGTTATGTAATTTAGCCAAAAAAGATGTGAGCATTAGGCTTGAGTAAATTTGGTTTTTCGAATTCACAACAGTCTTTGCTAAAGTGTGAAGTGTCTGTTAAAGTTGTTTGAAGAATGAAGATATAGTGAAAACAAGCAGGATCTTGATAATTCTCCTGCCTGAGTTGAATACCTAAAGTTAGGCCAGTAATGAGACACCACTGATTTTGGAGACAGTAGAAAAGTGATGATATTTTATAGAATTTGCCCTAACTAAGGGAGAAAAAAAGGACTAGAACACATCATTGAAAAAGATATGCAAAGACATACATTTTGAAAAAATAAAGTCTGATACTAATACATTGCTATGAAAGAAGTGAAAACCCTGTAACAGATCCCCCCGCAGTGCAAAGAGTCATTTCGGGCTTTTCAGTTTCAATCTGAATTGAAATTAAATTTCAAGACTCAACTGTAAGATCACATGAGTGAAGTTCAAATTCCAGAGTGTGTATGCCTGTGTATCCGTTTTTAAAAAGAACTACTCGTTTGGACAGTTGAATTCAAATTTAGGTGGTCATTTTTGAGTTCTTACCAAGGTTCCCTGGCAGCTATATCAGAATTTAGTACTTAAGAGATCTCCACATCCCTTTTAATTTATAAATAGAAGATTTGCTTGTGTAATTGCTGCCTCATATATGCTCAACTTCCCCATTTCTGAGATAATTGTGTTTGGCTCTTGTGTGCCATCTCCTGATGTTAAAGTCACACTGCAGCTCACGGATAACTCATAACACTCTTCGCTTGTGGCCATAAAGGAGGAAAAGAAGTCCCCATATATATTACTGAGTTCCAAAAAAACCAAAACCAAAACCAAACCAAAAACAACACATAGATCAGTATGCAATTAACTTTTTTATGTGACTTATCATTTATTGTGCATTAATTGTCCAACTGCAGACAGGTATGACAGGAAAAGATGACAGACGCAGATGTGAAATTCATAGCTGCTTTGCTATGAAACCGGTTTTAATATTCCGTGTCGGTATGCTTGAGGGTGAGTATTGCTCACCTGATTTTTTCCTGTTGATATTTATACACAAAATTGTGGAGGATGTTGCAACAAACATGCTGTTTCACAGTGCTTGGCACTGCTAGTATGCCTGCCTCCAGCTGTATGTTCTAGGTTTCTTTTAGTTTTAAATTCTGAAGTGATGGAAAAATACCTTTGGCATCTACTGGCCCAGAGATTTTAACTGCATGCTCTTCTGCATTCACTTAGGATTGTAATATCTTGGGGAGGCTCCACCTCACTTCATCAGACAGCTCTACTTCCTAATATAAAGATGCACAACCTCTGGCTCTCAATAAGTTGCTGATATGCAACTCCCATCAGTCCTAGCCTGCATAGCCAATGGTAAAGGATGACTGATACTACAGTTCAACAGCAGGCAACAAGTTTCCCATCACACTAGAAACCCAAATGCTATGTACTATGGATTTAATACACAACAATTCCTATACTTTATGAAAGCACATTTTAAAAACTCAAAAAGTTATCATTATTTAAAATTCTTTCTTAATGGCCATGCTGGCTGAGGGATTCTGGGAGTTGTCATGAAAAAAATCCTCAGAACATGCCTTCAGTGAATATGGTGATCTTGTCATAGATTTGCTTATTACAGGCATGCCACTGCCTTCTTCTGAGGCTGAGAGAATATGACCTGCCTAAGGTCACTTAGTGGCTTCTGTGGCTGAGAGGAGTCAAACTCTGATCTTCTCTAGAGCAGTGTTTCCCAACCTTTTTTGAGCCGCGGCACACTTTTTACATTTACCAAATCCTGGGGCACGCCACCAACCAAACTGACACAAAATGACACTCTAACACAGTCATACATATAGTTAATATGTTTTTAAATGTATTTATACACTCAGTGTGAAACCTGGGCCTGTTTCGATGAACTCAACATGGATATCCTGGCAGGAATGGCAGAAAGACACAAACTTCCCACACAGAACTCCCATAACCAAGAGAAAATGCTATAAGAGTTTGGTGGGCATTGGCCTTGGATTTTGGAGTTGTAGTTCACCTATATCCAGAGAGCACTGTGGACGGAAACAATGTTGGATCAGGACCAAACTTGGCATGAATACTCAATATGCCCAAATGTGAACGCAGATGGAGTTTGGGGGAAAATAGACCTTGACATTTGGGAGTTACAGTTGCTGGGATTTATAGTTAACACACAATCAAAGAGCATCCTGAACTCTTGCAACAATGGCCTTGAACCAAACTTGGCATATTGAACTCTCATTACCAACAGAAAGTACTGAAAGGCTTTGCTTGGGAATTGACCTTGAGTTTGGAAGTTGTAGTTCACCTACACCCAGAGAGCACTGTAGTCAGAAGGGGGAAGAAAGGGGATTGGAGGTTCCAATTTCCCACGGCACACCTGATGATCGCTCACGGCACACAGGTTGAGAAACACTGCTCTAGAGCCTAAGGCCCCTTCTACACAGATCTCAGGATCTGATTCAAGATTATCTGATTATTCCAGATTATATGGCAGTATAATCTCATATAATCCACTTCAAAGCAGATAATTTGCGATAGGAGCCTGGGATATAAGCCTTAGTGCAACACTCAAACCACTACACCAGATGTGGAACTGTGAAAAAATAAAACCACTCTGGAAAACAATCCAGGAATCCTGTCAAAAGATACTAGAAACAATTATCCCACTAAAACCAGAATATTATCTGCTAGAGATGACAGATATCAAATAGGACCTGAACACTGAAACTATTTGTTTATTGGACAGCTGCAGCTCAGATCGTGTATGCGAGACATTGGAGACAGAAATTAATACCAAAGAAGGAAGAACGGATAGAAAAGATATTAGATATATTGAACATGGAGCAATTGACCTCCCTGCTAGCAAAGGCACAGAGCAAATATATATAACAATGAACTGGACTTCCCTTAAAGAATGGATGAAAAGAGACAACCTCAAGATGTTACTCTGAATAGATGAGAATAAGGGAGAACTACCAACGTTGAAAATGTAAGAAAATAAGAAAAAGATGCTGTAAGTTCTCTTGCTTTTTTCATACAACCATTATAAAGAATGGAAGTGTAACCAACTTTTTTTCTCCATTTTCCTTCTTTTCATACCCTTTCCTTCTTTCAGATCCTACAAGCCCTCTCCTTCCCCCCTCCCTTTTCTCAATTTTTACTATTTTTAATGTATCACTGCTAAAATCTTATTTTAAAAATTACACCACACTGCCTCCCTCTGGTTGTATACGCCCTGCCCCACAAAAAAGCCTTTCCAAATTCGGATCCCTTTCTTTCCCCTTTTAATGTTTAGGCCTGGGTGCGTAACATAGAAATTCCTGATTTGAAAATTAAAGGATGCTGAGGAATTTAACAGTTCCAAACATGCCAAATATCCTCGAAATATCATTTGAAAGAATCCAAGACACAGTTGCTCATCAAAATGCATGAGAATAGTTATTTTCCATTAGAACAGTTAATGGTAGCCCCACAACTAAACATTAGCACACAAAGACAATTCAAGCCAGAAACCATCTATCCCTTGTAAACAACTTTATTCACTCTTTAAGAGTCATGCAGTCATAAATATATATTGCATTGTTGCCACTGAGGTGTATACAAGTGTGTCCAAGAATCAATATACCCCCATGCCATGGCCTGTGCCCACCAGTGGAGTCTGACTGCAGTTGCAAATGGGCTCCAAGCAACCTCCCTTCCCTCTTGCACTAACCTGCTTGAAACCAATGTGCACCGTTTTGCATCTGGAATTTTATTTTTATTTAGAAACAAAAGCTCTGGTATGCTTGGAACTTTGCTGCAGAAGGCGGCGGCGTCAAGGGGGGGGGGATTACAAGTAGAGCTATATATTTTGCATGGCCTTGGTGGAAACAATTATTTGATCCCAATATTCTGAAAAATCCCTGGCACCATTTTAAAAAGTCTAGTTCCATCAGGAAATGTTGAAGAGTAAAACACATAAGACACAAACATATTCTGACAGGGCCAAACCTCCTGTTCTTGTCAAAGCCTCCTCAGAAGACTCAGAAGAGATGCTATGTGTGAACATCTACTGATAGTGCCACTTGCTAAAAATGCTGAGGTAAACTTGAGAAAATGCACTTTATCCTAGAACGGGCGGTTTCTCAGAGGTGGACCAGGAAAAATGAATGAATAAAGCTTCTGGTACAGCAAACTTTTATGGTGCTCACCATTCTCACAAAACAATGCGAGGACTCAATGGACAACACAACGATTTTCAACAACTCCATGTCAAGTGCTCCTCAGTGAATTGTTGGCATGTTGAAGGTTGTGTTTGAGGTCTGTTTCTTTTTCACAGTTTACCATGTTGGCCAGTTAGTTAAAATAAAACCAGAGTCACTTTTTGTTTCACAGCAGAAGGTATGTAAATGTTTATCTTTGTCTCTTGCAAGCAGAATTAACTGGGAGTGGATAAGATAAAATAAATATATGAGGGAGGTAATGCTTCTTTCAGATCAGTTTTTAAAGCACTATTGATATTCTGCAGTCAATTGTATATATCCAATAGTCTTGAAAATTCTTCCTTCCATTCCCCCCTTCAAGGAAAATTGGAGCAGTCTGAAGAAATGGTAGTCCTAAGGCCATGTATTCAGGCACAATGCATACAATTGTTCTTGTTTAACCAGTCAAAGAAAGGAGACCTGAGAGGAAGTCTTTGCCATTGAAGATGGGAGGCAATTTATGCACAGCAAGGCCAAGTGTGACCTCCCTTTTCCTCTGGAGGACTCAAAGACTATGTAGAAAGATTTGGGAACTCTGTATGCTCAAAGACGTCTTATCTTGCAGAAGCTGATTACCAATTGGACAGCCACTACTCCCTAGGAGGTAGGAGTGATGGTTCAAGATAAAACGAGGCTCTCCAAAACCACTACTGCAAGTTCTTTGAGTGAAGCCTCCATGTTGAATTTTCCCTTAAAAGCATGGCTATAGATTATTGCTTGGCTATGCTCTTATAAGCTTATGTTTATTTTATAACAGGGATAGAACTAAAGGACTGAAAGGTGAATATATGTCAGTCCTAGCCTAAGCCTACTGGACCAGAAAGAGATTTGGCCTGCCATGCCAGCCTCAATAGATGCAACAGCAGAAACACCATTTATGTTCAAGTTTCCTGAAATACATCAGCAATCATAGTTCAAGAATGGCAAAACTTCAGCTGGTTTTAGTGCAGATATTCCCAAACAGGAAGTTCCAAGAGAACTAAATTGCCAAGAACTAACCTGAGAGGAGAAGGAGGCGGACAGTGCAACATAAAGATGAAGAGAATTACAACAAGTGGCTCATAATCCAAGAAATTTTTTTTACTACTTGGACTGCTTGCTAAAATGTTGAGAACTTCAGCATGACCATATACTAATCACAAACCAACCTAACAGGACAATTAAATAAACACATAATGAATGTTCTTTAAAGAGTTTTTATAGATGAAAACTGCAATTTAAATAATATCATGCACAGAGTTCAAAAGACTGTGTGCCTTAATTATGTTTTTAATTTTTTTTACAAACAATAGTGCATTCAGTCATGCTGCTGCAATTTGCTACTTGGTATTGTTTTTCTTCCCCAGCCAGTCCCTCATGCATGGCTAGCTTTATTTTCACTCCTGATGGGACCTGATTGGTGCAAAACAAACTCCCTGAAGCAAAGTGTGTATGGGATTGTGAATGTCCACACAAGGAATCCCTTTTAAATTTCCAAGGGCTAGCTGGCTAGTTTTTCTTTCGTCCTCTAAGACAGAGCTGCTAGATGTTCCTTATTTTCAAAAGGGACATCCTTTGTCCTGTGGACCGTGTCACTTCCATAGGTGTTCTGTCCTCCATTGTTAGCGTCCTACAATTTAGAACAGCTGAGGTCTTGAAGGACCTTTCTGAGCAGATACTCCATTGCCCAAATGGGTCCCTTACTTGTGGTCTGGAGCCTCTGTTCCAGCAGAGTGGACAGTTAATTCCAGGGTTAAAATGTGTAGAGAAGCAGTCATCTCCTTACTCAGGGTGCAGACAAAAAATAATGGCAACAGACTTCTTTCTGTTCTGTGTGGATGGGGACAAGGAGCCATGCTAATGCATAGGCTTGGAAATGTGACTTTGTAATCTTCATACATTACATATTACTGGCACATGTTCAACATACACCTGTTGAGACCTGCAGTAGGTGACCCAGCATTAATTCATAGCTAAAAGGGAGGGGTGGGTTGTGGGGATCACCACCCACAGCAATCAGCACAGGAAAGAGAATGCCAAAATGACCAGGTGATAGTGGGAAATATAAACAGATGTTTATGGAGGCTTCAGTCATCAATCCATCTCAGCTCATTCAGGCATTCCTACCGTGAATTTAGTTTAACAGTGAACATCACCACATTGGGAACATGAGCTGGGTCAGGGTGTAAGCGTGGCCTTTTGGGGGGGAACATGTGTATTAGACCATCTCCAATATTTTACAGGATTAATGCCCACAGTTTTCTGTTCTTTGCTTCTTCATTGTTTTAGAGAAATGTGTTCAGTGCCGTGCTTTCTCTCTCCAAACACTGTGACATTATCTAGGACACAAAGATCCCATCATGCACTGCATATCTTCTTCATATTCCAGGTTGATGCTGCTGGCAGGGAAGTGGCATCTCAGTGTCTGGCTGTGAGTTAGAGAATTGTCAGCTGATGGCTGGATACCTATGAACAGAAAAGCAATAAATGTTGGTTTAGAAGGGTCAGTGAGGACAATATGCTTCTGGAATGAGTATACCAGGGCCAAGGTTCTGGTGTGTTGGGAAACATAATTCACTGTTTAAATCTACGCAGACAACAGATCAGCAAACAACAGCTATAACATACTGCGATGGCAACTCTCAGTAATGACTAGCAGCTTAGTTATAATCTTTAGAGCATTCATTTTAGGTCTCCACTGAAATTTAGTTGCAATATCTTGGCCCCCCACCCAGACTGACATGAATTACAATATACACCTTAATTTCAGTAAAACATGCATTTTCACCATTTCACTTCTCAAACGAAGATATCCTCAAGAATCATTGCAATATTTTCTGCGTGCATGTGCCTTTAAATTGCCTATCAAATTATGGCGACCTTATCAATTTCATTGAGTTTTCTTAGGCAAGGAATACTCAGAGGTGGTTTTACCAGTTCTTTCCCCTAAAATATAGGTACTACTATTTTAATACAAGAACTCAACTGAAGTCGTACAAATTGAGGAAAAGTAAGGCCCACAATAATTACATCCTATAATGCAGGGGTGCTCACACTTTTTCAGCATGTGAGCTACTTATAAAACAACCAAGTCAAAATGATCTACCTACCCACTACTCAGAGAGCCATAAAAGCAAAATATTTGGAAATTTAGTTCAGTGAGAGCCATATAATATATTTTAAGACTGAATTCAACTAAATGTGAGTATAATAAGCCCCTAAATTTATTCATAATGATGATAATATTCATTCAGCCTCTGCTACTACTACTACTACTACTACTACTAGTAACAACAACAATAGGTTCCTAGAGTAGAAGGAGACCTCCAAGGGCCATCCAGTTCAACCTCCTTCTGCCATAAAGGAAAAAACACAATCAAAGCATTCTTCACAGATGGCCATTCAGCCTCTGATGATGATGATAATAATAATAATGGGTTCCTAGAATAGGAGACCTCCAAGGGCCATCCAGTCCAACCTCCTTCTGTACCTGGGCGGCGTCAGGAGCCTGCGGGGCGGGACTGAGCCTTCCTCCCGCCCTGCCTGTGATCTACCAGGACACTCTACGCGATCTACCAGTAGATCGCGATCTACCTAATGAGCACCCCTGCTATAATGGGATGCAGTGGCGCAGTGGGTTAAACTGCTAAGGTCTTGCTGACTGGAAGATTGGTGGTTTGAATCCGCGAGACAAAGCAAGCTCCCGCTGTTAGCCTCAGCTTATGCCAACCTAGCTGTTCAAAAACATGCAAATGTAAGTAGATCAATAGGTACTGCTTCGGCAGAAAGGTAACAGCGTTCTATGCAGTCATGCCAGCCACATGTCCTAGGAGGTGTCTACAGACACCATCTATTTGGCATAGAAATTGAGAAGAGCTCCACCCCTCAGAGTTGGATTTGACTTGGCTTAATGTCAAGGGGAAACCTTTACCTAACATCCTATAATCTACCTACCCTTTTTCCTTTTTTTGTCAGAGAAAACCTACCACACTTGCAATTTTTTCCCATTTGATCATGAAAAACTGAACATTAATTGTTGCTGTTTGCTAGAATCTCTTCATGGATGAGGTGGCTTACCTAGTTTATGTGTTGGTCACTCATATAGCATGAATTTGGGATTATAATGCTTCAAACCAAAATCCTTACACAAACATTTTCCATTTAAAACACACAGATTATGTGTGAAAGCCTATTATACCCCTTCTTAGTTGGATTTTGTGTCCCTACAGCAGGCATGGGAAGGTTCCATTGGTCAGATCTTCTAGCTGTGTTTGTTGGGACAGCAACATCATGAATCCCTCCAGATGTTGTTGGGACAGCAACAGTATACCTCATAACTGGCTATCCATCTAACAAGAATGGCTGCAGGGTAAAAATAATGGTCTTAAACTTTCAACATTCAATGAACAGTCTAATATCCATCATTTGGCTGCTAGAGTCTAGCTAAATAGCCCAAGAACTACCCAATGACAGCCTCATTTTTGTAGGATGAAGACCATGATTTATTATACATACAGCTCAAGAAGCTGACAACAGAGCACAGACATTTTATCAGAGTTGCACCTTACAATCAATCTACAAGATGCATCTGCATTGAGAAATATACAGAACATGAACACCACTGCTCCTACCAATGCCTTGGTTGGTGGGAATGAGAGAATGGGCCTTCTATCTCAATGGCTGCTCCAAAACACTGGAACTCCCTCCTGCCCGGGGAAGCCAGACTGGCCCTCTCCCTGCTGTCCTTCTCATGGCAGGTTAACATCTTTTTATTCAGGCAGACTTTTAAATGAGTTGGTTTTTAAGATCAAGTGATGTGGTTTTAGCTACAAACGGGTTTTTAATCAGTGTTAAGGGCTTTAACTGTTTTTTCTAGTACAGTTAATATTCAGCTTTTTAATGGTTTTCTCTTTTTCAGGACTTAAATTGTATTGTATTTTTTGCTGTATAATCGTAATACCATTTTGGTGTCTATTCTTCCCTTTAATGTAATAAATTAAAAAGTAGGCATCTCATTTGGCTTTGATGAAAACCACAGTTATGGAATGAACTGCCACAGGACATAAAATGAGGGTTCGTATTTACTGTAGGAAACTACTAAGTAAGTCTTCCCTGTGTATTAATTTGATTTGGCTTCAGGGCATTACATTTGCAGTCAAAAAAGCTAAACATAATTTTCAAGCCTTCAGCATGGGAATCCGCTCAACAAGGCAATTAGTTCCTGCCGAAGAGCTCTAGATCTCATACACTTTGCAGAGTTTCATTACAGAATTGTTGTAGTGTAGAGAGAAAATGCACCCATTATATACAAAGCGAACATCCCATCAGATATTTCCTCCCTCCTGCTCCTTTTTTGATCTCTGAAGTGTACTAACACCCCTTTTATTCAAGATGGGGCCTCTGAAGAAACACAAGGTTAATTGTGATACAAAGCCACAAATGAGCAAGAGTCAATTGCTTGCAGCAAACTTTTCAGTAATCAAAGGGAGGTTAGAAACATTAGATCCAAATACTAAGATTGTTTTACTATGGTCAAAAGAAAGGTTGCATGGACATTAGCTAATCAAAACAATAAAAATACCAAAGGTAACAGTAGCACAACCCAGTCAGAAAAAAACAGAACACATTGTCAAGACCAAGTGGCAATTTTTTTCAAGCAAATAAAGTAGGAAAAAATGCAGGTGAAAATTATTGTTTTATTGCACAATGAACTAGAGAAGGTGCTAGGTTTCATAACTGCTATAACGATCCCAAAGCAGATGCGGTGAAAGATTCACCTGACAGAAACCTTGGGCAATTGTGCCAGTCAGAATCAAGTTACCTTTTTGTCCTGTGGCCTATCCACACAAGATTGGGCTAGACTGACATATTGTCTGGCCCAAAATAAAGCTACTTCATATGTTTTCAGTGGATGTGATGTGACAAAATACATGAACCCTGTAGGATCACCGGAAGCAGAAAGGATGGACATTCATTTCTATTTCTGCTCAAAGAGAAGAAAATATTGCTATCTCATTTATGAAATCATTTTCAAAACATGGCCTGCAAGGTGGCTTTTTATTGCAAAGATAGCTTACAAAAGAGGAGACAGACATGGTGAACAGCAACAGAGCTCTGTCAAGAGGGCTTCAACACGCAAGTTGCCAAGCAGGGGAACATTCAAAGGCTACAGAGAATTTAAAGGTTCACAGAAATGGTGGAAGGTGGTCAGCAGAATAAAAAGGTAAAGATAAAGGTTTCCCCTTGACATTAAATCTAGTCATGTCCAACTCTGGGGGATGGTGCTCATCTCCATTTCTAAGCCAAAGAGCCAGCGTGGTCCGTAGATGCCCCCAAGGTCATGTGGCCAGCATGACTGTATGGAGTGCAGTTACCTTCCCACCAGAGGGGTATTTATTTCTTTACTACATTTATATACTGCCCCTCTCAGCCCAGGGGCAACTCAGAGCGGTTAACAATCGGCAACAATTTGATGCCAGAACAGTTACAACAATTAAGACAATCATAAAATACTATTAAAACATTAGCAATGGTATAAAAATATAAAAACCATACAAAGCCTTAAAAACATTATCATAAGCGTCTCCATATCAAGTCATTTTTCAGTTGCGTCGTCAAAAGTTCCATGATATCATATATCTATGCCGTATTTGGGAAGGCCTTCTTGAAAAGCCAGGTTTTCACCTTTCTTCAAAAAGTCAGGAGGGAGGGGGCCGATCTTATCTCTCTAGGCAGTGCATTCCACAGTCGAGGGGACACTGATGAGAAGGCCCTGTCTCTCGTCGCCGCCAAACGCATCTGCGAGAAAGGCGGGACTGAGAACAGGGCCTCCGCAGAAGATCTTAGCATCCTAGATGGTTTATAAGGAGATATACATTCGGATAAGTAAGTTGGGCCGAAACCGTTTAGGGCTTTATAGGCTAAAGCCAGCACTTTGAACTGTGCCCAGAAGCAAATTGGCGGCTAGTGGAACTGGCGCAACAGAGGAGTTGTGTGCCCCCTGAGCACCGCTCCTGTTAACAACCTGGCTGCCGCTCGTTGAACCATTTGCAGCTTCCGAACAGTCTTTGAAGGCAACCCCACGTAGAGCGCATTGCAGTAGTCTATACAGGATGTATAGATCCCTATTGATCTACTCACATTTGCAAGTTTTCAAACTGCTATGTTAGCAGAAGCTGAGCATAACAGCAGGAGCTCACCCACTCCTCGGGTTCGAACCGCCAATCTTTCGATCATCAGTTCAGCAGCTCAGCAGTTTAACCTGCTGTGCCACCCTTAGGATGGATTACTTCATATTATGTCAGGAACAACACTTCACTTTCAGGGTGTGTACAAGTGTGACATGTATAATTATGTTTTGGCCTAGTCATCATAATTGCTGCATGCTGTTTGATGGAAGGTGAGCCAGCACAGTGTAGTGTTTGACCATTGGAATACAACTCTGGAAATGGGAGGTTAAATTGCTGCATATTCATGAAAAGCCACTGGATTAACTTGGTCAAATCAGACCCTCTCAGGCTCCAAGGAAGGCAAAGATAACACCCCTTTGAACAAATCTTGCCAAAAAAACTCCACCCTACAGTCACCATGAGTAAAAAAACAACTTGAAGGCACAAAACAGCAAATGTGATGGAAGCATCTCATTTGCTTAGGTTCAAAACATACTTCGTCCAAAGAAAGGGTCTCTTTGGAATGATGAGTTTTGACACTATTATTTTTTCACTGGATGGCTTAGTGATGTTATTTGAACAGTTTGCTGAGTGGCTGTAGAAGATAATATATTAAGAAAAGCAGCACAGTCCAGATCAGACCAAATGCCCATCTAGTCCAGCATTTTCTTTCTTACAGATCAACTATTTATACGGTACTTCTAAGAATCCCATAAGCAATACACAAGAGCAATAGGTCCCACCACTGTTTCCACAATTGATACTCAGAGACATGCTGCCTTTGATTCTAAATATGGCATATGGGTACATTACCACACCTTGTAAAGATGATGATTTGGCTGTGGACATATCACATTAATACCAATATTTCTGATTCTGAATCTAATGAGTACTATTTATTTGCTATGAAATGTTTACACAATTATTCTTTTTTATAAAAAAAATAAAAATAAATAATGTATACACAATTCTTTATGGTAGCCTGTTTACAAATAAAAGTAGCAAGCACACAGAGGATGAAAAGGCTACACTAAATATTTCTATGCCAATTAAAGGAAATCAAACTTATAGACTATAATAGTCAACTAAAGTAATGTTCTGGTGTAGAAAGTTCTGGTGTGTTTAAAGGCATATAACTACACAGCTTGGATAAGATGTTTATGTTTGTGTTAAACATCTCCCTATGTTTAACCAATGGTAACACACTTCACTTAATATATTAGGGTGGTGAAGTGTGTTACCATTGGTTAAACACAGGGAGATTCAGTCCCTAGCACACACAAACATAAATATCTAATCCAAGCTGTGTAGCTACATGTCTTTAAACACACCAGAACTTTCTACACAGGAACATTACTGTAGTTGACTATTGTAGTCTATAAGTTTGATTTCCTATAATTGGCATAGAATTATTTAGTGTAGTTTTTTCATCCTCTGTGTGCTTGCTTCTTTCTAGTGAGGCGGCCCAGTGTGTGTTTTCTAGTACAAATAAAAGTAAAAATAGAAAACGCTAACACCAATAAAAATGCTATAGGTCGAGCATTCCTTATCCAAAATGCTTAGTACCAGAAGTGTTTTGGAATTCAGGTTTTCTTTTCAGATATACATACATAATTAAATGTCTTGAAGATGGGGCCCACTTATGAAACATAAAATTCATTTTTTTTTCATATACATTGTATATAAATAGCTTGAAGATTTGTAATAATTTATGTATAAAACAAAATTTGTATACATTAAACCGTAAGAGGGTAAGTAAAGATGTTCCTATTTCAGCCACCCATGGGATGATTTTGGATATTTTGGAGTTCTGGATAAGGAATGCTCAACCTGTGTTACAATTCAAAACTTGGCCATACCCAATCAGTAGGAAAGGAGTAATACTTACCTCTAGAGTGCTACAAACATAGGGAAAGTTCTGCAGGCAGTGTCAAATGGACACCTGAAAAACCTACATGAAGAAGTGCATCCTATGTACTTTGTGCCTGACAAACTTCCCAAAGAACAGAACTTCTTCCCCTAGCATTGCCTATATATGGAACTATGAGAAGGGCCCCTATCCTAAAAATCTCAAACACCAAACTAGGATGTGGAGGGGGAACTGCTCTCCAATATGTACTTGCACCCCAGGCCGTTTGGAGACTTATAAGGTCACTATCAATAGGAGCTGAATAAGCAGCCAGCGTAAATCATGGAGAATATGACTTTGCATGCCCCACATACACATACACACAATTAACCAAGCAGCAGCATTTTGCCTCAAAGCTACATTAAAAGGCTGATTCACATATAGAGTGTTCATGCAATTATGATATGAGGGCCTAAGGGATATAACTGTATATCAACTATCTTGATCCAGGAAGGATTGTGGTTGCACTTCTACCCATTGCAGCTATTTATGATGTTGGATTTGTTATGCCAGGTCTCTGTTGTTTTGTTCTTCTTATCATTTGGGAATTGCTTTCCTTTCAGTAAATATGATATGGTTAATATTAAATTAGTGGTGAAGAAAGGTTGTTAAGTATATACCACATCCAGGCAAATCTGCACTATTGCTGGCTTGTGCGTTATGTGTTTGCACTTCACTGATGGTAAGAACTAAGATGATGTTCTCTCTTGAGCAGATATCCATTGTTGATTAGCACTGCAATTACCCCTCTTCTCCTTCCCACCATGGAAGCCCAAACAATTTACTGAACAGCCTTTGTGGCTGGCAAGGATTTTATTTCTCACCTCCTTCTTTCTCTTATCCTGGAGACCATCTACAAAAGTTAACAATTAATCTGCCATTTTACATCTTCCCAATTAAGACTCAAAAGGACCAACTATATATCAATAAGAAACGGGTAGGCCAATGTTCATGTAAATTCCATTGATTTAATGGTTCTGTTCTAGTTGGGATTAACAACTCAGTTTCTGGAAAAGTTCAGGTCCACTGTTTATTGCTCTCTGAAAACTGTAGGCAAGCACTCTCCCACCCTGACTAAATAACATGAAGCTACGTGCAGTGCTCTCTTTTCTTTCAGGGAATTCTGTTTCTGAGTCTGCAATACTGGGCAGAGAACAGACTATCCATTAGGTTTTGTTTTTCGTGTCAGGAGAGACTTGAAAAACTGCAAATCGCTTCTGGTGTAAGAGAATTGGCCATCTGCAAGGACATTGCCTCGGTGGGGGGGGGGGATGCCTGGATGTTTTATCATGTCCCCGCATGGGAAGCTGGAGCTGACAGACGGGAGCTCACCCTGCTCCCTAGGTTCGAACTGCTGAACTTTCGATCAGCAGTCCTGGCGGCACATGGGTTTAACCCATTGTGCCACTGGGAGCTCCCTATCCATTTGGTACAATAATGGCATGGTTGCAGTAGCAAGCTGTTGACTAATAACCACTCAGTCTACAAGTGTGTACTCCTTGAACACATGCCCTGAGCAGGCATGGCAACAAATAAGTGAGGCATTGAAATTCAGCAAATCATGCATGTAAATCTGTTTTCTGTAGCCTGACTTTTCCTAAGTAATTTACATCACTGTGAGGAAGCCCTTCTCTTAAACCTCATCTACACTGCCATATACTGCAGCTGCAGAATGAGATTAACTGCAGTACACTGGATTATATGGCAGTGTAGACAGACTCATATAATGCAATTCAATCTGCATTATATGAGTCTACACTGACCAATACAATGCAGTTCAAACTGCATTATATGGCAGTGCAGATGGGGCCCTGGTGTGCCTGTAAAAGTGGTGGAAAGAATTACTTGATTCTGCCAAGATTTTATTTGCAAAGAGAAAGTGATGCCTTCTTCAAAAAACAAACCAATCCTTTGCAAGAAACATGAGCCACTGTGTTCATCAAAATATACCTTTTGAAAAGAATATAGATACATATACATATGAGAGGGGTGAGATTATGCTTTCCAGTAGAAATGAACAAGAGAGGACTTCATATAGCTCATACCTATTCCTCAATGTTTATGGGACAGGACTCCGGAACTGCAGCTGTTTTGTAAAGAAGACCAAAAGCAAATGGTGAACAAGAGATATGACAGACAAAACAAATGCATATACATGCAAAGGAAAGACAAGAGAGACAGACAGACAGACTGACTGACTGACAGACACACACACACAGAGAGAGAGAGAGAGAGAGAGAGAGAGAGAGAGAGAGAGAGAGAGAGAGAGAGAGAACGAGAACAAGAAATGATAGCACTAGGAATATTTCCTATCCTTTTAACTCTAGGCCAGCCCAGAAAGATTTTCATAAAAGCCTTTGTGTTACAACCCTTTGAAGTAATTTCCTAAGCCAAAGATTCTACACAAAATTTCCTAAGTATACCTAATTTCCTAAGTAAAATGTATACTACAATTCAAGAAGGATTAGGAAAATGGTCTACATCAGGAACAATAAAAAGATTGCATGTGTTAATATGGCAAATTTAAAATGGCAATGTCCTGACTATTACATAAATTCCCCCCAGTTTAAGTGGAAGTTATTCTGTGCTGCATGTGCTTACCCTAACTGCTCAAACATGAGACAATTTAGTTAATTGTGTGCTTTAACGATAATAGCAATGGTCAGAATATAACTGGTTATAATTACAATAATTTCGAATCAACGTATTTTTGTAACTGTGAATGGTTTCATTTTGCGAGATTAATGCAACGTCTGTTTAATATATTCTGCTTGCAGCTGAGAGACTGCAGGTGGATCCTGCCAGCAACATGTGCATGTGCAAGCTAGCAACTTATGCAGGGAGACAGTCCCCTAGCTTTTTGAACCTCACCCAAAACTCCCCTTTAATGGCTTGTTAAGCCATTGTATGGATGACCATGCTGCTGCTTTCTAGTGGGAATCATAGTGATGGGGGGGGGGGGGTGAAGATACATTGAATTCTGGTTTGGATTCTGATGTGAAGGAAAAGGAGAGTGACCTCCACCTGAGAGCACATTTTTTGTTTCCTTCCTCCTCTGAGCTGGGGCTAGTGACTTCTCCTTCACTTGAGTCCCCCTCCTCTCCCACTTACAACTGGGTGGGTGGAGGACATACCAATTTGTCCTATGTCTAAGCTGGAAATGCATACCTGGAAACACAAAACCACATATTTCCATGCTACTGGATGTGGTGAAAAAGCAGTTGTTGCACAGAACATTTCAAGTGTGAATGATGAACGTATGGATTCACTGCTCTGAGATTTTCCTCTCCCCCCCAAGGGTGCTAACAAGTCAGATCATGCCTTAGTCGTATTTGGGAGAGAAATATGATGATAACACAAGACATAATTTCTTTGTATTTTGCTCTCTCATGTATATCTGAGAAGAAACCTATCCTCATTCTTTTGCGCATCTTCCTTCCTTCCAAGTAAAACATTTTACAAGCCGCACTTACCTTTGTACTTATTCATTCTGGAAAAAGAGACTCCAGAGACTAAGATACATCCCTCACCAGAAGAACAAGAACAAGAAGAGGAGGGGGAAGGGTGGGAAAAGGAGGATGAGGAGGAAGGGCTGAGATTGGTTGGGTTTACCCACCCAGATAAGTCTAAAACCGTGTACCTAGAGGGCAATTAACAAAAGCAGGAGTTCAGTCTTTGGAGTGAAGAAAATGGAGTGTGAAGAAGGAAACTAGAGGACAACTTTAGAAGTGCTCCTTTGCCTTTTTGTCAGCCATACATAGCATGGTGCAAGCAATGTGCTAAAGTGCTCAAGACCACATGCATCTGTGGACAGGCAGTTCAAAAACTAATTCCCCATTCTGCTTCACATATAGCTTTTGTGCCACTGATGCAAGTCCATGCTGCTTCCTATATGTCTATAAAACAAAAGGAGAAGCTTGCAGAAGAATGCACAATAGCAAGAGTGCAGCAAGAATAAGAGGGCTTCTGCACCAATACAAAAGGGGTCCTGCGGAGAGGAGAAGGACAAAGGATTCCTGTGAGTAACAAGGCCACCCTAAGAAGAAGTGAAGCCACATCTTGGGGATGGCACGTTCCTTGTCCAATTTATTCCAAAGGGTTTTTGCTTCTAAAGTTTCATCACTACGGCAGAAAACATGTTTGGAGAAATTTTGACAATGAGCCTCATATGATACAACATGATAATTTATCTAAAGCAGTGGTTTCCAACTTTTGGGCCTTCAGATGTTTTGGACTTCAGCTTCCACAGTTAACAGCTGGTAAGCTGGATGGGATTTCTGGGAGTTGAAGTCCAAAACACCTGGAGGCCTAAAGGTTGGGAACCAGTTAAAGTTATTGCAATCCAGTTCAAAACTACTTTAAAAATAAGGAAACAGGACACACAACAAGATTTCTATGTGTAGTCATTTGGATCTTAGACTATGGTTTTGGAGACCAGAGCTCAAATCCTTGCTTGGCTATGGAAAGGCGACCTTGGACTAGTCACATTTTCTTAGCCTCAGAGGAAGGCAAAGGCAACCCCTTCCGAACAAGTCTTGCCAGTAAGACTCCATGATAGGGCCATTCGTAGTTGGAAATTCGTAGTTGTGAGGAAATAGGAGGAATGAGAAATGCAACTTTCGCATGCACACAATATAGTTTGCTAGTCAATAGCAAGGTTATCAACAGCTACTTCATATTCATATACATCAGTGGTTCTCAACCTGTGGGTCCCCAGATGTTTTGGCCTTCAACACCCAGAAATCCTAACAGCTGGTAAACTGGCTGGGATTTCTGGGAATTGTAGGCCAAAACACCTGGGGACCCATAGGTTGAGAACCACTGACATACATAGTCAACTACCAGAAAGTAGTTCTTTTAGGAAAAATGCTGCACAGTTGCATTTCCAAAAATACACACAAACCCACTTTTGACATTTCTCTCTGTTTAAAAAAATGAATAATATTTGTTTGCCTGATAGAACCATGTCATTGAATGTTAGAAATAGTAATTTGCAATGATGGACAATATTTTTTTTGTCTGAGGGAAGCACTGGATTTGCTGCAGACCTATTGTATATGCTCCAGTTTACTGGCTTCCAGTTCAAAGGAGGAAGCTATATTATGCATATATTCTACTGTCTTTTTAAAAAACTAAAGAAACGAGCCTTGAAATTTTCCTTTTTGTGGACATTCCAGGATCACTGGCTATGAGTTTAGCTATTCATCATTGTTCTAAATACCAATGCTATTGCAAAGGTGAAACAGGCTTGTCTGCACATTACATTATGGTACTAATCACTAATTTTCAGGAATTTTATTGCATTCCCTAGTAACAATTCTAAAACAACTTGGTATATTTAACATATACTTCATATATAATAAAAAATTATTTTTGTGGCATTTCCTGTTTTACATTTTTGAGGAGATTCCAATTTTTGACCGTCCTCCCACTAATTCACTTTACCTCTCTCAGGAGCTGTGCATAAACAGCCCAAACCTTATCTGCTTGACTGAAAAAGGATTATAAACATTATTCAGCTTAAAAGATCACAATTAGAGGTGTCATGGATACACACTAAATTGTATTTAACAAGGCATTTGCTTCAGATCTTGTCCAGCTCCGTGCTTTTTCTACCGAAATGTATAATTGGAGGTACCAACAATGACAAGGACAGAATAGGGTGCACTATTTTCACCTTCTGGCTCCAAATGACTTTGGATGTGGCTGTATTTAAATGATTCCTGCTCCAGAAGAAATATGGCATTTGTTACTATTGTTATATGCTTCTTATCTGCTGGCACATATGCTGTTTCACAGTAAAGCTTGGATTAACTACAGAATTTCCCAAGTGGAATTAATTATAAATTGGGACAAGATGACAGAAAAAGAAGAAGGTTTGCTTTCTAGCAGCTAGGTTAAAAAAAGGTGATTAAGACAGATCAAGAAAGCTCTCCTTCTAAATAGCAGTGGATTAGACCAGCCAAGAAAGATTTTTAAAGGCATTACAAATATACAACCTTGAAGCTTTGGAGAAAATGAAGTAAGCAAGGGACGGTTTGCTATGGTTTTACTGGCATGGGAGGAAAGGTCTGGTGTTTCTCCATTTTGGAGATTTAGGGCATGAACCAAAAAGGTTAGATTCACTTAAGTGCTGCTGGAATTAATTAAATTTGAACAAAAAAAGGTTTGGGGGGACAGAATTTTGAAATGCCAAACTTTTCCCAAAAGGTGCCCACAAACCCAATCCACCAAGGATTGCAGCTGTGCGAGCCCCACACATTTCAATGGGACTTATGCAAAATTTTGACCAATTGTTTTCAAATGGAGATCAAAGCTACTATTTATTTTAATTCTCATTCATAATGGACCAGTAGTAGCTATTTTAAAATTTCACTTTTCCTCCCGGTTCAGTTTCATCCAGATCCACAAAAGAACAGCCAGTAAAATTTTCCAACCATTCAGCAACCTGGAGGAGTGGAAGGGTTAAGGCGTGGGTTAAGAAAACAAAAGAAGAACTGTGTTGGCGTAGAGTGAACATGAACTTTCACGTTGATGAAACCCAGTCGGGCAGAAAGATCAATGAAAGAGCAAAGACACACAAGAGACATACCCACAGTTAGCAGCAAAGTAAGGTCGGGCTGAGTCCTGGTGCTAAGCTAAACATGTCTCTAACTACATGTACTTGTTCACCAGTTAACTTAATCACTACTAGGCTAGCTTTGTGTAAAGTGAGAATAGAAACTCAAGAAATTGGTACAATGATTTCAATTGTGGCCAGATTTAATGCTGCAGCTCAGTTTAAAGGACACAGTTTAAAGAATATTATGTACACTGATCTGCCAACTAAAAGAGGGAAATGAATTGTCCTTGGGCAATGGTTCCAGCATCTGTCCCCTGAGAATCATGTTGCTATGTCTCACGAAAGAGCCAGTCCTGGGTTGCTCTGAGTTTTCCATGCTGTATGGCCATGATCCAGAAGCATTTTCTCCTGACATTTCACCCACATCTATGGCAGACATACTCAGAGGTTGTGAGGTCTGTTGAAAACTAGACAAGTGAGGTTTATATATCTGTGGAATGTCCAGGAACTCTTGTCTGCTTGAGGGAAGCGTGAAAGTTGCAATTGGCCATCTTGATTAGAATTGAATAGCCTTGCAGCTTCAAAGCCTGGCGGCTTACTGCCTCTAACAGACAAGAATTCTTTCTCTCACCCTGGACATTCCACAGATATATAAACCTCACTTGCCTAGTTTCCATCAGACCTCACAACCTCTGAGGATGCCTGCCATAGATGTGGGAGAAACGTCAGGAGAGAATGCTTCTGGAACATGGCCAGACAGCCTGGAAAACTCACAGCAACCCAGTGATTCTGGCCATGAAAGCCTTCAACAACACATAGAGCCAGCTCTGTTAAAGAGTGAGCGGCTTATGCCACCAGACTTAATACTGGTGGGAAGGATCTCATACTTTGTGAATTTTGGGCTCAGAACTGGAATTTAACCCTATTGCGCATTCCTTGTGTATATGAACAGTTCTGCACTACATCCCACTGATTGCTTTCACTCCTATGGCTTTTCTCCAAGAAATCTTGGTAATAGTAGTTCTCTGAAAGGATTCAGGTGGCTAGGAGCTACAGCCAAATATAAAGTGGCCACTGCCACTATCACCATATCTTGTCTCCTCCCCTCAGATTCAACATTTTTTTGAATAGGAAGCCAATATTGTGGAAGACTGAAGACAGAAGGAAAAAGAAATGGGAGGAAACAGAGGCATGTGTACAGTAATCATTTGTTGGAGTTACTCTTCCTATCTACTTCAGTGTGTTGTGCATCTATATGTATACACAAATGTTAGTGTTCCAACACCTTCAGAGAGGTGACAGTGATTCAAGGTAGGGGTGAGGGTATGTAGAAGAGTCCCCTTCCATCTTCCCACAAAGTTCATGTTCAGCAGACTGCCACTCACCAGGTAAGCAGGCCTCAGAGCACAGCTTATTGTCCAGTGCTTTCACGCTTGCGTTGCCAATGTCATTGTTATTGTCACACTCCATACCTAGGTATGCGCCTGTCCTTTGGCCTGCAAGGGAGTTAATGCAGTTAGAGAGGGGGTGAGGGCTTTGAGCGAATGTTTTTCCCTCCTTAAAACAATGGAATATACAATACTTTATATTAGTAATTGGAGTAGGGGGCAACATAAAGAATAAGAAGTGGGGTAGAGAGTGGACAATAAAGCATTTGACTGGAATGTGTCTGTATTAAGCCATCCTGACTGGTTTCTTTCCAACCACCTCCATTTTCCTGCTATTGTTGCCAGTGTGGAAGGTTGAATTTGACTTTTGCTTTCAAGGCAATAAATAAGCAGGCACAGAAATACAGGTTATAGAGCAGCCAGCGAAAGCTGAAGAAAACAGTGTCTAAGAATCTCTTATGCTTTTGCAACTGCCTGGCCTATATCCAAACCCTGCAGTGGATGTAAAAATCAATACTTTTTTTTTTAAAAAAAAACCAAGACATTTACTGTAAAGGTCCAATACATTGTTAATTCCCCAACAAGTGCGACACAACAGAAATTCACAACAGAGTGAGGAAATAACACAATAAGAAAGCATTATTGATCTGGCACTAGAAGGATACCTCCCTCTGGGCAGCCACTCTCTTCAGGCGGCCTTGGGAAATGAGAGCTCTGTGAGGAGTTTCCATAGATTTCTAACAGACTTCTCATCATTTCCAGAAAAAAATAACTATATTTTATAAGATTCCCTGAGACTTACAATGGTATTAAGCTAAGGTTTTTTTTTCCCCCACACAACATATTTATAGCACTTTGATACCACTTAAATATGGCTACTGAATGTGTTTGGTGGGGCACAAGCGCTTTCTGGCTGTGAATTCTCAAGGCCAATCCCAGGATTCCACAAGATGCAACCATGTTAGATGGAATCAAAGTGGTATAAGTATGTGGTGCGAAATATACATAATAATCTGCAGCACAGAATATAGTAAGAATCTACAGCACAGATCTACCAGTTCTGGAAGGCCTTGGATACAACGAGCAGAAAAATATGATTATCTTTGGCATCCATTTCTGAGCTACGTGACAGCTCTGTGCATACACCTGTCCATAGCTCATTAACAGACTGTGTACTAACTATAAATATCAGTATGTAGCCATGGCAGCAAACTGGGAATTACTGAACTATAATTGCTTAGTTAGCCCAGAAAAAGCAACTTCCAAATAAGAATGTTCTTCCCTTGTCCTATAAAAAAGGATTCCTGTATTTTAGTTGTATAGGTTACAATAATATTTCGATACTGTTCAACCATCAAAGAGAAAAACGGACGCGTGGCTGAGGACTCTGGCTTAACTCATCAATGGAGCGAGCTGGTGGATCATAGCTGCATGACAGCTGTCAGAGGCAAGCATGCAAGCCCCCTAGCACCTCAAAAGCGCAGGAAGCACCAAAGCAGCAGCTCTGGCCAAGGGAGGCAGGGGTGCGGGGAGCAAGAAAGGGAATGGCATAATCTGTTAACCCACAGAAAAATAATCATGGCATCTTGAATTCTGCCATACACACCTTCATTTAAAAATAAACAAGCTATCTGGTGGCTGGTTGTGGAGGGTGTCTGTCTAAATGTATCAAGGGACAAAAAGAAAAAAGCCATGGTCTGCCACCAATGTGTCTTATACCAAACAGCTCCCAATAATATACAGTCTACTTTGTTTATTGGTAAATATATTAATCCCTGCTGCAGCTCTCATTACAAACCAAAGAAAGCAGCAGCATGAAGCAGTGCCTCATTAAGCATACTGATCAATAGATAAGGGCCATTCTGACAACGTTACAGGAGGTAGAAGCCTGAAACTAATGGTGTCATTTCATTTACAATATATGTGTGGACATGGCTTAATTTTACACTCAGTAAGCACCCTGTTGACATAGGTTCATGCTTGGTGCTAACTATGACGATCTTGTGTTTACCGGGTTGTTGTGTGTTTTTCGGCTGTATGGCCATGTTCCAAAAGCATTCTCTCATGATGTTTCACCTGCATCTACGGCAGGCAACCTCAGAGATTGTGGGGATGCCTGCCATAGATATGGGTGAAGCATTAGGAGAGAATGCTTCTGGAATATGGCCATACAGAAAAACGGAAAACACACAACAACCCAGTGATTCCTGCCATGAAAGCCTTAGACAACAACTTGAGCTTACTTCTAAAATGTAACCCTGAGATTCTCAGAGGCCTAAGAAAGCCCAAAATTTAAAGAAGAACTCTCTGTGGGTTCCAAACAGGTCTTGAGGAGATTCTACAAAGTGGAGAGTTTTACTTACTCTTCCTAATGCTAAAGAAAGAGAGTAAGTCAATCTATGAGAGCTTTTCAATGAACCTTCTGAACATCTTGAACCAAATTTGTATGGGGCTAAAGGCCATAGTGATGAGTAAATGGCACTAGCCCATTAAGGAAGAAACATACAAGGAACAACTCATCCATGAGTCCGCAGAATTTAATTATTAAAGCAACATAGCTAAGCCTAAGCACATATGAAAATTTCTAAGTAAAACACTATTTTAAATTACTACTATCAAACATAAAATTCCAAGAGAAAATTAATCTTCGGAACTTGGGGTGAGGTGGACCTTTACTGGACCAACTTACCAAATTCTCTTTTTGGCATAAAAGAGATGATAGCAATTGAGAAGGACAAAGAATAACCATTCTTTAAAAAGATATTAAACTGTGTAGATCATAGTTTTGAGAAAAGAACAGCTTTTTAAACCTCTTGCTTCACCCAAATATTTTAGAATTGAAACTAAAGATGCTAAAAATATTTTGGGGGAAAAAATGAATCCCTTCATATTGAAGTCCTACTTATATATTATGGCTTCAGTTTCTAGAATCACAAACAAACATGGAAGACGGATTAAAGGTTCATTGCTCTGTTACCATCTTCCTGGGTTGAAGAGTCATCTTCTTCTTCCATGACGTCATTCCCCTGTCACAAAAAATGACAAGGAGTGAATAATAAAAATAAATAAAGGGATTTGCCAAGCACTAAAGAAGACTAAAACTAATTAATTGGATCTGAGGTCCCTAACCCTTATGTATTTTCCTTGCAAGAACCTGCCATAAGTAACATATTGAGCTGATGCATGTGGTACAGACATTGCTGGCCTGTATTGCTACAGAATATAGACCGAGATTTGAGTGGTGTTCCACTACCATCAAAACTCTTTCCTTAACCCACAATATATTTTGATTACAGTATTTTACCCTTTGGCTCCCACCATGATTTGAAACATCTATGGCTTTGACATTTGGCTCCCCATACAAGATTCTGTATAGCGAAGTAACAGGTATTGACACAAGTTCCATTCAGAGCCCAAATCTAAACCCATCTTTTCCAGATATGGAGCTTTACCTCTGCATCTCGCTCCTCTGCTGAGAGACTGACGAAGTTTGCATCCGGAGATTCAACAGGGGTTGACTAAGAGAAGAGAAGGAGGGGAAAAGCTGGGACTTACTGATGAATTTCCTGTAGGGACAGGTTAAGGTGATATTGCACTCTGTATCAGAGATATCAACATCAACACACAGCACATAACCTACACTTTCGCTTATCTCATTTGCTTTTCTTTTTATATATATATAATTTTTTATTTTGCCATTTTCCATATATACATAAAATAAAAACAATCTATCTAAGATGTCAGGGAGAGGATAAAGTTAGGGTAGAAAGGGAACGGAAATGGGATGATGGAATTGGGTGGATAGAATGGGAAAAATAGGGAATGGTAGGAGTCTGTGACTTCCGAATATATTTTCAGCGTTTATAATATAGTCTTTGTCTTCGCCATTCCTTACATATCGACTTCTCCAACATCTCCTTTATTTATCACCCATTTATTTAGTCCTTGTTCGAGTGGGAGAGTTTTCTTAAATTAATTTCCCCATTTATTGTAATTTTCTTTATGTTCCTCATAGAGCTTCCGATCTGTATTTTTATGGGTCTTCCATAAGATATTTTTAGGGCAAAAGTTAATTTGTCCATTTCCTTTATGTCATCTACTTTATTCAGCCATTCTTCTATTGTTACTCGTTCTTTCCCTTTCCATTTTTTTGCATGTACCATTCTTGCCGCTGTAGTTCAGTAAGTAAATAAAATATCTTGGTTTTGGTCCAGTACCAACTCTTCATCTATTAGTCCCAGTAAAAAATATTCTGGCTTCATCCTGAATTTTATTTTTAATATTTTTATCATCTAATCTCCATCTTCTCACCAGGCTTCTTTTATTCAATGTCATTTCCAGGGCGCCATGATCTGATATGTCTCTCGGTTTAATCTTAATTTCCTCTGTCTTAGTTGTTAATCTTTTAGATGTCCAAATCATATCAATTCTAGACCAGCTTTTATGTCTATTTGAGTAAAATGTATAGTCATTTTATTTTTCAATATGTACTCTCCATGCATCTTCCAGATCCAGATCTGTTTTTAATCTCAAAAAAGTTTTAGGTAATGAACTTGCATCCTCTTTTTTCCCCCCATCAACATTTTAGTTTTGTCTTTTCTCATGTTCATTACCCCATTAAAGTCTCCCAATATAGTTAAATTGTCATATTCTATCTCTCGAATTTTTGCTTCTAGCAATGTGGCAAAAATTGTGTTTGGGCCATTTGGAGCATAAATATTACAAACGAATGTTTTCTCCTTGTTTTATCACTATTCCTATTAATCTTCCATCCAGATCCTTAAATGCAAATTCTGGCTTTAAGGATTCTTTTGTGTAAATAACCACTCTATTCTTTTTTTTCTGGGATACCGAATAAAAGTCTAATCCCAATTTTTCTTGATTCAAATAAACCACATGTTTCTGTACAATATGAGTTTCTTGAATTGCTATTAAATCATAATTTCCCTTCTTAATTTGATTAAACCGTTTTTTCCCTTTTAGACAGCGAATTAATTCAATTCACATTGTTTGATAAACATTTTATTTGTCTTAAAAATTTCACTCATTGTCTTCTTGATTTTCCTCTTCTTCCAATTCGTCATCATCGGGATCCACGACTGGTGCACCAGCACCTCCGCTTGCGCTTGTCGTCTTACTGGTATATCTTCTGGTGAATCAAATCTTCTTTTCTTTTGTTTTCCTCCTATTGCTGGTGGTGTTATGATCTTTTTTCAGCTCTGCATATAAATGTTTTGCCTTTTCTTCAGAGGTCAACCAATGCCTCTGATCCTTGTAAGTCACCATCACTCCTTCCGGTTTCTCCCATCTGAATCTTATTTGTAATCTCTTAAATTCATCCGTTAAGAAGAAGTATTTTCTTCTTTTCATCAGCATTGTTTGAGGAAATTCCTTCATGATAATTACTTTACTATCTTTGTAAAAGATCGGTGATTCTTCATTTTTCTTCAAAATCTCATCCCTAACTCTTTTTTTTCACAGTGCACTATAGTATCCCGTTGATGCTTTATTCTGTCTGGAAAAATTCGTCGACACTCTATACACTCGGTCAATCTCCTCCGCCATATCTCCCTCCTCTTTTTTTAATATAGAAGCTGTTAGTTTAGTTATTATGCCACAGATATCTTCATTTGTGTCCTCCTTAATATTTCGGAAACGCAATTGGAATTCCATCTCTTTCATTTCTAATCTTTCTTGTGCTTCTTCTGCTTTTGTAATGTTTGTATCTAATTTTTGGATTTCCTTCTCTATTTTTTGTGGGATTCTATCAATTTGTCTTTGTCTTGTTTGGTCTCTTTAATTTCTTCTCTCATCTGTTTCATATCTTCCTTGATAACTCCAACATCTTTTGTTAATTCTGTTTTCATATTTCTTAATTCTTCTTGCATAATTCTCTGTTCTTCTTCTTTTGTTTCCATCCCATTAAAAAAATTTGCAGATCATCTTGCTTTTCAGATAACTTTTGAATTTCTCTCAGTATTTCTTTCATTGTTGAATCTTCAGAACCAGATATTGAAGCTCTCCTCCCCATCGCCATACCTTTAATATCTTTTAGGTCCCAGTTTGTTTTTGGTGTTGTCATGTTCTAGTCCAAAAATATCTTATTTGATATTTAGTATTATTTATTTATTCAATTTTGAGTCCTGATATTATGCTTTGGTCCTCCTTCGAATTGAGCCCTTCTGTTCCATTCGTCTCTCTCTATGGTATTTTTCCTTCGATCTATCTCTTATTGGCTGCTGTCGCTTTACTTTGTTACTTTGTCAGTTCTTTCACTCCTCTTATCCTCCTGGGAACTACAGTCAAACCTCTATATCCTTTTGTCCATCCGTAATGTTGTTATCTCTTCTTTTCTTCTTCAGCCGTTCTAGGATCTCTTTATGGTTTCTTCTCTCTTGTTTCTTCCTGGTTTCCTAACTTCCTGTTGTTCGTCCCTTCCGGTCTTGCGCACTTCTGCCCTTGCCTCTGCCCTTACTTCGCTGACGTCTCTTCCGACCTCCTTGCCTCCTCGCCTCTCTCTTCTGACCTTCTCCTTATTGTAGTGGTGTCACATCCGCTCTCCTGCTCTCGGCGCGCTGCCCACTTTGTGCTCCTTTCCCTCTGCCCCCCTCTCTCTGCGGGTTCTGTGCGTCTGCGTGGCTTTTGTTTCATCACTTCCTTCTTTCCACTCCTCTCCTCCTTGTTTATTTCTTCATGAGGCCCGTAGACACAACAATCGGCTACCAAGGTCAGTCTTTGTCTCCTTTTATGCTCTCATTGCCATCTTGTCCCATTCCCTCCGGTCGGATCTTTACTACTTTATATTTATTTTAAAGTAGGAGCCGTTGCCTTTGGGTTACTTTTGGGTTCATTTTTCTTTTCTTTAAGATGTAGATGAATAACTGTAAGGATATATATATATTTCTCACAGGTCGGATCAAACTGCCTAGGCAGGAGCCGCTGCCTGTGACTTTTATTATTTCTCTTAATTCAGTGTTTTGTTAGAAATTTCCAGTTTTTCCCCATGTCAATATAATCATTTCCACACTTAAACTCCACTTTCCTTCCACTCTTATTTCTCTATTAGTATTATTTCTCTTTGATATATTTTGATTTATTTGTCTCTGGATATAGCCCTCCCGCTGATCCAGATGATTCCTTTCATATAGAAACTTACGTTTCTGATCCTCCGCTGGGTTTGTGCAGCTTTCTTTGATGTTTCTTGTTGATTAAAAGTGCGCTGGGCTGGCAGTAAATGCCAGTCTTTCACCTGGCTTCCTGGTGTTTCGTCTGCTTGCCACCACACTTGCCGGACCCTCTGGGGTCTCACCCTTGAGGGGAGATGCACCCTTATGGTCGTCAGCGTGTGTGTATCATGGCTTCACACTCTTTTTGGCCTCAATCCACCAAAAAAGAAAGGTGCTTTGCACCCTCTGTGACCAAACTACCAGTTGGTGTCTCGGAGCTCCTCCGACACCCTGCCTGCCACCATCAAAGCTCACCGGAAGTCCCTCTCATTTGCTTTTCAATCTCCTTTCAAGAAGCAATTCACAAGACATGGATGACAAGTCTGCCTGGCCAACCTTACCTGTGGACAATCATGGGTTTCACTGAGAATGTGAATCATTACCCCCATTCCCCAAATCCCACTGGCTATCTCATTGGCTTATGATACTTACATCTCCTTCTGAAGGTACCCCACTGGCAGCAGCAGGGGATGGGACTATGTCTCCCCCCTCTTCTTCCTCCTCCTCCTCTTCCTCAGTGCCGGGAGCTACATAGGAGCCTGACATGGAAGACATGGTGTCAGTGCTGATCTCAGAGTGCTGGCTCTGTGAGGAGGCCATGGACATGACTGACTGTGCCAAACTGCTGCTAGCGGGATCTAAGGAAAGAGGGGAAGGTGCAGGCAAGATACGGTCAGGGATACTGGTCACCGTCAAGAGACAAGCTGACTTGGTTGCTACTGGTTGTGTTTCCTTTTGGCTCCATGTGCTGGGAAGGTAGGGGAAAAAACCTTTTAGGAGCTTCCAGGGTCCAAATCAAGACAGTGGTCCTGAAAAAGCTAATTCTTCATTTTATGGGGCCTTGAAATTGGGCATTCTGCTCCTTGATCGCCTCCTGCCCCTGCCTCCTGTTGCTTTATTACAACACCCAGCTCCTAGACTCATGTTTTGGGGCAGTTTTCAAACAATTGGGACAGTTCACACAAAATACATCCTGCTGATAAATATACGTATGCTTTTATTTGTACGGTTTCTCAACCTTCAGCAACACCATGGCACACTGTTAGTTAATTAACATATTCTCCAGGGAAACAGGAAACCATCTTTAAAAACATTTCTTGCAATGCAGATGCACACTGCCTATGCATCTATCCCATCCATTCTGCTTATACTGTGCTTGTGTTTAGGATCTGTAGTTCTCCTAAATGAAGGAGTTCAGAAAGATGGTAAGAAACAGGAGAATGGAACTGAAGTTAACCCTAAATATATTTGGCTATGTGTTTTATAGTCATGTGCCCAAGAATGAAGGCAAATAATCTTCCTTGTTGTACCTTCTGGGGAAGAGATGGTGGAGGAAAGAGGTGTCCCTGTACAGGAAGATTGGTCTACTGCTCCTGAAGAGGATAAGGTGAGGTTTTCACTCTCTGGTGTCACACCACATTCCTGCAGAACATGAGGGGGAGAAATGTTATTTCCAGGGAAGTAACTACTGTCACTGAAGATAGGCGAGTTCTCCCCATCTTGTCTTAAGTAAAATCAGGAAACACTTCAGATATTCTGGAGGAGCGAAAGTATTTTTAAAACCTCCAAAATCATTTTTATAGCAAACCAAGGCCTCTTAGTATTAGCTCTAGCCAATGCAATTGTTTGGCTTATTTCCATAACACAAGACAGAGCCAATCTGAACCTGAAGGATGACAGCAGCCAGAGTGATGTCATGTACTTAAGCTTCCAAGAGGAAGGTTTTGCTCAGCTTCACCTGAGCCAGCAAAGCAATTGAATCACCAATTTGCCTGTATCTCTAGATTTTCTTCTGGGCCTGGGAAGAATTCCAAGGTACATAAAACTCACTTATCCTCTGAGTGCTATTTTGACACAAACACATGGCTCTGAAGATCTATTCCAAGCCTGACTTGAGAGAAGTTTGCTAACATCCCTAATAGCAATGAGTGGCTATCCAAAGTCATTCGGCTCAAATCCTAGGAACTTTGAAAGTAAGTTGGAGATTTCATTCCTCCTAATATTTGTTCTACACAAGCAACCTGTAGGAAAGAAAGTTTAAGCAGCAGTGTTTGAACAAAGGCCCTAAGATGTTTCAAATAACCACCTCTTCTTGAGGACGAGGAGATTTCTTCCTAGAAATCCTGATTTCAGATTCACTGCAGGCCTTCTCATCTTCTTCTTCGTGTAGTACTGAGGAATTCTGGGATATTGACCTGGAGGAGGACAAAAAACCCTCATTCTAGCAGAAAAAAGGACAGGATTAAAAGGTTATACAAGCCGTCAAAGGCAACCTAAGCATCCTTTGGCAACTAGGTAGATTAGGGGTGGACACTATGCAATTTGTGGACCAGCAAAAAGAGGAATATTGTCACTTAGTGAGTGCCCTACTCAACTTTGGGGAATTTTCTAGGGTTTTATCTTGATTCCTGAAGCAGACACAACAGAAAGATACTTAGAAGAAAGACAGAACATGTAAGGTCAAGGGTACCAGCCACCAGACACAGTAGTCTACAGGAAAGACTCAGCACGTGGGTCACTTACTTAGATAAGCTCTTCTTCAGTTTGAGTCCTTGGCTGCCACAATCAGACAATCGCTCAAGGGGAGACAGAGTCCTGAGGGGTGGCAGATGGCCATCACTCCCATAGGAAGGCAGCACGCTAGATACATGGCTGTCTCCAAGCACATGGAGTGGCGGGGCTGCCGGAGATGGAGCGAGAGGCCCATTAAGAGCTTCGAGGAGGGAGACCACTTCATAGCCAGGAGGGATGTTCTCAGAAGACTAAGAGGAACCAGAGATAGGTATAAGAAAGACATTTCTTACAGCACAGAATCATAGAATCCTAGAGTTGGAAGAGATCACTGGAATCATTCAATCAAACCCCCTACACCAGGGGTGCTCAGAATGGTGATCGGGATCACCAGGGTGATCTTTGGGCCTCATCCTGGTGATCTTCAGGCCTATGACCAGGTTTTTTACAGTTTGTCCTCTTCACATGCCCCTGCACGCTGCAAAGAAGTCCTCCGTCGTTGCTCCTCCCCGCTCCCTGCTCGCGCGCTGCCTCCAAAAGCTGCAGAGTCCAAGAGGCAGAATGGGCCCCCTCTTTTGGATTCCTCCTCCTCCCTCCGTCCTTCTCCAGCCACTCAGAGTCGTAGGAGACCAAAGGGGGCGGGCCTGGATGATGCAATGCATGGCTGGCCCCGCGCGCATGCGCAGAAGCGCCCATTCTGCCTCTCTGACTTCTCGTGAGCTCTTGGAGGCAGCACGCATGCTGGCGGCGTAGAAATAGGAGCAACGACGGAGGAGAAGAAGAAGGATGCTTTGGGGTCATTTCCTTACCGCATCTCAAAGGTCGGTCTTTTTACTTTGGGGTGGGTGCTTGATTGTTCTGTGGCATGTCTCTTTGTTTATTTTTAATGTTTAAAAATGGCCTTTTATCTCCAAAGCCTCTCTGCTTGCTTTGTTCCTTGAGGAATATATGTTGGGGAACATGGAAATGTGGGAGAAATGGGGTGGTTGGATGTATTTTTGCATGCCCCTTTGTTTACCTTGCTGAGTATTAAATGGCCTTGCAGTTCAACAGCCTCTCTTCTTACTTTCTGGCTGATAATATGTGTGGTAATATGGCAGTGTGGGAGAAATGGGGTGGTTGGATGTATTTTTGCATGCCCCTTTGTTTACCTTGCTGCATATTAAATGGCCTTGCAGTTCAAAAGCCTCTCTTCTTACTTTCTGGCTGATAATATGTGTGGTAATATGGCAGTGTGGGAGAAATGGGGTGGTTGGATGTATTTTTATGCTCTGTTTTATATTGCTGTTATTAAATTGAAATGTTGATGTTTTATAACTTCATTTTATGTAAACTGCCCCGAGCCTGCTGGAAGGAGCGGTAGATAAAAATGAATAATAAATATAAATAAATAAATAAATAAATAAATAAGAAAATAGTCATACGTTTTACATTTCTGGGTAGGTGATCTTTGGGACTTGGTTTTTTAATCAGTAGCTCCCATGCTGAAAAAGTGTGAGCACCCCTGCCCTACACAATCAAAGCATTTGTGACAGATGGCCTTTCAGCCTCTGTTTAAAAATGTTCAGAGTAGGAGGCTCCATCACTCTGCCAGACAGTAGTATATCCCACTGTCAGAAAGTTCTTCCTAATGTTGAGGTGGAATATATTTTCCTGCAGTTTGACTCCAATCTGCTCTATCTTCAATATGAGAACTTTTCAAATATTTAAATATGGCTACAAAGTCACTTTTTAACCTTCTTTTCTCCCAGGCTAAACACTCACTCCTTATAGAGCATGGTTTCCAGACATTTGACCATCTTGTTCACCCTTCTCTGGCCATGTTCTAGGTTATCAATATCATTCTTGATTTGTGGTGCTCCAGTTGAGATCTGACCAAGGCAGAATAGAGTGGTACTTTACTTCCCTTGATCTACATATGACACTGTTATTGATATAGCCTAAAATCATTTTTTTAAAGCTACTGCATCATACTCTTGATTTATGTGCGGCTTGTGGTCTGCTAGGTCTCCTAGATCTCTTTCAGATATACTGTTGTCAAGTCAGGTGTCACCCATCCAACATTTCTGCATTTCATTTTGTCCCATCTATGTGAAGTCCCTTACAGTTCTTCCTGTTGAAACTCATTGCATTGCTTTTGGTACAAGTTTCTAATCTGTGTAATTCATTTGGAATTCTAATACATCATTTGAAGTATTAGCTACCACTCTTGCTTTGCTTTCATCTGTAAATAAGATAAGCATGCCCTTATAAATTGCTGCTTATATCGCATACAATTATTTAGTTTGTACATTTTATTTTGAATCAAATTATTTCAGTTTCTTTGCTGGTGTTGTTTTATACGGTGAAAAGGTGGACTAAAAATTATTTAGTGAAAAAAAGACACACAAACACTGAAGACCAGAGCCATGTAGTGGCACGGCAGCACAGCCTTACAAACACACAGAAGAAGAAGAAATAAATGGAGAGGAGTGACTAAGAGTGTGTTGGAATAACCTCAAACTAAGGTTGCCAAGTGTCCATACTGTAAAGGATATCCCTCATTGGGGTGTCAAAAATCTCTATTTGGGAGTAGCTGGTTTCTCTGTGTGTTTTTCCATTGTGGGTGAAGCTGATGTTTGCCCTGTGTGCTCCACTCTTAGAAGGGTGCTCAGGCTGGCCGTGAGATATCTGTCAGTCTATTGTCATGATGTTTCCAGGGATTTAGGTATCTCACATGATTTGAGATACCTAAATCAGGAGCCCACAACTCTTTCGAGATTCCATTCTTTTGCAAGACAAGTAACCTAGCCAGTCATGGCAATCCCTTGTTGCCATTTTGAAAACCTTGCAAGACACAATTCGCAATTACAGGCATTCCCGAAGTTACAAACATCCGACTTACAAACGATTCATAGTTAAGAACTGGGGTGAGACAAAGGAAGTGAAATAAATCTATCCTAGAAGGGAAATTCACTCCTATAAGAGTTATTATGAGGAAAAGGTGTCCCCAACGAAGCTTTATCAACAATCCTTGTTTCCACAACAAGCCATTTCTTTCCAAATATAATTGATCACAGTGACATAAAGTGAGGTGAAATCTTTTGAATAGGTTCACAGACAGCTAAACAAACACCACAGTGGTGTTAACTCTTCCCTGCGCTATCTAAAGCTAACACACACACACACACACACGTGCGCGCCTGACATTACACTTAAAAATGTGCCTGTGATGTAAGACCTGCATTAAATTCTCAGGATTTAGAAGATCTACAGAAGACAATCATCTTGGTCTAGGACAGTGGTTCTCAACCTGTGGGTCCTCAGGTGTTTTGACCTAAGACTCCCAGAAATCCCAGCCAGTTTACCAGCTGTTAGGATTTCTGGGAGTTGAAGGCCAAATCATCGGGGGACCCACAGGTTGAGAACCACTGGTCTAGGAGGTACAGGTGGGACTAATTACAAACACTACATCAATCTTAACAAAAATAGGTAAGGATGATGGAAAATGTTGTTGTGTAATCCTGAAGGCCAACAGAGTCCTAATTCCTGATTTAGATCCTCAAAGGCCTCCACTACCCAGAAGTCTTCCAGGTCTACAATTCTTCTGGCTCACACAGCCTTTACCTGCTAGGTTCCAGCTGAGACGTCCTAATATAATGCCAGAGCCATTTGGAAGAACGAAAGAAAGAAAGTCAACTGTTCTTTGTTATGTATGCACATAAAGCATTTATATATCACCTCTCAGTTCACTAGAACCTTGAGGCCATTCTTTCTCACTTGATTATGTGTACATGGTTCTGTACATAAACATTAAAACATCATCTTTAAAAATCAAATAAGACATACATTATGCATTTGAAAAATAAAAACCAGTCTTCATATCCAAAATATATTGAATTCTTAACATGTTATATGTATAAGCCATTTTTGGAGATGCATATGATTTATTTGCCAATAATTATGAAAGAAAATTCATTTCCGAAAAACATTACAATTATGTAGTCCTTATTTCAACCTAATATGATTTGTTCAACTAACATGGGATGTTCTTTCAATTTGTTTTTTCTTTGTGCAATGCAAGATATGAAAATCAGTCTTCCTTTCTTTTCACACTAAAACGCATTAATGAAAGTGTTGCCAATATACTGTGAGGAATGTGGGCAACTGACATTCCTGACCACATGCCTGATTCATATTTACAAACAACACAGGCCCCTTTTGACACTTTGCCAATTTAGTAAACTTTTGCACAGTACAAAATGTAAAATGCCTTTGACCCACTTTATGGATTTTTCAGGGTTTGGGGTTTTTTTTAACAAATCTTGCTCCTGGCTATACAATTTGATCAATCACCAATGTTAGTCACATTTTTTTTTGCATCCTCCAGTTTGCACAACAGCCTCTATGTAACCGAATCATAGAGAAACTTTTGAAGCCTGGCACTTACAAGAAAGTCTTTCCCTGTGTTCAATGTTTCTACAGAAGAGCAGTTTGCACCAGCTCGATGGTGTGTGTAAGTGTCTGCATGTGTGTGTGCATGTGTCAATATTTGAACTGTTGGCACATCCATACTGACCGAGTGCTCTTCTGAGTCTGATGTTTGTGAGGAGATGATGGGGTTGAAGCTGGTCGGGGAAAGAGGTCCAAGTTTTTTTCTCATGGCTCTGATCTGTAGCAAGGCTCTGAATGCTGAAGAAGAAGGGATGGTTGTAGGAAACAAGAGAGGGGAAAAGATGAGCAACTTCCAAAAACACCCAAAGCCACAAATACTAAAAAGGACAGAGGTTACTCTTATAGGTTTCTTCTGACGAATGTGTGCTATAGTTGGCCACCACCACAGACACCAAAAGCCAATACACACAAAGCAATTGCGAGGAAGGACCGCCAAAGACAAGCTATGACCAGTTTTGCATACAGAATGCTTGCCTACATGAAAGCCTTGAGATGGATCACATGCTTGTTTTCCGAAGAGTGAAGGTGACCTGCTTTGGCCCAACATCAAAATGTAAGAGTGAGCAGGGGAACTTACGCAGCCTGCAGATGGGGCAGTTGTTGGCTTGGTATCGCAGGGTATCAGCACAAGTGTTACACAGGCAAAGATGGCGACAAGGTAAGATCAAGGTATCCCGTACGTCTGAGAGGCAGACCACACACTCTGCACTGTTGTCACTCACCTCGTCCTCTGCCACCTGAGCAGGAGAGGAAAGCAAAAAGTAGAATTGTTTGGGATCATGGCTGGATGAGAAGGGAAGTCCACACTAAGTGTGAATAAGTGGGAAAACTATTCAGGGCAGTTTTACACTCAGAAGATAAAAACAATAAAATGTAGGAAGTAACCTACCTGATCTGAAAAGGTGTTATAGCATTACTAGATGTACCCGCCATGCATTGCTGTGGCCATCTTTTCCTCCCTCTTTCTCTCCTCCTTTCTTTATCTCCTTCCTTCCTTCTCTTCCTCTTCTTTTCCTCCCTCCCCTTTTCTTTCCCTTCCTCTTTCTCCCCTTTTTTCCTTCTCTACCTATTCTTGGACTGCAACTCCCAGCAGGCCTCCTCATTGATCAATTTACCTACTTACCTACATATCTCTATCTAATCTATCTTATCTATTTGGAGGATTGCTGGGAGTTGCAGTCCAGGAATAGGAAATTGGAAATATGCAGAGAAGAAAGCTTGCAGTTTGGAAGCAGTGCGTTTGGATCATCCTCCTCTCCTAAAGGGTCTGGTCTAGGGGATGATGGGAGCTGTAGTCTGGAAGAGAGTGTGGATATGCTATTGTGAGGTTTTTTTGCTGGGGGAGTCATTTTGCACATGCACTGTAGCGTCTTTTGGGGGGGGGTTGCTTTTTAAGTCCCTTCCGCTGTGTTTTTCAGTGTTTTTATGAGTGATGGTCACTCGTTGGCCTGATAGGTGTATTGTGTCCAAATTTTGTGTCAGTTCGTCCAGTGGTTTTTGAGTTATGTTAATCCCACAAACGAACATTACATTTTTATTTATATAGATTTAGTTTTAGCAAGTGTGGGATAATATAACTTCTCACGGCTGTTTCTGAAGCTCTCCAAGGATCCCCTGTCCTCCCATTTTTCTTGGAAAGTGCTATTAGAGTTAAAAAACTGGGGACGATTTAGGGAGGCAGACAATGGGTAAATGGGAGCATAGGCTCTGCAAGTTACTGGTCACTCATTTATTGTTGTTGTTGTTTATTATGATGGAAGTATGGGTTGCTTACCTGTAACCATATTTCTTCGAATGTCAGGTCTGTGAAATCCACACACATGGGTTTTCCCCCGCGCATGCGCAGATTCTCGGAGACTCTACTAGAAAGATCTAAATACAAGCACCGCCCACCTTCCCATCAGCCCCAGCGCCCAGGCGGGGCTTGCTCCTCAGTCCGTTTCCGCGAAAACACAGAACGAAAAGAGGCATGACCGTGGGGAGGATGGGCGGGTTCCTGTGGATTTCACAGACCTGACATTCGAAGAAATATGGTTACAGGTAAGCAACCCATACTTCTTCTTCATGTGGTCTGTGAAATCCACACACATGGGTGAGTAACAAGCTATTTACCTGGAGGTGGGTCATGCCACACACGAAAGAGAACGACTCTGCCAAAGGCTGCATCCCTCTTGGCGATGATGTCCAGCTTGTAATGGGATGCAAAGGTGGAAGGAGTTGACCATGTTGCCGCTTTGCAGATGTCATGAACTGGAACTCCCCGCAGAAAAGCCTGAGAGGTAGAAACTGACCTCGTGGAATGTGCCTGTAATGTCGGGGGAGGATCTCTACCTGCCAATTGATAGGCCAACCGAATTGTGGAAACTATCCATGACGCCAGACGCTGTGAGGAGACCGGAGTGCCAAGGGCATCCTTTCTATATTTAAGGAAAAGTCTGGGCGACTTCCTATAACTGGCAGTCCTGTCAATATAGAAGGAAAGTGCCCTTTTGACATCCAGGGAGTGTAGGGACACCTCTAACTGAGAGGATGGTTTAGGGAACAGGGCAGGGAGAGTGATGTCCTGGGACATATGAAAATGGGATACAACTTTAGGTAAAAAAGTAACATCGGTCCGAAGAACAACCTTGTCTTCGTGGAACCTTATAAACGGGGGATCAGCCCTAAGGGCTGTTATCTCGCTAGCTCTCCTGGCTGAGGTAATAGCAACCAAGAACGCTGTTTTCCAGGAGAGATGGGAGATATCAGCGTGAGCCATGGGCTCGAACGGGGGTTTAGACAACTGGGAGAGAACAAGTTCAAGGCTCCAGGCTGGAGGTGGTGGGGAAACTGGGGGGTGGATCATCTTATAACCCTTTAGGAACATGTGGATAATAGGATCCTGAAAGAGGGACGGGAGTCCACCTCTCCTCCTATACCATGATAGGGCAGCTAGATAGCACTTTATCGAGGAGAGAGAAAAATTAAGGGATGAAAGATGAACCAAAAAGTCTATTACCACCGGAATAGGGGCTAAAAGAGGAGGGTGGCCCCGGGATTCGGAAAAAGTAGCGAACTTTTTCCATTTGTAGGTATAGCACTTTTTAGTCGAGGCCTTCTGGGCCGCCAACAAGATGAGGCGTGCCGCATCAGAGACGTGGTCTAGGGGTTATCCTCCAAGCCGTCAGGCGGAGGTTGGGGAGGTCTGGGTGTTGAAGTAGGCCGTCTTGTAGCGTCAGCAGGTCCGGGCTGGACCGCAGGCGCAGAAAGTTGCCCCTGGCTGCATGGAGGAGGGGGCAAACCATGGTTGCCTGGGCCACCATGGCGCTATGAGGATGCAATCGGTCTTGTCTGAGACAATCTTTGCTACCACTCTGGAGAGGAGTGGGAGGGGTGGAAATACGTAAAGGAAGCCTAGGGACCACTTGAAAAGGAAGGCATCTCCCAGGCAACCTGGGGATGCGCGAGGTCTAGCCTTGCGCAGAAGAGGGGCAGTGAGCATTGTCGGGGATGCAAACAGGTCCACCTGTGGGTGGCCCCATCGGCGGGTTAGGAACCTGAACTCTCTGGGATGAAGATGCCACTCGTGAGTGGTCAAGGATGTCCGACTGAGGGAGTCTGCTAAGGTATTGTCCTTGCCTGGAAGGTGAACTGCCACCAGGAAGATGTTTTTCTGTATGCACCAGTCCCAGATGCGATTGAGAGGGCCAGGAGGTTGTGCGAGTGAGTCCCACCCTGTTTGTTGAGATAAAACTGGACAGAGGTGTTGTCTGTGATTATCTGGACGGTGCGGTTGTGAACTAGGTTCGAGAACGCCCGAAGGGCTTTCTCTACTGCCAGCATCTCGAGTGAATTTATGTGGAGTTGCATCTCCTCCGGGGACCAGCGGCCGCTGATCTGGAGGTGTAGCGTGTGGGCTCCCCAGCCTCCCTCGGAGGCATCCGTGGTCACTGACAGGGACGGGTGGGGAAGAAAGGGCATGCCCGAGCACACATTGGATTCCCTTGTCCACCATATGAGTGACCGAAGGACAGGGGAGGGAGGGTGGAGGATGACAGACTGACTGTCTGCAAGGGGATTGAAGGCAGCAAGGAACCAAGCCTGAAGCGGGCGGAGTCGGAGCCTGGCAAAGGGTGTGACACTTGTGGTGGAAGCCATGTGGCCCAGGATGGACTGAATGGTCCATGCAGAAGCATGTCTCTGGGAGAGGAGGCCAGTGATGGCCCGCTTGAGATTGAGGAACCGGTCCTCTGGGAGGAATGCCTTCTGGGCGTTGGAGTCTATCATGGCACCTATGAAATGAATGTGTTGTGTAGGAATCAGTTGAGATTTGTCGAGGTTGACAATGAGTCCAAGGTCCTGTAAAAGAGATAAGGTATATGATATGTCAGAGAGGAGCTGATTTCTAGTGGGAGAGATCAAAAGCCAGTCATCAATGTATGGAAATACGGAGATTCCGCGTTTCCGCAAATGAGCCGCCACAACCTCGAGACACTTCGTGAACACGCGGGAGCTGTGCAAAGGCCAAAAGGTAGGGAGTTGAATTTGAAAACTTGTCCTTCTAGGGCAAAGCAGAGGTATCTACGGTGGTCTTGGGCAATAGAAATGTGGAAGTAGGCATCTCTCAAATCAATGGTGGCCATCCAGTCTCCCCGTTTGATAAAAGGGAGGATAACCGCTAGGGTAACCATACGGAACCTGCGGGGCTTGATGAATCTGTTGACTCCCTGAGGTCAAGGATGGGCCGCTGGCCACCGTCTCGTTTGTCTACCAAAAAGTAGCGAGAAAAAAAGGCAGTTGGCAGTATCATCTAAGGAGACAGGGAGACGGCTCCCTTGTGCAACAAGGAGTCAATTTCTTCCCATAGGGCAGGTGAAGGTGTAGTGAGTAGTATGTGCCCAAGTGGGGGGGCATGAGTCAAATTCAATAGTGTAGCCATAGTGAACTATGTTGAGGACCCACCTGTCAGTAGTGATGGAACACCAAGCTGACGCAAAGGGTAGGAGTCTATCAAGGAAGGTGAGGTGTGGGATGGTGTCAGTATGCTGTAAGTGTTGAGAGTGTGGAACAACAGGAGGTGTGAGTGGAGGGGGGGGGGGGAAAGTGACGGGTTAAAACCGCCGTCTGTTATTGTAATGAGGCCTGGAGCCGCGTGACTGTCCTCGAAAGGGCAGAGGGGGCCTCCTAACGCTAGAGGGGCGTCTGGGGACGCTGTTTGTCTCTATAGTTTTGGTAGTAGTAACCTCCTCGGGAATAAGGGTATCTACTATAAGGTCTCCACCTATGGCGTTGTTGGTAGGGCGTTGACCATAGCCACTAACAATTTGTTTATTTTTGTGTGACTGTTCAAGTTGTGAATTAGTCTCTGTGTTAAACACACCTGTCTCATCCAAGGGGAGGTCTTCAATCAGGTTGCGTTGGTCTTGGGATAGTGTAGATGCCCTAAGCCAAGCATGTCTTCTCAAGGCCACAGATCCCGCAATCAATTTCCCCGCGTTATCAGCGGTATTTTAGCTAAGTCCTTTTGGAGCTTAGAGAGAAGGGCAGCCTCTTGGGCAAAGGCGGTAGCCATGGCTTGTTCAGCCGGTGGTAGCAACTCGAGGTAGGGAGTTACCTTATTCCAGATGTATGTATGATAGCAACTCATATATACCCCATAATGGGCCATTCTAGCGAATAGGCAGGCTGAGGAATAAAACTTTCTTGACATGTTGTCAAGCTTTTTCCTTCCTTATCGGAGGGGGAGATTTGGTTTCTCTGTATTGGTCTCGGCTGAGCATCCGTCACCAAAGAGTTGGCATTAGGAAGTTTAGCAAGCCATGTGGCTTCTTTAAGGTCAAGCTTGTAAAGATTTTCAGCCCTTTTGGAGGTTGCTGGAACCAGGCCTGGTGCCACACCTGTGGTTTTTAATATTTGTAATAGATAGGGCAAAGTTGGTAATACAGCAGCCATAGGAGGTCGCTGTTCTGAGGTGGTAAAGCATGGATCTTGAACAGCATTGGGTGGGGGAGGGGTTGCCAAATTGATGGCTCTAGACAGGCGTATGAGCAATGCTGCAAATGCCTTGTATTCCTCTGCTTGGAGGGGATCAGGATCAGCCTCTTGCTGAACTGAGGCAGAGGCGGTGGGATCAGAGGAAGGTTCAGTAGCAGAAACATCAGCCTCTTGAGTTTCTGCCTGAATGGGAGTAGAGAGGGAGGGAGGCACTGCCACCTGGTGGGGAGTAGCTGACGGTTCGGGAGGAGGAGAAGCAACAGTGGCTGTAGGCGGAGGGCGGCCTGAGGGCGAGGGGGTGGTTCCACATGGCTCTCAAAGCCTTCCTGGTAGTGATAGGGAGGATAATAAGGGAAAGGCGGGTAAGGGAAGGGAGGAAAAGGGTATTCCTGGGGCCAAGCACGGTGTGAGGAGCGACTGTGCCGACGTTTAGGAGGAGGGCTGCGGGACCGGGAGGAGGAGGAGGAGGAAGAAGGAGAGCGGCGCCGCGAAGCTCTTTTGGAGCGGCGCCGTGTGGCTGGGGAAGCAGCACGGGCAGCCAGTATCGGGGAGGGAGAGCGCTCAGGCACTGGAGCCAGCTGAGCTGGTTGGAGAAGAGGAGGGGATAAGGCAAGGCTCGGGTCCACCTGGGACGTGAGCACATCAATGGGGAGCAATTGGGGAGGCTCTTGGAGCTCCAGAAAGGACGCTGTGTCCTGCTCCATTTCAGGCAGTTCAAGGAAGACTGCTGGCGGTTCAGCCACAGGAGATCTCAAGGCCGGTTGGGCAGTGAGGTGTCTCTTTTTTTGTTGCCTTTCCTTCTCCTTGTGTTTGGTCTTTTGAGCTGCCTTTTTGGGCGGCTTTGCCTGCTTTCTTGGTGGCTCGCCCTGGGAAGGAGAGGGGCCTTCCAATGGGTCTTCTTGCTGCGGAGGAGGTTGTGAGCTCTCTCCTGCAAGGGAGGGGGGAGGCGGCAAAGGCTCGGGAGAAGGCTGAGCGCCTTGGCGAAGCTGTTCTGGCGCCAGAGACTGGTCGTAGAGGAGCGCCTTAAGGCGCGAATCCCGGCTCTTTTGGGCCCTGGTGGTGAAGCTCCTGCAAATATTGCAGGCTTGTTTTAGGTGAGCCTCCCCCAGACACAACAGGCATTTTAAATGTTTATCAGCCTCGGGTAAATTAACCCCACAGGCTGAGCATTTTTTAAAAGTAGGGACAGACATATCTAAAGGGGTCTGGTCGAGAATGAAAGGGAAAGAAAAAACCTGGTCAGAGGAAAAAGCTAGAGAGAGCAATCCGAGATGTGTCCTGCTTCACGCGGAAAAAAGGACTGAGGAGCAAGCCCCGCCTGGGCGCTGGGGCTGATGGGAAGGTGGGCGGTGCTTGTATTTAGATCTTTCTAGTAGAGTATCCGAGAATCTGCGCATGCGCGGGGGAAAACCCATGTGTGTGGATTTCACAGACCACATGAAGAAGAATTACAGATTCCTTAAAACATATCACAAAATCAAACTCAGCGTGAGCCCATGTGTATGCAACATGCAAACTGCCCTGCATCTTCAGCTCAAGTTCTTACCTTGGAGTCCTGTGTGTTATATTTGTTTTCTATACCATAGATCTCCTGAAGCAGGTAGCTCACACCATCCACCTAGGAGGGTTGGAGGGGAAAAACAGTATTACAACATTCATAGAAGAAAATAGAAACTAAAAATGTGATATCTCCGAGAGCACATACGGTAGTAATGTGCATAGTTTTTGAAAACATTTAAATATTTTACACCTGTTTTTAACTAATTACAACATTTAAGATATTTTCAGATTACTTAAATTATTTTAATATTTGAATCAGTTTTAGTGTTATCTATAAGCCTCCCTGAGATCTTTTTGGTATGGGAGGGGATACATATTTTAATAAATGTATAAAGAAATATACACACAGGCAGTCCCCAAGAATGTGATAGGTTCTGTAGGCTTGTTCTTAAGTTGAATTTGTATGTAAGTCAGAATACATACATTTTTATGTGTAACTCCAGCTATCTATCTATCTATCTATCTACCTAACTTTGGCTAACATAGGGAAGGGTAAAACACCCCATAGTGTTTGTTTTGCTGTCTGAGTCCTTGTTCAGAAGATCTGACCTCATTCTCTGTCTCTGTGGCAATTGGATTTTGAATTTTTTTTGGTCTTTTTGTGGAAATAAGGATTGGTGATAAAACTTCAGTGGGGACACTTTTTCCTCATAAAAAGTCTCTCAAGTGTGAATTTCCATTGCTGGGGTAGAGTTCGCTCACTTTCTGTTGTCTCAGCCACCATTCTTAACTATGAGTCATTTGTAAGTCAAATGTTTATACGTAACTTGTGAACTGCCTGTATACAGAATGCCTGTTTTCAAAAATTATTCCAGAAACCACCTGAATGACCAATATATCTCACATGCCTGGTCATTATGCCTCCCCACCCTGTTTAGAACAATGGGGTTCTAAACAGTCTTCCTCTAGTAAAAATATCAAACTCTATTATTGTGAACAATATACGTGCTAAATAGCAGAACAATATCACATATAGTGCAATGTAGTACAATTCAATCACAAAATCACAAATCTCATATCACAGTAAATACAATAGCATAACAAAATAAGCCCTCACACATCAATGGGCTTAAACGATGCTCTAACAGAATCTGTGTACCCCTGTAAGTAGTCCGGAGTCTGATAACTCGCGGGCTAGAGACTGAGTGAATGGGGGAGCCTTGGTGGGTAGAAGAGCTGGCAAGCTGCTGGATGGGCAGGCGCCTACGGCTGGAGGTAAGCTGACGCTGCCAAGATGGCCATTTCGCGTAAACCACGCTTCCTCAGGGCGCGCTGAACTTCTGACCGCTCCTCCCCAGGGTTGTAGTAGAACAATTTGGATTTAAAGTCTGGACGGGAGATTTCGCGTTTCCGCGTTCTAATACAGATCGATACTGCAAGTGTCCTCCCGAGCTGGAATCAGCCAAATAGATCCGGAAGTGGAGAGCAGGGCTGAGGGAGAAGTTCGGTCCCTCCACGCTTCTCCCTCAGTGTCCTGCTCTCCACTTCCGGATCTATATCGGGCTGGAACTGTACAAACCAGAGCGCCTTTGCACTTTCTGTGCCTCACAGCATCTTTTATTAGCCATCCGGCTAGGATTACAACTATTATTTTGATTTGCCTTGCTTTCTCCGCGAATTTCTGCCTCCCATGGCATTGACTGACTCACCTGAAATTGCATATTTTGCGCTGATTAGAGGCCACACCTGCTTGTACCAGCACCCTTAATTTTCATCCTCTGGTTGTGTTGAGTATTATATGATTGTATAATGATGCTATTTTTTGTGTAATATATAGATATAAGACCACTCTTATGCTTATGTGCTTACTGCATTCACTTATTGCTATATGTGTAGCTTGTCACTCCGTGTTCATTGATGTGAATTTTGGCCATGTTCCAGAAGCATTCTCTGAGCATTCTGAGGATACCTGCCATAGATGTGGGTGAAAAGTCAGGAGAGAATGCTTCTAGAACATGGCCATACAGCCCAGAAAACTCACAGTAACCCCCATATATATATATATATATATATATATATATATATATATATATATATATATCTTGCCTTTTCCCCAAAATTGGGGCTAAAAAACATTAAAAAGAACACCCCAAGAACATCCCCAAGAATGCTCTGAGCTTTCTTAAGGCTGTGGGACTGATAAAGTTCTTCCAAAGAGGGGAGAGGACAACCAACGATTCTCTGTGAAGGTGGAGACCCTTTGGAGTTCCTTCCTATCTGCCACTGTGCAAATACCAAACCATGCACAGGCGCAGTAGGGTAGGACACTCCCTATTGTACAATGGTAGAAAGGACATGTAAGCAATCTACATGGCCATATGAAAATATTCAGAAACCACACACTCACCACTTGTTTCTGTTTGAGGGGCTTCACGCAAAAACTTCCATCAGCATGCTGTGAGAAAGACACCAATATGAGACAGAAACTTTCACATCATTTTCTAACAAGAGCTTTTGCAGAACATACTAAACAGCATCTGTTTCAAAAAAAAACCATGTGCACTGTGTAACTGAATATGTTTATTTGATTCAAGCTGTGCTCAACACTTCAGAAATGTAAGTATAATTTCCCTTAAACTTTATCCCTTTTACACTCACAGCATCCTACTGCCCTATCTCTCATCAAAGATAATTTTGTTCTCAGGTTCAAAGAATCGTCCAATTTGTTTAATTCATTTCGCCATGTGGTTCTGTAAATATTTCTACATTCGCTGAACTGTGAATATCTCCCTGGGGGATGCACAGAGGCTAATTAGCTGAATGAAGGCATGTGGAATTATCATGAGTTCGGATGAGGTGTTTCCACCTGAGCTCTAATGACATGTTTTCTGATTAGGCACCACAGTGGCCTAAATATCAGAAAGGCACTGGATCCCATCTGATCTTGCAAGTTAAGCCAGGTCAGTGCTGGTTAGTAATGGATGGGACCACCAACAAATCCCATTTGCTGTGGGCTGTATTTCAAAGGAAGGAACTGACAAAATCATTTCTGAGTATTTCTTGCTAAAAAAAAGGTTTTCTCCTCATGGGGTGTGGGGCCTCGCAACGCTTTAATGGCTGGCTTGTGTGTGTGTGGCTGTGCGCACGCGTGCCTCACTCCCAATGCTTTAACGGCCGGCTGTTTACCTGCGTGGAGGAGGGGGCTTGGCTGAGGGTGTCTTTTGTGGACATGTGCAGTTTCTCCCTGTAAGAGTTTTGGGTTTAGAAGTCCTTTCTGGGGGGTTTTAATGGTTTTTTTGAGTGAAGGACATACATTGGTTTAGTTAGTGTCTTGTGGCCAAATTTGGTGTCAATTTGCCCAGTGGTTTGAGTTATGTTAATCCCACAAATGAACATTACATTTCTATTTACATTTTTATATATGCTCTGTTTTGAGTGACATCATAACTCAAAGTTTGCTGGATGAATTGCCGCCAAATTTGGGTACAAGACACCTAACACAAGGAGTAACCATCACCCAAAAATTAATTTTGTCATTTGGGAGTTGTAGTTGCTGGGATTTATAGTTATCCTACAATCAAAGAGCATTATGAACTCTACCAACAATGGAATTGAACCAAACTTGGCACACAGGACTCCCATGACCAACAGAAAATACTGGGAGAGTTCAATGGGCATTGACCTTGAGTTTTGGAGTTGTAGTTCACCTACATCCAGAGAGCACTGTGGACTCAAACAATGAAGGATCTAGACCAAACTTGGCACGAATACTCCATATGCCCAAATATGAACACAGATGGAGTTTGGGGGTAATAGGCCTTGACATTTGGGAGTTGTAGTTACTGGGATTTATAGCTCACCTACAATCAAAGAGCATTCTAAATCCCACAACGATAGAATTAGGCCAAACTTATCACACAGAACTCTCATGACTAACAGAAAATACCATGTTTTCTGGTGGTCTTTGGCAACCCTTATGACACCCCCCCCCCCCCGTGACCCTCCCCAGGGTCCTGGTTGAGAAATGTTGCCTTAAGGCCATCCAATCCAACTCCCTTCACCAGGGCAAGAAAACATAATCGAAGATCTCCTGACAAAAAGCCATCCAGCCATAGATATAGATCGATACGATATGATTCACACACACAATGTATATGATAGATAAAGTATCATAGTTTTGACAGGGACCCCTAAAGAAGAACAATTATATGTTGCATGTTCCAGAGTAGGCAAACCAGACAATCTCCACATCAACACTGAGAAAGAAACAACAAGAAATACTGTTTACCCACAAACATAAAGAAATTACATAAACCAACACATTCTCATTCCTTTATTTTCCAGATCACAAACTGGGCCAAAGCAACGCGTGGCAAGGAACAGCTAGTATAACCATGAGTTGGCTCACAAACTAAAGGCACACACACCTGATAACTCCCAGGATCATAAAAATCTTCAGTTCCCCAGTAAGAGCTTCTATATAAGAACTACTTCTAATATTGCAGGTGTTCTACTGGGCAGAGGAGGTTCCTCGCCCCTCCCATCCTTCCACTAACTTTTCTCACACAAGATGGAATTGTTGGGATGTCTCTAATCATCCTTTGTGGCTCTGGAATTATCTTCCTGGAGGGAAAGATGAGTTGTGATTGAAGACATCTTACAGATCATGTCCACCAATTTCTAAGGCAAAGGTCCTTGAGGTAAGACATTCTCAGTAATACTCATTGCCAGTGAGGCAAAAGAGACAAGGCTGAAGTGCCAGGACTTTGTGGCTGGCCAGGATGATGAAATCATCTGCACTCATCTCAGGCTTCTCTGATCCATTTCATCTTAGCTGTAATTCTTCTAAGATGCAGTGAGGAAGATTTTAATAGAACCGTATCATATTATGATTTAGCCCTATCTTAATGCAAAATATTTTGGGGTGTCCTTGTTGTATTAGATGCACAAAACTAGAAACAAATTAGTTTGTCAATATGGATCAACAATCAAAGACTTTTCCTAAGGGTGTTGCTGTGATGACTATCAAGTTAAACACCAGTGTTTCATAATTTCACTACAACCCTGACCCATGGAAATCCATTACCTGTCAGATCCCCAAGCAGGTCAACAGCCTTCCCATTGCCGTTACCATACACCACTCTTGGACTAAAATCTTTGCAGAAATGTGCAGCACAGGACAAGTATCTCAGAGAAGAGATCAGCATGAAGGCAGCACTCACCTTCTCAAACGTTGCCAGGAGTACATGGCAGTGGCCCATGTGTTCTGCAGGGCAGGAAAAAAAGCAAGGATTAGAGTAGGCAGGAATCACTTATTTTTCCTGCAGACGCCTGACTTTTAATTTAGTATAGATTTTACAGTTGACAAAGATTAAAGTCAGATTAAATTAACTTGATAGATTGAGCTTTCAGAGTGTACTTGCCTATTTATTTATTTATTTATTTATTCGGTTTTATATTCCGCTCCTCCCTGCAGGCTCGGGGCGGATCACAATTACAAGCATATATAAAACATACAATAAAAACATATAGTAAAAACACGGTACATAACCAAGGTGGAACGGGTCTACAATTCTTTGACTGAGACAGGACGAGCCAATTACATTTGGGTTTATTTATTTATTTATTTATTTATTTATTTATTTATTTATTATTCGGGCTTCTATGCCGCCGACTCCCTGAGGCTCGCGGCGGCTTACAGGAGCCGAAGGGCACAGTAAAATACAGGCAATAAGCAGTTAAAAACAATTAAAACAACAACAGTATAGTAATTAATAACACAGTTAACACAATGAACAGCACATCATCCTCAGAAGAACGAATAGATGGCGGGGCATGGGCAGGACTTACTCACCAAAGGCCTGCTTAAACAGGTATGTTTTACAGGCCCGTCTAAACGGGAGCAAGTCCTTCATAGCCCGAGTTCCGGCCGGGAGGGCGTTCCACAGCGTAGGTGCTATGACAGAGAACGCCCTCTGGCGGGTAGCAGTCAGCCTTGCGAGTTTAGCTGAAGGTATCTCCAGGAGATTGGAGTCCTCAGACCGAAGTGATCTCGGAGGGCAATATGGGGTGAGACGGTCCCTCAAATACGCTGGCCCCAGGCCGTGTAAGGCCTTAAAGGTGAGGACCAACACTTTGAAGGTGATCCGGTGCTCAATTGGCAGCCAGTGCAGATCCTGCAAAACAGGTGTTATGTGGGCGCCAGCTGGCGTGCCAGACAGGAGCCGGGCGGCAGTGTTCTGCACTATCCTGAGCTTCCGGGTCACCGACAGAGGAAGGCCAACGTAGAGCGCGTTGCAGTAATCCAGCCTTGAGATGACTGTGGCTTGAATCACCGTGGCCAGATCGTTCCGGGAGAGATAGGGGGCCAGCCTCCTTGCCTGTCGCAGATGAAAAAAGCGATCTTGCTGACCGCAGAGACCTGGGCCTCCATGGTCAGCTGGGAGTCCAAATGGACCCCCAGGCTCTTTACGGAAGGCGATGGGCATAACACCGCACCGTCCAGGCTCGGAAGCTGGACATTAACATCACCCGGGCGACCCAGCCACAAGATCTCCGTCTTCGCCGGATTCACCCTCAACCTACTGGCTCGCAGCCATCCAGTAACGGCTTCGAGGCAGTGTTGGAAATTATCGGGGACAGAACCCGGCCTGCCCTCCATCCTCAGAATGAGCTGGGTGTCGTCAGCGTACTGGTGACACTCCAGCCCATAACTCCGCACCAGCTGTGCAAGCGGCTGCATGTAGATGTTAAATAACAGAGGGGAGAGAATGGCCCCTGGGGACCCCCACAGAGTAGTGGGGAGCCCTCGGAGACCACCTTGCCCCTCCTCACACGCTGAGACCGCTGGTGGAGGAAGGAGGTCAGCCATTTAAGGGCTGTCCCCCTCACTCCAGCCACGGCCAGGCGGTGGATCAATAGATTGTGGTCGACCGTGTCAAACGCTGCTGTGAGGTCCAATAACACGAGCAGCGCAGACCCGCCTTGGTCGAGCTGGCAGCGGAGTTGGTCTGTGATGGAGACCAGAACCGTCTCCGTCCCGTGCCCCGAACGGAAGCCGGACTGGAAGGGGTCTAGCCATGTTGCATCATCTAAGAAGGAAACACTAACCAAACACTAGCCTGAAAAAAGCCGTCTTACATTCCCTTCGGAAGGGAAGGAGTTCAGGGATGGCTCGAATGTGCTCAGGGAGCGAATTCCAGAGTACTGGAGCCGCAGCAGAGAAAGCTCTCTGTCTAGTGCTGGACAGATGGCAGGAGCGGGACGATGGAACCACCAACAAATTTTGCTCTTCCGAGCGCAGTGATCTCGAGGGAACGTACGGGGTAAGGCGGTCCCTCAGGTACACAGGCCCCAAACCGTGCAAGGCCTTAAAGGTTAAAACCAGCACCTTGAAGGCAATCTGGTACTCGATGGGAAGCCAGTGCAGTTGCCGGAGGATGGGAGTGATGTGCTCCCTCACTGGTGCTCCCACCAGCAAGCGAGCCGCGGCATTCTGCACCAGCTTGAGTTTCCGGATTGTCGACAAGGGAAGGCCAACGTAGAGGGCGTTACAGTAGTCCAATCTCGAGATGACCGTCGCTTGGATCACCGTGGCCAGGTCATCCCTGGACAGGTAGTGGGCCAGTCGCCGAGCCTGTCGTAGGTGGAAAAACGACGCCTTGCTGACCATGGAGACTTGGGCCTCCATGGTCAGCAAGGAGTCCAGTTTGACACCTAAGCTCTTAACCAAGGGTGACGGGCTAAGTTGCTCGCCATCCAGGGTAGGCAACCGGCACTCATCCAGCCCAGGGCGACCGGGCCACAAGATCTCCGTCTTCGACGGATTCACCTTTAGCCGGCTGGCATGCAGCCATCCAGTCACGGCTTCAAGGCATTGATGGAAACAATCGGGTATGGTATCCGGCCTGCCGTCCATTCTCAACAGAAGCTGGGTGTTATCAGCGTACTGATAACACTCCAGACCAAAGTCGCGGGCCAGCTGGGCCAGGGGGCGCATGTAAATGTTGAATAATAAAGGAGAGAGGATGGCCCCCTGGGGGACCCCACAACTTAATGGGAGCCTCCCGGAGACCTCCTCTCCCCTCTCCACACGCTGTCCCCGATCCTGAAGAAAGGAGGCCACCCATTTAAGGGCAGTCCCCCTGACTCCAGTCACGGCTAGGCGGTGGGCTAACAGTGCATGATCTACGGTATCAAACACTGCTGTCAGATCTAACAAGACAAGCAGGGCTGATCCGCCCTGGTCCAGCTGGCGGCGAAGTTGGTCTGTAATGGCGACAAGCACGGTCTCCGTCCCATGCCCAATACGGAAGCCGGACTGGAAGGGATCGAGTCCAGCTGTGTCTTCTAAGAACTGCTGCAGCTGATCCGCTGCTGCCCTCTCAATTACCTTGCCTAAAAAAGGCAAATTAGACACAGGTCGGTAATTGGAGGGAGCCGAAGGGTCTAAATTCGACTTCTTCAGCAGCGGTCTTACCATTGCCTCTTTCAAACCCCCTGGGAACACTCCTTGCTCAAGGGAGCTGTTGATAATCTTTCCCAGGGGGTCTCGTAGCCCCTCCCAACAAGATCTAACAAGCCAGGAGGGGCATGGATCAAGGGAGCAGGTAGTTGGTCTAGCTGCAGCGAGTAACTTATCGACAGCTGCTGCGTCCAGCAATTGGAACCGGGTGAAGGTGGGCCCGCCGAGTGGCGGCGGGGTCTCGAGCTCACATACTGTATCAAGAGTGGCTGGGATATCCCGGCGGAGAGTCGAGATCTTGTCGGCAAAATAATTCTGAAATGCCTCAGCTGTGGGCGCCAAACCCCTATCATTTGGGACAGTCGAAATTGTTGTCAGTGACCGAATTATTCTAAAAAGTTGAGCTGGGCGAGAATTAGCCGAATTATGTTACTCAAGAGGGCATCAGATGCACATCTGGAGTATGGTTATCTTATCATAAGCCGGGTTGTAAAAGTACTGTGAAAGCTTGTATGAACACCCATTTTGGTGCCCGTATTAAATCAGGATCAAAATAAATTTAAATTATCCCTTACCATCTCCCTCATCTACAACTGCAAGAACCACCATAGGATAGATTTCACGGTCCATGTCAAAGCCCAGCTGTAAAGAAGGGAAAAATGAGATGGAAAAACTGTTAAATGGCTGGACATATGCCAAGCGACTATATCTGAAAATTTGAGAACAAACGGCTTGCTATTTTAAAACTGCATCATTCTCACTGAAGATGGCTTTTAGATATAGCTGTCTGAGTAAAAATGCTTATTGGTTTGCAACGTTACGGTTTTTGGAGACTGTGACTGCCGTGTTGAACAAAAAAGGGGTAGTAGAGGTGGAGGAGGTTCTGGTACTCCCTGAAGTTCACTTGAATGTTTTCGGCCAATGTTTGACCACTCTTTGCCCCCACCCCACCCAGGTACAGGCTTGTTAAGAAGACAAAACAGAGGCAGAAAAGAGGCCAGCTACTCTGTCTTGACCTCATGAAGCAACTATATCTGAATATAGTTCAGATATAGCAACTCAAATAGCAACTATAACTATACATGTAACATAAATGTAACTAATACATGATTAATCTGTTTCTTCCAATTGGCTGAACAGGTGGAGAATAATCATTTAACGTATTCCTGGAGTTTCCCTTGCACTGTTAATTCACTTTTTTGAAAGTTGTAAGATGGGAAAGAAATGCAGGACATAGACCATTTTGAATGTCACTTAAGAACTACCCTTTCATCACTGTTACTTCTTCTATTACGCGCTTTAGAGAAACAATGTTCCCTCCTGGCTCCCTTTTTGTCCCCATCTCACCCAGCCCTGGTGCTCTTGAAAAAACTAGAGCATCCCACACATCAGCTTCCAAAAGTAGGATCAAGCACGATCACCTAATTGCTTTGTTTTGCAGAACACCTAAAGTTACAATGGAGATCAAAAACATATAAGTAAATGTAATTTTCCCTCAATACTATGGCATTCAATTTGGAAGGAAGATTGCACTTAGGAACAAAACCTCCCAGCGCCTCTAGCACCTAAGTATCAATAATTTGTTGGCTTACTAAAGAGTTGCTGCTCCTTGCTGATACCACAACCTCTTGAGCTGTCCCACTGCCTCGTCTCCCAACCTGCTTTAACCTCACCTCTTCTTCCGTCCATTCTGAGGGGTCAACGGTATGGGAAGGGAGGCAGAACTGCTGGCACACTCCTCTCTTGTAGTGCACCGTCTCAGATTGTAAACTGGTGTCTTTGGGAGCGTAACTAATAGAGAAAGAGAAGATCATAAGACAAACAGCATAGCATGAGTGTTTTGTTATTCTTGCATTCCAGCTGGTAATACAGATTGGCGCTCAAAACTCAGAGTGTCTCCTCCACCTTTCATTGGCAAATATGATTTCTTGGTTCTTGAAGGCTTTTTCCCCTGACTGACAGTTAACATTTTATCTTGTGTGTGCATATTTTAAAATCAAATCTGCTTCTACTGATTTACATTAAATATTATTATGCTTAAGTTCATCTAATTACTATAAGCATCCAAGATATGCATACACCTTAGAAGTATAGGGTAGAAATTCTTAGTAAGACTCCCATAAACACAAAACACATTTCTGCAGACTGGAGAAAAAAATGTCCCTCTGCATTCTCTATGTCCTCCAAGCAATACTATTCTCACCAGAAGTTACCAAACAGTTGCACCAGGGGATTTAGCAAATTCCTGGAGACAATGAAGATGATAACAACAACACTTTATTTGTATTCTGCCCTATCTCCTCAAGGCTACTCAGGACAGCTTCCAGAATATACAGACATGAGGCAAATATTCAGTGCCTTGAAACAATGAAACACAGATAAAGGTAAAGGCTTTCCCTTCATCACCGGCTCTGAGGGTGGTGCTCATCTCCATTTCTAAGTTGAAGAGCCTTTGTTGTCTGTAGATACCTCCAAGGTCATGTGGCTGGCATGACTGCATGGAGTGCTGTCTATTTTCCCGCTGAGGCGGTACCTATTGATTTACTCACATTTGCATGTTTTCAAACTGCTAGGTTGGCAGAAGCTGGGGCTAACAGTGGGAGCTCACCTCATCCCACAGATTCAAACTGCCTCCCTTCCGGTCAGCAAGTTTAGCACCTCAATGATGAAACTCATTGTTCCACTGTGGCCCCTAAAATACTTCTCTAGGAATTTCTAGATCCTATATTTCAACTCTATTGTATGCAGGGGTTATAATTGATGTAATTTAATAGTGTTTGGTTGTATCCCTGGTATCATGTAACTGTGATTCGGCTGGAAATGTATCTCTGATACATACATGACTTTTAACTGTACATTTTAACAAAAATACTCTCTCCAACAAGAAATGTCCCTCCATAGATGAAATCAGTTTCATCTCAAGCAAGCTACATTTTGAAGTTAATTTCAGGCCTGCTATATATATATATTTAAAAACAAGAACAACTATCTTAAATGGATGTTTTTTTTAAAAAATTAAGACTGTCAAACTGTCAATCACGATTCTCCCCTGGTCTCCTCAGGGCTCGCTTTCAGAAAATGTCACCCTGCAGCAGACCAAGGTTCACTGCCAGTCCTATCGATCCATTGTGAAGCACTCAGGTGCAGCCTAATGACATCCTGGGGTGAAAGATCAAAAGCCAAGTTGTGCTGAATGCTGTGCATCTTGTCAAATGCCAGGCAAATGCTGTGGCTCACAACAAAAGGAGATCCTAACCTGTGGCCTATGAATGTTGCCCACCCTTGTGTTAAGAGCTATAAAGGAAAGGGATCTATTTTTCTTTAAAGGTGATCAAACAATCCTCTTTAAGCAGACATCCAATGAAAGGATGGTAGGAGTAGGATGGTGCTTGCCTCCTCCACCATTAATACTGTGTCCTTCCCAATGTTTACATGTCCATCAAAATGTCTGAAATGGAAACATGGCGTAACTGTGAGCTTGCTAGGAACCAAGACATTCAGACACCCTGGGTACTTTCACACGATAGAACTATAGTGCTATGATTCCAGTATAACTCCCTATGCAATCCTGAGATTTGTAATATAGGGAAGGGGAGTTAAAATTGTCAGCCAGAGAGTTCTAATCCATTAAAGCCGAATCATAGCACTGTAATTTTTTTCAGTGTGAACAAGCGTCCTGATACGCCTAAACATGTGCACATATACATATAGGCTTAAATGTTACAATAAGCATATGGATGACTAAGAAGGCATGACTAATTTTCTCCTCTGGAAATAAATATATTAGGTAGTGGCAGTATTGGCTATCATTTTGAGTGTGCTTGGAACAGAACAATATCAAATCATTACTGTTTTTTTGATTGATTGTATTGTTTTATAATTGCTGTTGTGTTGTTATTATATGTTATTGGGCTTGGCCTCATGTAAGCCGCCCCGAGTCCCTTTGGGAGATGCTGGCAGGGTATAAATGACATTAATAAATTAATAAATAATAAACTGTCTCAACAGAATCTATGGGATACATATGGTCCCTAAACCCAAGTTCTCCAGTCATTTACCTCACTACTCCATTTTGGAATTCTTCAGTTGCTTGATAATAAATCGTTATAGCCACCCGTGCATCTGTGTCGAAAGTGAACTCCACATTGTAATGGACTTTAGCTTTGCTGACTTCTTCTCCGGGAGTCTTCACTTCCTCTGTGCATCTGGTGGGTTAAGGCACAATGATAAAAATCAATCCAGTTCTAGAATTTACAGCAGGTGAAATTGCTTGAGTCACTCAAGTACTGATCTGGCATCGCTGTTCTGTAAAAATAAAATGAATGATTTCTTCCACAAAGAACAAAATACCTGCAAGAAACATCAGGAATAACTTTTTTTTACTGTAAGAGCTGTTCAATAATGGAATGGATTGCATTGGGGTATGATGGACTCTCCTTCTTTGGAGGCCTTTAAACAGAAGTTGGATGTGTAGTTTTCAGTTGTGACTTAGTTGTCAACCCCTGCATGGCAGGGGATTGGACTGAATGACCTTTGCGGCCTCTTTCAACTTTAAATTTCCATGATTCTGTGATTATCTCCTTGCATATGAGCTGCTGCTTCCAAAATAAATTCCAGTTAACTACTAAGCACCTTAAAACACTTTCTCCTAGAGTCTCAGTCATGGGGTAAAAAAAAGCCAGCAAATCACCATCCAGACTGAGAAGCTACTGAAGAATTTTAGATTAGTAGTGTTAGCAGACATCCTTCTGAAAACATCCTTGCTGTTTGGTTTTGTCATCCTACCCGAGAGCAAATAAAAAAGTATAATTCTAATCATATTGACTCAGAATTCTAATTTAAACAATACTTACTCTGAATAGAATAGCTCTAGACCCAATATTATTCCAACTTCTCTTAATATAATGTTGGTATGGGTGCTATTTGGTTCTTAATCCAAACATTTATTTACTAAGGATGTATTATTATTAATAATAAAATTATTTGTACCTTGCCACCATCTCCCTGAAGGGACTCAGGGTGGCTCACAAAGCACTCCGAAGTGGCACACATATAGACATAAAAATGATAATAACATAAGATTACAATCGCAAACGTATCATAATATATCACATAATAAAATTTTAAAATTCATAAAACGCAGTCATGACTGTGGATAAAACTGGTTGTTTCCCATTAACAAGCCAAAGTGATGCCTACACTCAGACTAACCCTTAAAATCTAAGCAAGATCAAAGGCTTGTTTAAATTGACTAGATTGGAAAACTTGAAGAGGAAACTTGCCTAATCTCCCTAGGGAGGGCATTCCAGAGCCGGGGGGGGGGGACCCCTGAGAAGGCCCTCTTTTTTGTCCCCACCAACTGTACTCGAGATGGTGGTGGGACCGAGAGAAGGGCCTCCTGGCAGATCTCAGAGCCTGCGTTGGACTCAAAGATAGGTTGGACCTGAAGAGTATAAGGGGTTATATGCAATAACCTGCACTTTGAATTGGACCAAGAAACTTGTCAGAAGCCAGTGGAGCTGCTTTAATAGAGGTGTGGTATGCTCCATATAGCTAGCCCATTAAGTAATCTGGCAGCCAATCTTTGTACTAACTGCAGCTTCCGAGCCATCTTTAAAGGTGGTCCCATGTAGAGTGCATTGCAGTAGTCCATTCTGGATTAAGGTAAGATGGCGGACCACCGTGGCCAAGTAAGGCTTTTTGAGGTATGTTTGCAGCTGGTGCACCAGTTTTAACTGTGTGAAGGCCCTCCCAGCCACCACTGACACCTGAGCTTCAAGTGTCAGCGCTGAGTCCAGGAGGGCCCCCAGACTGCAGACCTGTATCCTCGGGGAATGTAATCCCTTTCAGCACAGACTGCCACCCTATACCCTGACTGGCCTTGCGACTGACCAGGAGAACCTCTGTCTTGTCTGGAATAAACTTCAGTTTATTGGCCTTTGTCCAGTCCATCACAGCTGCCAGGCACCAGCCCAGGATTCGAGGAGCTTCCTTGGATTGTGGCGGAAAAGAGTAGTAGAGTTGTGTGTCATCTGTGTAGAAATGGCACCCAACTCCAAAACTCTGGATGACCTTGCCCAGCAGTTCCATGTAGATCAGCGGTTCTCAACCTGGTGGTCGCAACCTCCAGAAGGGTCGTTTGGCAATTTCAGAGGGGTCGCAGAGCCATTTCATTAGGCCCCGCCCTCTCCTGCACGCCTCATGCACCATCCAAAGGGTGCCATAAAGGCCCCAAGAAGCCTAGATCTTCTCCCAGCGTTGGCAAGAGCATGGTGGATGAGGGCTGGTGGAGGGAGCGCATGCCCAGGTGATGCTGGTGGAGGGAGAGCCTGGTGCAGGGAGCATGGAAACACATTTGGAAATGCTCTGAGAGGGACGCTCTCTCGCATTTGCAAGTTCACAGGGGAAGAAGACAGGTGCTAGGAGCATGCGCCCAAGGCCAGTGCTGGAACATGCCAGCCCTATTCCCCCGCACGCTTGCTAATGCCAGAGAGCATCCCTCTCCCGGCATTCGCAAGTGCGCGAGGAAAGGACCGGTGGAGGGAGCACGCTCCCTCCACCTGCCCTCTTCCCTCACCAGCTTGCAAATGGTCCTCCTCATCCCTGCTTCCCCCACCATCTGAGAATGGTCCTCCAGGAAGGATCAGAGCCACTGCAGAGTAGGGCCCCCAAGACCCATTCCGGAGGGCCGACCCACAAGGATACAGTGAAATGGAACATTGAGCATTGGATAAATAATTGGCTTGACATACCTAGGAAGAAAACCCTTTTTTAAAAATCTGCAAAAGTATTATAATATCAGACTACTATTATGCCCTGGCTATAATGTTCATATTCAGAGCTGAAAATTATGCAAACTTATTTCAGCTGTGCATTAAGCTGGACAAATAGAAAGGGATATAAATCAAGAAGCTATTCTATTAGCAAAAATAGAATTGTTCCAGGTTTGTACCAGAAAATGGCAGCAGCCTGATGAGCCACCTAGCTTTAATAAAATTGATAGACTTTTAAACCGTGCAGGATGAAAAGAAAAAGTGTGAACTATGACCTCTCTTGCATGCTTTGCTTTCTTTGCTTATTGTCTGGACTCTCTGGAGAAAACCACAGACTTGTTGCCTTTGCAGGAACAAAGCATTCCCAAAGGAATGAGAGCATGTTCTCACAATGCTTTAAATGACTTACACTGAAAGGGCACTTTCTTCACGCGCACAAAAAGTACATGAAGAGAATGCAACTGTATACACAAAGCTGGAACCATACAGGCAAGTCATTTGGCACATCACTGCAAATCAAGGCTGCAAAGGCTGCAAATCAACCACGTGCGCCATGTGCGTCAAGCTCTAGTGGTTTATCGGCCCCCCCCCTGATCTCTCTTTTCGGGGTGTGTGCCGCAAATTAAGCCCGCAAGACCTTCTACTGACACAGTAGAAGCCCCCATTGCAGTGATCTCTGGGATGGGGAAATACAGCATTAGGCGCAGGCCAAAAGCGAGAGGTACGCTGAGTTGCTGTGAGACTCGACGTACCTCTGACCTGCGTCCTATCCCGAAGTACGCTGGTGACAGGCTTCCAATTTCCTCCCCTTCCTCTCTGGTGTTAGTTAACGCGCGCTCTGTTAGGAACAAAACTGCTACTCTCAAGGATTTCTTTTTAGAGCAGCGAGTGGATCTCTGCTGCATTACCGAAACCTGGATCAACGATGGCGATGAAACCTGCCTGCACGAGCTAGCATACCCTGATTATGTTGTTACTCACCAGAATAGGAATGGGAGGCGGGGGGGGGGATGGCTATCCTCTCCCGTGACCTGTTACATCTTAGAGCGGTCCCTGCACTGGAAACAGACGGGATTGAAAGTGTCGGCCTGATGTGGGGAGCCCCGGAGAGTGTAGCCTTCTTGCTGGTGTACCGAGCACCTAGCGCACCAGCGAGGAGTCTCTCCCTGCTGCTGGAGACTGTGGCTGAGTGGGCATTGAGGTTCCCCAGACTTAATAGTTCTGGGGGACTTCAATGTCCACGCCGACACAGCCTCCCTTCCATCTGCAGCGGGGGACCTTGTGTCGACCATGGCGGCACTGGGCCTCTCCCTCTTAAACTCGGGCCCCACACATCGGGCTGGACACACTCTCGATCTGATCTTCTCTGCAGGTGTCCAAGTGTCCGTCACCTCTGTAACCGAGGTGCCATGGTCGGATCACTGCGCTCTAAGAGTCCGGGTTGAGAAGCCACCACCCCCCGGCAAGGGTGCTGAACCAATTTGGGTTCGCCCGAAGGGACTTATGGAACCAACCAGGTTCCTGAATGCCCTGAGGGATTTGGAGCCTGTCAGCGTCTCGCTCGAGGAGCTAGTCACCACCTGGAACTGTAAGTTATCCACGGCTCTCGACGAGATTGCCCCTAAGCGCCCTCTCAAACCCCGCAAGCGTTGCTCTCCATGGTTCACCAAAGATCTTAGAACCATGAAGCGGGAGAAGAGACGGCTGGAGCGCATGTGGAGGAAGCTCCGTGACGGGCCTTCGCAATCAGCTTATAAGCTCTTTAGTGAGGCTTATGAGCATGCGGTCAAGGAGGCGAAAAATTCTCATCATGCCTCCTTGATAGCGTCTGCAGATTCAGGCCCGGCCCAATTGTTCAGGATAATTCGGCAGTTGACGATGGTCCCTACCATCCCAAAAAATGATGATCGGGCCCTTTCCGCCGAGGCTTTCCAGAATCATTTCGCAGACAAGATCGCGCCGCTCCGCCGGGACCCCCCCGCCACGGTTGATACAGTACAGGAGCTTGAGACTCCGTGGCCCTCCGCCGGGTCCACCTTCGACCGGTTTCGGCCACTGGAAGCAGAGGATGTTGACAAGATTGTCGCAGCTCTTCGACCAACCACCTGCTCCCTCGACCCGTGCCCCTCCACGCTGATTCGAGCTTGAGTGGAGGGGTTACGAGGCCCTCTGTTGAATATAGTCAACTGCTCCCTTGAGCAAGGAGCTTTTCCAGAGGAGTTAAAAGAGGCGGTGGTTAGTCCATTGCTGAAGAAGCCCGGGTTAGATCCGCGGCTCCCTCAATTACCGCCCAGTGTCCAATTTACCGTACCTGGGCAAGGTAATTGAGAGGGCAGCAATGGACCAGCTGCAGACATTCCTGGATGATGCAACCTGGCTTGACCCCTTCCAGTCCGGCTTCCGTTCAGGCCATGGGACAGAGACCGTCCTGGTCTCCATCACAGACCTACTCCGTTGCCACTTGGATCGAGGCGGATCGGCGCTGCTCGTGTTATTGGACCTCACGGCAACGTTTGATACTGTCGATTACCAACTTTTGACACACCGCCTGGCGGTGGCGGGGGTGAGGGGGACAGCCCTCAACTGGCTGTCCTCCTTCCTCCAAAACCGCCTGCAGCGAGTGAAGTGGGGAGGGGTGGCCTCCGAGGGCTCCCCCTTACATTGTGGAGTCCCTCAGGGGGCCATTCTCTCCCCGCTGTTATTTAACATCTACATGCGACCACTCGCCCAATTGGTACGGAGTTTTGGGCTGGAATGTCACCAGTACGCTGATGACACCCAGCTCATTCTGAGGATGGACCCCCGGGGTGGAATCTGTACCCGATAATTTCCATCTCTGCCTAGAAGCCGTAACTGGATGGCTGCGAGCCAGTAAGTTGAAGGTGAACCCGACGAAGACGGAGATCTTGTGGCTGGGCCGCCCAGAGGGGGTAGAGACCCAGTTGCCGACGTTTGATGGTGTGGCACTTCGCCCACAGCCCCTAGTTAAGAGCCTTGGGGTCCAGCTAGACACCCAACTGTCGATGGAAGCGCAGATTGCCTGCGCTTGCAAGACAGCGTTCTACCATCTGCGGCAGGCGAAACGTCTGGCTCCTTACCTCTCCCGCTGCGACCTGGCCACGGTGATCCAAGCCACGGTCATCTCGAGGCTTGATTACTGTAATGCGCTGTACATTGGCCTACCCTTGTCGGCGATCCGGAAACTTAAGCTGGTGCAGAATGCAGCAGCGCGCCTGCTGTCGGGAGCCCCAAGATCTGCACATGTGACCCCACTCCTGCGTGCACTGCACTGGCTTCCCATCGAATTCCGGGTCTCCTTCAAGGTGTTAGTTCTAACTTTCAAGGCCTTATATGGTTTGGGGCCAGTGTACTTGAGGGAGCGTTTTACCCCATACAAACCCAGAAGATCACTGCACTCAGAGGGGCTTAATCTACTAGAGGTCCCTAGTATTAAGATCTGTAGGCTGTCGAGCACCCGGCAGAGAGCATTTACAGTGGCCGCTCCGACCCTCTGGAATTCTCTGCCGGAGGAGATACGAGCACTACGGGGTTTGTTGGCCTTCCGCAAGTCTGTGAAGACTTGGCTATATAGGCAGGCATTTGGTCCCAACTGATGCCTCCTTAGTTGCCAGCTGCCAACATACCGTCCTGCCATGTATTGCCTCTGCGTATTATTGCTTGCCGGGATCATTTGTGGGGAGGGGGGCTTTTGGGTATACGTCTTTTATCTGTTTATTGATGTTTTATTGATTTTATGCTGTAAACCGCTCTGGGCTCCAGAGAGAGCGGTCTACCAAATCGAATTTATAAATAAATAAATAAATAAACCCAGCCAAAAGTCAGATTCCATTTAAGAGGGTGCATGCGAGCCATATGCCTGCTATATTCTAAACAGAGCAACAGAAACTGGCATGATACAAATCCTTTGCCTTCCAATACACCTTCCTCCTCATCCCTGCTGCATCCCATGTATTGAAGCAGGTCTGAGTACAAGAAGCTCATTACAAAGAGGATAGTCACTGCTGTATTATTAGGTATTAGACTGAGCTGGGTCCAGAAGGCACATTTGGGAAAGAACTGTTTGTTTCAATAGTCCTTTAGGAACTAACTTGCTATGAAAAGGGGGCTTTTAATAATGTGCTGTATTACCTCTGTTTATTGCTAGTTAAGAGATGGGTCTGTTTTCAAATTATGTTTAATATTGATTATAATGAAAACTTTTGTATGTTTTAATGATGTGGGCTTTTATCTGTACCTGTTTTAACTTTGTATGGTGCCTTGAATTTGAGAGCTAGTATATAATTAAGTAAATGAAATGGATTGCAGCAACCTTTGATAAAATGTCTTGATTAGATGTTTTGGTGACAGAAATAGGACAATCAGGAAATGTGAGAAGTGTCCATTCTGATTCCAACCTAATAAACTAGGATTTCAGTCAAGCGGTAGTGAATTTTTGCTTAGAACTGGGCAAGAGGTAGAAACCCAAGATTATTTCACATCACACCATTATAGATTCGATTCCAACTGCTACACTTCCCTCCACTGAATTCTGGCATTGGCAGTAGAGGACCGAGTGTCAAAAACTCTCAATCAGAAAGTTCTTCTGGTACTTTTGACCAAATAATATCATAATTGTGTAGTGAGGAAGCAGCCTCAGTTCTTGTAAGATTTCACTTCTTTAGAAACCAAAAGTGAGAAGAATGAAATACACTGCATGTCGAAACGTAAAGGAAAATGTTTATAAAATGCACCTGCAACAGTATCTCCCTCCAGATAGACTAGCTAAGATGGATAATTGTGGAAATGTGGGAAAGAAAAAGGTACGTTCTACCATACATGGCGGACTTGCAGCAAAGTAAAAAATTACTGGAAATAGATCCATGTATATCTCAAAAAAATGTTAAAACACAAATTTCAAAATGACACCTCAAATGTACCTTTTGAACCTGCCCAATGAAGAATTAGAAATAAAATTTGGGAAGATTTTGTTTTACACAACAGTGGCAGCTCGAATAGTATATGCCAGTGTCACGATGCACGGACTTGACCGGCCCCTTAATCACACACACAGAGACAGACTGAAGGCTAACTACTTTTTTGAATATAAAACAGTTAAAAAGAGATATTGTCCGTAAAAATAGCAAAAGCAAATCCAAAGGCAAAAAGCAATCAAATGTCCAAAACAGCTTGGTAAAGAATCCAAAAGACTTGGCAAGGCTCCGCACAGCAGTGCGGATTCAGGAACAAGGCAAGGTCTAGATGCAAGGCAAGACTTGATGGCCACTAGCCAACTTAGCTCCGTGGACCAGCTTCGCTTCACGTCTGCTCAGAAGAGACGTGGCCGAAGTACTGAGGATTCGTTCCCACGGATCCTATACTTAATCTTTCGGCCGAGGTCCCCGACGCCTAGGCTTCGTGCCTCCAATCTCTGCTGACGGACCTTGGCCTGTCTAGGCTATGGAACCATCCCCTCCTGCTAGCCTCGATGCTTCGTCTCCTATCAAAGGTTCGGCCTTGCCTCCCAGCACCTGGGTCTCTATCTCCATGAGAGCTCTCCTCCCTAGATTCTTCCCAGCCGCTCTCTTCCATGTTTTCACTCAAAGGATCCTGTGAACCTCTGCCCCCCGGCCGTTCATAAGTTTCGCTATCACTGCTTTCCATTTGCACCTGGTTATCTGTCTCGTCGTAAGGGTCAAGCCAACCTTCCTCCCATGCCAGGCTTTCTGTGGGAGAAGGAGGCCCAGTGATGGGAAACTCTCCTTCTGCTAACCCTTCTAAATCCTCTTCAGAATCCAACTCTGCTGCTGCAGGCCCCAGTGCCAATGGGACCCCCGGTCCTGGCCCCTGCCCCCCAAGCACAAACGAGAACTGCTGTGCTACAGCCAGATATTGGAAAACCCCAGAGATGCCTCCTTTAGAAGAATAGGAAATATATATTACAGAAATGCTGATAATGGACAAAATAACTGTATTATTAAGAGAACTATTAGATAACTTTGTTGACGAATGGCAACCAATGATTCAACATCTTAATGTAAAATTAAACTAAAAACTAAAAAGTTCTGGTCTGTTAGCTCGAGACAGCAGGACACTCATTGGGTGCACAATCCTGGATGAAAGCAGCTGTGAAGGTCACAGCTTGTAATCAAATTTAATAGCTAGATGAGGGAAAATCATACATTTGACCTTGTCTTTTGAAACATGGGGAAGAAACATTGGAGCTAAAAATATTCCTCTGTGAAGTAAGGTTATGAGCATAGTTCTCAGATTCCAGAATGTGGTGGCACATAGGTAGGCATCTAAATGAGATTAAACACAGAATGCCATGTTTCCCTAATGTTGCTGAAACCTACACTGCTCTTTACTGTTAACCTCTACCTCTCTTCTTTTCAATCTCAATATCGCACTACCTTTCTGCAGCTGGTGGGATTGTGTGCTTTTGTGAGTCTCTGAGTTCCCTTTGGGGTGAGAAGGGCGGCATATAAATGTCGTAAATAAATAACTAAATAAAATGTACATAGAAGATCCTATAAGACTGTAGACAAGGAGGAAAGGGATGTTAAGTAAGAGTCTATGATATTTTTACATGTATTATTTAGGTGGTAGACTGTGACCTCTTAAAGGAGATATATTATCATATAAATGATTATGGAACATTAATAGATAGAAAGTATTGCACTGTATACAACAAACACTTGCAAATGTATGTCTATTTGAATAAATAAATAATTTCCCCCAAAAAAAGAAAGAAAAAGAAACCAAAAGTGGACTAAGAGAGTGAAACCACAGAATTTCACTCAACCTCCTTTCTTCCATCACCACATATTTGAGTTCCCATTTCTTGGCAACAATTCTCTGAAACTGCCCCAAATTACCGAAATACATTAAATTCACAGTGCAAGAAAGGAAAGACCAGTATTAATAACAAAGCTGGTGGTTTGTTAAGCTGGGAGAACACACGTTGTTAACAAAGCCTTTTTCTTTTTACAGCTGCTGTGCTTAAAGCTGCCTTTACTAGGTCAGTTTTTATCCCTCGAGTCCTGAGCTTTGAACTGTTGGGCTTTATCTGGCTACAATTCCAGCCCAGCAACAGGGGAGAATTCAACTCCATCTAAATCTTGCTGTCACCCTCAGTGACCCTGAAAGCCAAACAGTAAAAGAAAGGTGATGATATAAAAGGAGGCAAGGAGCCTGTCCAGAAGGGTTGCAGGGTATTTGCTTACCGTAATTCCTCCTCCCAAACAGCCACACTTAATCCTTCTGCTAATCTGGAGGAGCTACACACAGATATCACCTCCACCCTGGCACAGTAGCTCTCCGAGGCCAAGTTCAAGTAACGCCAGCGTTTTAAAGAACACAACAATAGTGCCAGTTGGTGTCAGTTGCTGGAATGATACATCTACTCAAAGGGCTTCACAAGTACAGGAACACAGCAGTTAACAAAGCCTTGGACAAAGAAGCTTCCTTTTACAAAGCCTTTTCATGCCTCTCCAGACCCCACTTTTCTTCAATCCCTGCCTAGCTGGAAGGCTTTTAGCAGCACCAGCACCAGGAACATAGTGGACTAGATGGGAGAGACCCAGATTTTCAATGTCGGTTACAGCACTGTTTACTGAATATCTGCAGTAAACAATGCAATAAAGTTTGAGGTGGGAAAGTGACACTATTCAAGCCATTCCTACTGTAGCTGTGTGTGCTTGCCTGCAATAGGCAAAGTCAACAGCAGCTTCTTTAATCACCCCATACTGAGAAGACAAGAACAGAAGAACAGGGAGAAAAGGTGAGGGTAGATAAGTATGATTCGCCGGCTCCAACCAGAGCATGAATCTGTAAATTTGGTCACCAAAACGGAAATCTTAAGAAAGATGGAGGCTGATGAGGGAAAATACTACCCCGGTAGCATTTTGGAAAAAGCTGTCAAATGGTCTTTGGAAGGTCAAAATGTTTTGTTTACTTTTACAAGGCTTATTAGATATGGTTTCATTTCATATAGGCATATTGTTACTTTTGGATACAAAGCTTATTGAAAAATTATTGAACTCATCTTCTTTTTTGTGGCGTAGGGGCATATTATACCCACGAGCATTTTCCCACTGCAATCCGCTTTAAATGCTGTGACTGCCTCCTGCAGAATTCTGGGGCCTGTAGTTTAGGGAGAGCCAGGGCTTCTCTGGATAAACAGTTTAAAAACTCCTCCCTAATCTACAAACCCAAGAATTCTGCTCTGATTGTATCCTGCAGAATTCTGGGACTTGTAATTTATGGAAGGGGCCTTTAAACTGCTCATCCAGAGAAGCCCTGGCCCTCCCTTAACTACAGGCCCCAGAATTCTGCAGGTGGCAGTCTCAGCATTTAAGCGGATTGAAGTGGAAAATGTCCAAGTGCGATGAGGCAGTAGATTAGTCTCTTTGGACCAGGAATGCATTTCTAAACAAGATTTATATATTTTTATTTCATCCAATCACCTTATTTTCTATTGAATATGGAGATAATTTTGGGCATCGTAAAGAGTCATAGTTGGCAGAAAATTTTATAAAGACATCTTCTGGGGGGAAAAATGGTGCTAAAGAACAAATGGCCTTTCGTAGGTCTTGCAAGACCTGGCTATTCAGGCAAGCATTCGGCGACTGACTAGTGTTTGAATTAATAATCTTTCCACTCAGTCGTGTTGCTACTGTACTCTATTGCAAATCAGCTTCGTTCTGATCTATTGCGATATTTTATGTCACTATGATTGGTTTTAGGAATGTTTTATGTTGTTTTAGAATCCCTGTGTGATGTTGGAAACCGCCCTGAGCCTCGGGAAGGGCGGTCTAGTAATTCCAAATAATAAATAAATAAATAAAATATTTTGCATGGAGACTGTTTCCAAATCAGTTCCTCAAATATCTGTTCAAAAGGATCTAGAACTGACAAGATCAAATCAGAATAAACAAAAATATATTGTATTACTTGGACAGAAAAATACCTGACTTATACAAAATCAGACTACAGATCCAGAGTTATGAAAGGTTACCTAAAAAACAACATGTTAGTGTTGCTTTATTATTGGTTTGCTTGTTGTATGCATTCCGAAAAAGACTGTTGTCAAAGACAGTTCCCGAGTTACGAACAAGATATGTTCTGTAGGTTTGTTCTGAAGTTGAATTTGTATTTATGATGTAACATTTTAAAGTGTAACTCCAGTGTGACTCTATCTATCTATAAGTTTTTGATACCATAGAGAAGGGTTAACACCCCAGTGGTGTTTGTTTTGCTGCCTGTGCCCCTGTTGAGAAGATTTCACTTCACTTTCCCACCTTGAGACACTTCGATTTTGAAAAATGTTGCTTGTTGTGTTAAAAAGGATTGGTTATACAGCTTCAGTGGACACCCCTTTCCCCTGTGATAACTCTTTCAAGAGTGAATTTCCCTTCCTTTTTACGATGTAATTGTTGTTTTATTGATTATATGTGTGTTGCCTTTTGTTAGCCGCCCTGAGTCCCCCTTCAGGGATAGAGAAGGACGGGTTATAAATAATGGAAATAAATAAAATAAGTAATACATTCCTAGGGACAGATTTCTTTCACTTCCTGTTGTCTCAGCCCTGGTCTTAACTAGGAGTCATTTGTAAGTCAGATATTTATAACTTGAGGACTACCTTATATATTACATAGCTTGTTAGTAACTATTAACTGCTTCCTTTAAAAAGTTAGAATTCATTAATACCCGTGGCTCCCAACCTGTGGTCCGTGGACCACCAGTGATCCCCAAGAACTCAAATATGGTCCAAGGCTTTAACAGTGTTACAATGAGAGCAATTGGTCCCGTGAAACCCTTTTATAGTGCCGAAGCAATGGGGATGTTGGGAGGGGAGAGGCTGACTTTCTACAAAAGGCACGACAACAAGCCTCCTGACCGCTACTTCTCCTCCTCCCTCCCCTTGAGCGGAGCCATTTCATGTGGCGTCTGGAAGCAGGGGCACCTTGGTGTCTTCGTTGTTAGGCCTGTTCCTGGGGTTATTCAGGATGCTGATTCAGAAAATTGCATTGGATAGACCACCTTAGCTCTAGATTATTAAACATGGTTTTCTGGAGAGGAGCGTATGACTACTGGATGGCATATGTTCTGTATCAGAAACTAGAGCTGATGTGGGCTATCGAATGCAAATAACCCAAATAACCAAACCAAATCTAAGTTGACTAAAAACTGTTTCATAACCCTTTTGATACTAATGTTGGAGAGTGGTCCCTGGTCAAAGTGGTCCCTGGTCAAAAAAAATGTTGGGAACCACTGATTTATAACTACCAAAGATGGTCCAGAATTATCAAAAGAATAACATTTTGAAGTAACAAAAAAATATTACATTGTATCAATAACATTTGTCATATTAAAACAATCAGAAGTGATATTGTTGCCTCTTGATACTAAAAAAGAAGGAAAACAATACCCTTTTCATATGGTTCCCCCTATATGTTTCATATGTATTTGTTTTAGTTTTTGATTTTAGTTTTTAGTTGCAAGTTGACTCTGCCACTAAGTTATAGCCTCCCTTTGTGGTCTGCATAAGAATAAAGAAAATGTCCTGTTTGGATGCATTTTACTTACTTGACCAGCCGCAACGTGTCCTTACGGATGTTGATCAAACTCCTCAAGGTCTTCACGGGCTCCTGGGGTGGTGGGGCAGCATAGGGAAACTGGGCGGAAAAGAGAGGGAAAAGAGGAGGTTGGATTGCTGAGATGTCATTCAGCCTATAAGGTTACAGAAACCATTTTCTCAACCTCAATGAAGTATGGGACGTTTTCTTTGACAAGGAGAGCTGTAGAAAGCAGTAGAACTCAAAATGCATTGGACCCTAAACTTCTTCCTCTTAGCACAGTTCTGTAAGCTCCATCTTTGCTTTTTTACCCATATCAATTCCCCAATCTTCACTGCATTTAATGCAGTTTCGAATTGGTATTGAAGAAAGTGGTTTTGCTGTGCAGATGATTACATAGGAAATCCTGAAGCTAGTCTGAGACGTAGATGGTGATCACACAAACCACAGAGTACTGATGTGCATTCAGGTGTACTTTAGTGAGAGTTTGTTGTCCGGCCACCACAGTTTGAAGCTAGCTTCAACCTGCATTAAATGGTTAGTGTAGATGGGGCCAATGCCTTTCCTTTCACCTGCCTTTCTGTCCTTATGCCAGAGAAGTTCGGAGTCCCTTGGTCCTTCGAAGGATGCTACAGTCAGAGAAACTCTTTCAGGAAACGTTGCAACACCCCAACCTGAAGTCTAATGTATTTTTTCAGAGAATAGAATGGAACAAGTCACCCACTTACCCCAATCCATATTGTCTGCTGACTCAGAATAGTTAAAGAAGAAACAGTAAATAACTATATATGTGCCTATGATGCTTTTGCAAAGAACCCAGGGACACAGGGAAGACAAACTAGGAGTGGTTTCAAAGGTTCAGGCAGTTCAGGATAGAGATAAAGGGACAATGATTTTACGCTTACAGAATTTATTTATTTATTTATTGTTCGGTCTTGTATTCCGCTCCTCCCTGCAGGTAACTCAGGGCCCTTCCACACAGCCCTATATCCCATAATATCAAGGTAAAAATCCCACAATATCTGCTTTGAGCTAGGTTATCTGAGTCCACACTCAGATAATGTGGGATTTTCTGCCTTGCTATTCTGGGATATAGGGCTGTGTGGAAAGGGCCCTAAGTGCACAAGGAAAACGACTACACTGAGACTTAAACATGATGCCAAGAAACCAAAGGCAGCAAAGTCAGGACAAAAGTTATGAATCTGAGATTAGGCTCCCTTCCTGCATTTTACCAACAAACAAGTCTACTCAGATATGCTAATCGGTATTTATTTATTTCATGCAAAGGTACTATTTTGCTGAGGAAAGGAGGGGCAAAGGTTTGGGGAACTGTTGTGATTTAGTGATATCAAAGAGTTCTCCTCTCGGATTTCTCAGGTATGTGCTTGGGATTTAAGGGCCCTTCCACACAACCATATAACCCAGAATACCAAGGCAGAAAATCCCACAATATCTGCTTTGAACTAGGTTATCTGAGTCCACACTGCCACACATTCCAGTTCAAAGCAGAAAATGTGAGATTTTATTCAGCTGTATGGAATGGGCCTTAGTTATACACATGAAGAAAGCAAACGTAATGTGCTGGGTGACTGCGTGAGAAGAAAAAGAGAGAGAAAATGTAAATTTTGTTGCAAATTACTCTATATTCTTTCTGAGAGAGCATCTGTTTCTCCCTTTATATGAAATCAGTATCTTCTGCCAAAGGGAAACATGAATACAGTGGAGTCTCTGAATATGTTAGCACTACCTACATGTGGTGTCGGCCGCTCCGCCCTCCACTTCCTTAGAGCAAAAATGGTCACCAGGCACCATTCTTCAAATTAAATTCTTCTCCATGCCAGCTGTGACAGTAAAACTTCCCAAGCAGAACAAAATCTATTCCCTCATGCATTGTGGACACATTGTGAGTGCCTTGGGAACCTTTGTCCTAGGATGCTTGCAGGGACAGTAAAAAAGCAGGCACATAGGATGTTTTCATTCACACTTTGAACAGATTAATACAATCTATCTTGGGACTCAATACAGGTGAGAAGATGGAAGCTGCTTGCAGTGCATTTGCAGCAGCCTCTTATGCAGTCTTGTTTCCTCCCCTTTTCCAATTGCTCTCATAACAGTCTAATGTACCCAGTCTAGTAAGCGAAGGATATTTTTAGCTTGCTGATGCAGCAGTATGTTGATTTAGATCAGTATCTGGCAATGGTACAGTGATAATTCTCTGTCTGCCTGTCACAGAATGAATACAGATTTGCCTATTTAACCAGCTATGCTCCAAAGACAAGGGGGAATTACGCCAGCTTGCTGCTGGTTACTTGCAGAAAAGTATGGCTAAAGGAGTTGCCCATGAGTTTGCTTAGATGACTTTTGCAATGAGAGAGACTCCTTTCACGAAACCTGTGCAAAATCACTGCTGCAAAGAAGGCGGGTGATATGGAGACATGCCCTCTAATGACCTTGAGTAGTTTGTGTTGGTTAACCAAAGCTCTGCTGAGAATGCACACTGCAGCTTTGTTTTAAGAAATCGTGCCAATTTTGATTTAATCATTATGACGCTATCATAAGGGCTTGGCACTATTTGGAGAAATCTCTGCCTTTTCACTATAGCTTCTTTCCAGTTTTGTTTCTAGTTTACAGTAGCACTTTGCCTTATTTATAAATCCAAGACAAAGCCAATTCATATCATTAAAATGTTCTAAAGAAGAGAGACAGAAAGAAATGTTTTACCAGTGGGTTGCTGTAAGTTTTTCAGGCTGTATGGCCATGTTTCAGAAGCATTCTCTCCTGATGTTTCACCTGCATCTATGGCAGGCATCCTCAGAGGTTGTAAGGTCTGTAGGAAACTAGACAAGTGAGGCTTATATATCTTGCCTAGTTTCCAATAGACCTCACAATCTCTGAGGACGCCTGCCATAGATGCAGGCAAAGAGAATACCTCTGGTGTCTCTGTAAGGTCCTTCATTGTGCATGTGGCAGGGCTCAGGCTACAATGTAGTAAGTGGTCTGTCGTTTGTTCTTCTCCACACTCACATGCCGTGGAATCCACTTTGAAGCACCATTTTTAAATATTTACTCTGCATCTCGGGTGTGAGAGAGCAATCTGTTCAGTACCTTCCAAGTTGCCCAGTCTTCTGTGTGCCCAGAGGGAGTGGTGGGTGTCCCTCATCTGGTATCAGCCATGGATTGAGGTTCTGTGTTTTATCCTGCCACTTTTGGATTCTTGCTTGCTGAGGTGTTCCTGTGAGTTTCTGTGTAGATCTTAGAAAGCTGTTTCTTGATTTAAGGCGTTGGCGTGCTGACTGATATCCGAACAGGAGTTGGGCTGGAGATGTCGATGCCTTGGCCCTTTCATTACTGGCTGCTATTTTCAGACAGATGTCAGGTGGTGCAATACCAGCTTAACAGTATAATTTCTCCAGTGGTGTGGGGGGATATACTGTATGTAATAAAAATTGTAGCTGCCCTGAGTCACCCCTTGGGGGCTGAGAAGGATGGGATACAAATGTTTGAAATAAATAAATAAAAATAAATAAAGATTAGTATGTGGGAAGGCTGGACAATGGTAAATGTGCTAATATGTTGGCGTATGAAGCTTTTTATTTCCCAGCGGTGCAGCAAACAGAGAAAAGGACCTGAATTTGCAGATTCGGCATTTTAGAATAGATGTATCTTTGAACAATAAGACCTTATTAAACTCCAATGGTGTTTAATCACACATCCATATTTACACAATCCTTAAAAAATGCCCAGTCTCTCATCTACCCTCCCCGCCCAAGACCTTTCAAAAGATGGCACCTTCTGACACATATATAAAAAAACTAAAACAACACAATACGGTAAATTTTAAAAACAAGGGCTCTAGGTCTATAAGGTGTGTTGTGTGTAGTGTACATCACTGCAGCTTGACACAAAAAAAGGAAAAATGGAAAACAACCGTCATCGTGCTATAGGAGAATTCAGGCCTAGAATGGGCATGTATCACATTTTTATCATGAGAAAGATTCTATATCATATGTGATACAGAAAATAAAATACATATAAACCCCCACCCAACCAATTATTTCTAACAGTTGGGCATATTAAACAGCATAACAATGTTTTCAGACTGTCAAATACAATTCCTTAGCTCAGAAGAAGGAAGGCTAACTGGGTGTTGTCCATAGTGTGGCATTGGAATAAACATCCTTTACCTCAAGCCTTTTGGTGCCACCAAGTGGTAACAACTACTAAACCAATTTCTTAACAGGAAAAGAGCTACGGTTCACACTGAAGCTGGTGCAAATATATTTTGTGTCTACAATGTGCCTACAAATACAAGACTCAGCAGCTTTAACCTCTCCAGTTTCTTTCTATGTACTGCAAATCTTCATTCCAAATGAAGAGATTAACAATTTAGGTTACTCCTTTTATGAGCTCTTGAGTCTCTTATCAAGGAGTGTGAAATACACTCTGTTCTGCTTAGACATCCCATTAAATCTTTGCTGTGGCAGTATTACAGTGTGGTTGGAAGACATTAAATTAATTAGTAGAAAGTCTTCATGCAAATAGGAACTTGTCTTCAGACTTGGCACTTTGTGGAAGGTACGCATAACTTTGAGGACAGGGCTAAGTGTACCTCTCTTCACAGGTTGACTGAAACCAGACAAGCAATTCCCGAATAAGGATTTTGTGAGGGGTGGGAAGAAATGTTCCTGGATGATTCTTCCTGGGCAAAAAACATAAACAAGGAGCAGGAGAGCATTGTGCAAAACACAGCAATAAATCAACTAAGCCAAGGTCTATGTTTTTCTTCCCTTGTCCCCAGGAAATGGAAAAGCAGAGATGTTTGGCTTAAAGGATGTATTGCTTGTTTTGCAGCTCGGCATACTTCATTTTGGGAAAACAAGAGGGAAAACCCAGTCTAAGATGAGCTCTAATCTTTGTTCTTCTGTTTCCACCAGAAGCCACTGGGCAAAAAACTGAAACAAATGCTAAGTGAAGCACACAAGGCTCTCCGGCTCTCAACTGAGCATGCAAAAGACTGAGGTGGTAGCCCCAGTGAACTTGGGCACCTGCCTGCAAAAAGGACACCAAAGTGGCAATCTCCATGGTCCAGACAGATGGGGGGAGGGGGGTACAACTCTGTTCATGTCCTACATTTTTAATGGAGACATACAAAGCTCATTGTAGGTAAAGGTTTTCCCCTGACACTCTGTGGGTTGGTGCTCATCTCCATTTCTAAGCTGAAGAGCCAGCGTTGCCCATAGACACCTCCAAGGTCATGTGGTCGGCATGACTGCATGGACTGCCGTTACCTTCCCGCCGGCGTGGTACTTATTGATCTACTCACATGTTAGCCCCAGCTTCTACTCACAGAAGCTGGGGCTAACAGCAGGAGTTCACCCCGCTCCCTGGATTAGAAGCTGCGACCTTTCGGTTAGCAAGTTCAGCAGCTCAACGGCTTAACCCACTGCATCACCGGGGGCTCCTACATTGTATGTTCATGATATTCCTCAGTTTCACTAGGCCAGCCGATGGTTTGTTGACCGAAATAAAGGCTACTGACTGACTGACTAGGCCAGCAGACCCTATGTAGAGTGGCAGCACACACGTGGCACCAAATAATCCACAAATAACCAACTTTGTGAAAGGGAAACCCATGAAAGTGAATAGTCAATTGTACTGTCACTGATTAAGAAGTTATTTCACTCTATGCAAGGTCCCTTTGTTTCTGGATTCCATGCCTTCAGAATATTTCAGCTTTTTCATGTAACACACAACAGTTTTCCACCACAGCCTTTAGATTCTGGCTTTGTGTCTCTTGGTTTCTTTTGTGAAGCTTCCCCCCTGAAATTATGGTATGAATTATAGTCTTACAGGATTACTAAATACAAAGGAATCCACCTCATTACAGGGTACTTCCCAGTCCCCTTTGATTTCTATGGCAGGAGCAGGCAGACCTCAAGGTCTGCGAGATCTGCTTTCCCCCCACTTTACTGTTACCTGGATTCCAGTGAAAAAGGAACATCCTTAAGGCAGAATTTCTCAAACTGTGCTCCTCCAGATGTTTTGGACTTCAGATTCCACAATTCCTAACACCTGCGAAACTGGCTGGGATTTCTGGGAGTTGAATTGCAAAACACCAGGAGGAGCACAGTTTGAGAAACTGCCTAAGGCAGTGGTTCTCAACCTGTGGGTCCCCAGGTGTTTTGGCCTACAACTCCCAGAGAACCCAGCCAGTTTACCAGATGTTAGGATTTCTAGGAGTTGAAGGCCAAAACATCTCGGGACCCACAGGTTGAGAACCACTGGCCTAAGGTATTTCAAAGTGAAGAATTTGCTGTATAAAGAACATAACATAAATTTGCAGTCCTTCTGCAGGAAAAAAAATCACTTTCAGCTTACTCCAAGTTTTATTAAATTCGTTACAGCAGTATAATTTGTAGCAAGAAGTTGTTTCCTAAAGAATCATGGTTTTTTTGTTCCTAATCTTTTGAACTGTGGTGTTGGAGGAGTGCCTTGGACCACAAGAAGATCCAACCAGTCCATACTTCAGAAAATAAAGCCAACTGCTCACTGGAGGGAAGGATATTAGAGGAAAAAGATGAAGTACTTTGGCCATATAATGAGAAGTCAGGAAAGCTTCGAGAAGATAATGGTGCTGGGGAAAATGGAAGAAAAAAAGGAAGAGGCGCCGAGCAAGGGCAAGATGGATGGATGGTATCCTTGGAGTGACTGACTCGACCTTGAAGGAGCTGGAGTGGCGACAACTGCCAATATGGAGCTCTGGCATGAGCTGATCCATGAAGTCATGAAGCATTGGAAGCAACTGAACGAATAAACAAAAAAAATGTAGCACGCATTACCAAAAAGGTTATCAAGTGCTCTGAGACCCATTTTCAAACCACCCCTGTTCTATGGCATTTGTTATGCCACCAAAGTCTTTATAAACCACCAAGGCAAAACCACCAATCCAATTACTGTATATGAAAATCTCAATCCTGTAATTAAAAATTGATCATATATCATAAGTAAATACGTATTGACTTGATTTCTCATGTGAGCTGTTTTCAAATGTAATGTGGTCTGATTCATAGATTTGGATGGGGGCTCTCTTTTTTGGCATGTAAAGCAGGAAATGCAATGTTACTTGAGATGACAAACACCGCACAATCAAGACTGTTGTAAGCATTATTCCAGTCCAGATTAATGCAACCCAGTAGTGTCTGTCTCTCCAGGAATTGCACTGTAAGTGTCCCTGATTAGATGGATCACAGCAGACCTTTGCAGCCTCTGACTCCAGCATGGCTGAGTGGATTCTACCCTACATTCTGCTGCATCTGCAGAACACTGGAATATGCCATTGATCTTCCATTACTGACAAAAAGAGTACAGTAGGGAGGACACAAGCAAAAATTTATGGCAGGCCCACAAAAGAAAAGGTTATCCTTGCTTGATTCCTGTTTTATATATTAATAGGATTTTGATATTACTACAGATGCACGCTTGGATAAAATCAAGCTTGGTAAAGTGCCCAAAGTCAATGAGACAACCCATTACATTTTGGTTCTGCTGAAGTTACAGGTTAGGCTTCAATGTCATGTTACTATATTTTGGTTCTTCTTCAGACCAATAAAGCTTTGGTGACCTCTTCCGCAGATATGAACTATCATCCAGTTCCTATTTTAAAAAAATGTCCATGTCAGGAGCAACTTGAAAAACTGCAAGTCGCTTCTAGTGTGAGAGAATTAGCTGTCTGCAAGGATGTTGCCCAGGGAATGCCTGGATGTTTTGATGTTTTACCACCCTTGTGGGAGGCTTCTCTCATGTCCCCACATGAGGAGCTGGAGCTGACAGAGGGAACTCATCTGCACATTCACCGGATTTGAACCTGCAACATATCGGTCTTCAGTCCTGCCGGCACAAGGGTTTAACCCACTGCGCAACTGGGGACTCCTCCTATTCAAATGAGAAATGTCTATGTTAGATGCATCACTTTTATTAGTTGTGACCAATTCAGTTTTTCTAGATCTGTTGGACCCACCAGTTGCAGTCAACATGGCAAGTGGTCATTAATAGTGGGAGTCATAATCCAAACCCTCTGCAGGAACACTGGTTGGGAAAGCCTGGTTTATAACAATAACCTTTAGCTCAGTGGAGTAGAGCAAGTTAGTAAGTCTGAAAGTGCTGTAGGTAACTGCTTGAAAAACAACAACGCATGAACCAACAACAAAAATTAACAGTATAGTCAGGATCGCATCTATTAGTGAAAGGGAAAGCTCACTCACAAAATACAAAATGTTAAAGATACAAATATAAAAAATGGTAAAGGTACTTTTTTTATTAAAAAAAAAGGATAATGAATACATTGCTGCTATTTCATGTCACCCAAAACCAGCTGGCTCACTGTGCTCATGGTATGCCTAGCCCTGGATTATGCTCCTTTTAAACATGATTTTATTTATTTATTTATAAAAAATGTATATACATGACTTTTGGCTAGGAATATCAATGGGATCCCTGAAATTCCCTGTTTATCAAAAAGGTAGAGAGTACTTGTGTAAGTCTCCAAGCTCCCATGACAGCCAGTATTTCCTTTAAAAGCCTTTGAACTAGATCTAGAGAAAAGAGAAGAATTAGCACTTATCTTCTCCAGGTCAGAAAATAAGTGGGATTAGCCCACCTCCCTTGGGGAACTGGAATCTGGATAAAGATAGGTTTCCTCCTCTGAGAAAAGGTACAGATAAAGCACTGTCTTAGTCACCAAATGTTACAAAAGGATAAGATTAAGCTGTTTTGAAGATAGGTAAGAGAAATATAGTGCAGAACAGCTTTTCTTTTTTCTTTTTTTAAAAAACCCCTTCATATGCCTCTTTATGACCAGATTAGAAACAGTCTGTCACTTCGTAACCCAATTGTTTTAAGAACGGAAGCTAAATAAGCCAACTAGATTTGCTCTCATTTAGTTGATTCCTACTACAAATAAAGTTTGATTGTATTATACTGCTAAAGGTGTCCATTTTTACTTCATTAGAACTATATAGTTTCCCTTGGATGAAGCGTCCTGTTAAAAAAAAGAATTTGCATGAACTGAATACCAAAAATGGGCATGCTTACTTGTTAATTACCAAAATCCATTTCTTCAATTAACTCAAATATTTAATTTATATGAACATGAGGATGAATAAAATGGACTGGTATTAATTTTAGTGCATCCTGGAGATATTATTGACAGAATCAGGCTTTCAGCACAAAACAGTGTGTGCTAATTATGGTTAACAATCAATTAGTATGCTTCTCAGAAGATACGGATTGCTAAATGGAAATCCTTAAGGTACCATAAATTCAGCTACTTTGAGGGGCCACCATAAAATCGCCAATTTTGAATTAAAGCTTTTTGCAAACTATCCATTCTGCTTAATGGGGTATTAACAACAACAAAAAAAACCCTTTATTGTCATTTATTAAAAGCGGTAGAAAATAATTTGATATAGGTAGAACTCTTATCCCATTTGCTAGGATAAAAAAACACTGGTAAAGCAGATAGTAAGAATGTTTCCATAAAATAAAACTCAATGTTACCAGAGAAGAGATAGAATGAAAATACATTTGAAAAGGACACTCCAGTCAAATATATACTGGTACACACTCCAATAAAGGCATGTAAAATGTATGTAAATCTTTCTAATTCATGTAAGAGAAAAAGAAGCCTTTTACCAATATGAGGGAAGAGAGCTGAAGGTTCTGCTCCCTTCTTCACACTGTGTTTATGTGAAACATATTGTGCTCATGTCAAAAAGTAGCAAAAAAATTATAATGGAAGGTGTTAAAATGAGAGATACGTACAGCTCCTCTAGCACAAATTATAAACAGTTATAAGACAACATATAGTAATGTTTCTCCATAATTTAACATCTGTGCATATCATCTCACCCTTGGTGGCACAATGGGCTAAACCCATGTGCCGGCAGGACTGAAGATTGACATGTTGCAGGTTTGAATCTGGGAGAGTGCAGATAAGCTCCCTCTGTCAGCTCCAGCTCCCCATGCTGAGAGAAGCCTCCCACAAGGGTGGTAAAACATCAAAACATTGGGGCGTCCCCTGGTTAATGTCCTTGCAGATGGCCAATTCTCTCACACCAGAAGCAACTTGCAGTTTCTCAAGTAGCTCCTGACACTCACAAAAAAAAAATCATCTCAAAAAGGAGATCCCTTCTGTCCTTCAGAAAAATGATGAAAACTTGGCTGTGAGAGCAAGCATTTGGGACAGTGCAATTAGGCAATAATATGAAACCCTATTCTGCTGAATCGTTCTGGTATGGCTGCTAGAAATGGTTATTAACAATTGATTTTAAAGTGGATACAACTGATTTCAATGTTTGTGTATATTTATAGTTTGTCTTAAGAATGTTCCAACATTGAATGTTTGCCGCTTATATGTTGTGCTCTGCCCTGAGTCCCCATCGGGGTGAGAAGGGCAGAATATAAATGCTTTAAATCAATAAATAATAAATAAGGAGAACAAAGTCACCCTCTATAAAAATACCTTTGAAGGAAGGGAATATGGCCTATCATACCTGTGAAAAAGAAAATTGGTCTGACATATACATTTTAATAGACTCTGTTTATGGAATCAACGCAAGAGCACTTAATTTTGTCAGATTATTTTTTACATAAAGTACTTGAGTGATGTAAGAAGCTGTTTGCTTTTGACATTCTAAAAGCAGGCAAGGTGCTTTATGTCCATGAGTTTAATCTACCTATTATAAGGCTTTCTGTGTAGCGCAGCAGATCTGAAGGAGCCCTGCTCCCTCCTCAGGGAACAAGACTTGAGGGCCTGAGTCACCTCTGATAACACAGGAGGACATGTCTTTTGATAAGATGTGGCTGTAAACAGCTGAATCTCCAGGCTCAAAAGCAGGACTAGAGGCTTAGGAGATTGGGGGACAAACAGCACGGGAGGAGCGGTTTCCTTCAGGACCTGCTATGGAAAACAACATATTGCATTCATAGTCTTCAGTTTGGCCCACCTGGACACATATTCATTTGTGAGGGTTTTTGCTCTTTTTAAAAATGTTCAGCTCAATGTCAACTAAGATCATAACTGATTCACACCATGAATCATTTGCCTGAGTGGACTAAAAAGGCTGCCACACCATGCAATTGTCCACTGTCCAACGTTGGCTACTCAGAACTCAAGAAAAGCATTGCCAAACCCTGCCTAGGGCTGTGATGAGATGAATCACTACAGTGTGTACCATAGAGCAATCCATTTCTTCACAGGTGAGTAAACACATTTGAGGCCAAATGCCCCGCTAGGAGGACATGCCAGGTTTATGAATAAATCAGAGACATTCAGAGCACAACACTTTTGGACGTGGTGCCTGACAGAGGACCAGCACTCAGCATCTCCCTGCCTCTTTGATCTGTAGAGAAAAAAGTGGTGCCCTCTTGGCTGAGAAGCAGCACGTGGGCATTGCCCCCGATGGCCTTTCTCGGCAAGAAAAAGAAGCCCTCTGTATTCCACAGGGTCAGGATTGGCCCACATCATGAAAGGGGAAAGGGAAGAAGAAAGAGGCAAACATGAATAAAAAGACACACAGCATGCTCAGGGAACAGCAGAACAAAGGAGTACTATATATTGCAGAAGAAGGGACTGGCAGAACCACCACTGAGCATTCCTTGCCGAAGAAAACCCTATGAAACACATGGGGTGACCATAAATTGACAGGCAACTTGAAGGCGCATACACACGTTATTTGCCAGCTGCATTTCTTGATATGATTCACGAAACCTAACATTTCTTCTAGTGTAAGGATACCAGAAAACTCTGTTGCCCCAGCAATTTTAGGAGTATAGTGTTCCCTCACTTATCGTGGGAGTTACGTTCCAGGACCACCCGTGATAAGTGAAAAACCATGAAGGATGCCCCCTCCCCTTCCCCTTCTCATCCTTTTTACCTTCCTCCTCCTCGTTGCTGCTTGGTCCACTTGCGGACGCTGGGGCGCTGCAATTGAGGAGGCGGCAGAGGTGCCGCGGGGTCCAAGCAGTGGCAAGAGACCCAGGCAGCAACGAGGAGGAGAAAGAGGAAGGAAAAGAGGGCAAGGAGGGGGAAAGAGCCACCGCCTCATTCTCTTTACTTTCCTCTTCCTCCTCCTTGTCGCTGCCAGGGCCTCTTGCCGCCCGCTTGCCCTCTTTACCTTCTTCTTCCCCGTTGTCGAGGAGTAGGAAGAGGAAGGTAAAGAGGGCAATGAGGTAAGAAGAGCCACCCCCTTGCCCTCTTTATCTTCCTCCTCCTTGTTGCCTCCTGGGCCTCTTACCACTGCTTGGGCCCCGCAACTGAGAAGCAGTGGAGGCGGCGCAGGGCCCAAGCAGCAGCAAGAGGCCCAGGTGGAGATGAGGAAGATGAAAAGGAAGGTAAAGAGGGCGAGGGGGGTGGCTCTTCTTCTCGCCTTGCTACAGTGCTCCCTTGCTACTTAAATTTATCCCCCGTGAAATAGCAAGTCCGCGGTAAATGAACCTCCAAGTAGCGAAGGAACACTGTACCTCAATTTTAAAGTACCAAATTGCCAAAAGTATGACAGACTCAGTTTAGTCTCAGGTTTGATTTGCTCTTCCTGTACAGCTATCACATCCATAAATAGAATCTGAAATACCAGGGCCTGAGTAATTCCAATTTTGGCATTTAATGATAAAGCTTTACACATGAGGATCTTATCTCAATCTTTTAGTTGCTCTTCTAAATCTTAGCCTTCTGAATTCATGGCTGCACACTCCACTTATGACTGAGTCAAGATGACAAAAATCTTTTAAACTTTTTGGTTTCTTTATTGTCCAAGTTCCATGAATCATCTGTCGTCACTATTCTTGTTTTTGTATTCAAGTATTCAGCCATCACGGCAAGTTATTATCAAATTAGACTGTAAACCTTCATGATATTATCTCTCACGCTGGAAACAATGTACACAAAGCAAGGGCCTATTTCAATAGCACTGTGCATCTAAATAGCCTTTGAACCTGTCATTCCAGGATGTCCTTATACACTCTAAGATAAGTGCTCATTATTAAACAATTCACTTTAAAATAATGTTTACTCTCTCAAAGATGGAGATAAAAATGCCTCATTACTACCTTATTAATTAATTAACTAATTCATTTATATACCACTTTTTTCAACCCCTAGGACAGTGGTTCTCAACCTGTGCGTCCCCAGGTGTTTTGGCCTACAACTCCCAAAAATCCCAGCCAGTTTACCAGCTGTTAGGGTTTCTGGGAGTTGAAGAGCAAAACATCTGGGGACCTAAAGGTTGAGAATTACTGCCCTAGAAGGACTCAAAGTGGTTCACAAGAAAGTAAATGGCAAAAGTCAATGCCTGACAAAATATAAAACACAACACATAACTAAAATAGCATAGATTAAAACCAGTAAACTATAAAACATGAAACATACACAACGCAACATAGAACATTGGCTGTTGCACCAATCCCGAAGTTATCTTGGCTGCTTCATCTCACTCTCCAAATGGTTGCTTTAAAAGCCATGTTTTGATGAATTTCCTGTACGGTATCTGATGGCTTTCTCCACCCACTCAGCCAACCAACCAACATTGACCATAATGAGAGACATGAAAGTTGTAAACTGCCCCAAGCATGTAATTCCATTGTTACATCTTACTCTTTCAACAACTGATTTAAAAAACACACATACACACACACCCTTGATCATACAATTGCATTGCAAAAACCTTTCGCTCTCTTCCTCATATAGAGCACTTAAGGACATGATCCCACCTCCCCATCGTTCTGCATAAAGGCCATTGCTCTGAACACGTCAAGAAAGAATGGAAGGAAAAAGGCACTCTGTCCATAATTAACATCTTGCACATCCTGAAGGTCTGACATTTAACGCTTTGCTGAGCTAATAGGCAACAAAGCAAGCTCCAGTTTAAGAGATGGGATCACGAACATTTCCGTCCTGCCTGCCTTTTAGATAAACAAATCCAGACACGTAGATCTAACATAGGAATGAAGGGAGGTGGTGGAGGAGAAGGAGCAAACACTTGTCCAGAATGCTTTGCATCAAAATGTCACTCTCCTTCTATAAATGATGGAAAGAAGGCTAAAAATTATCTACTGAGAACACAAGGATATATAACGTAGATCGCAGAAACTGACAGAGGCAAACTATTTGGCACCTGAGCAGATTAAGAGTACAGTATGTTATTTCTCCTTGGGTTTCTTTAAATCAAGCTGTATTGTAAGACTTACACAATGACACTTTGAGTGAGGGTATAAATGTACATTTTCCAGAGAATGTCAAAAATTCAAGAGAGAGACTTGCCTGATTCCCAAGGGGCCTCTGCAAGCAGCAACGGTATATGCTACCAAGCAGCTCTTATTAACTAATGGGTTACGTCAGTGATTTTCAACCTTTTTTGAGCCGCGGCACATTTTTTACATTTACAAAATCCTGGGGCACACCACCAACCAAAATGACACAAAATGACACTCTAACTGTCATTTTACTAACTGTCACCCTCCTCCCTCGTGACGCCGCTGCTTCCGCCAAACCCCACTCCCGCCCCCGCAAGGCCCATGCGCAGAAGGCCCGTCACTGTCCCGCGGGGGAGGGCTGCACTGAGTGGCCAAAGCCCACGCTGGCTCGGCTGAGCAGGACAAATAGGAATTGAGCACACGGGGTGGCTCCGAGCCTCGGAACAAACCGCGGCGGAGGCTCGCAGCCATCGCCACCCCCAGCTCTCCTTCCTGAAGGAGTGCCTCCCCTCCTGCGTCCCTTCAGCTTCCCTGTCGCCTTGGGGCCAGATCGGGAAGGAACCAAACTGGGCTGTGGAGCTGTGTATCCCGGCCACTGCTCTGCTCTGCAGCGATCCCGGAGCCCAGCCAGGAGAGGCCAGGAGATGAGGGGTTGCTCCCCTTCCCCAGCGCGGAGGGGCTAGACTTCAGGCAGCGGAAATGAGGCTTTCCTGGCTGAAGTAGCAATGCCAGCCAGCCTGGCTGCAGTCAGGGAGAGCCCTCAACGTCCAGAACTTTCCTCCCTCCCTCCTCTCTCTCTCTCCTTCCCTTCCTTCCTTCCCTCCCTCTGCGCGCCAAGGGCAGGAGGAGCTGCAGCCCGGCCAGGTAGCCCTTGGCGCGCAGAGGGAGGGAAGGAAGGAAGGAAGGGAAGGAGAAAGAGAGGAGGGAGGGAGGAAAGTTCTGGACGCTGAGGGCTCTCCCTGACTTCAGCCAGGCTGGCTGGCATTGCTGCTTCGGCCAGGAAAGCCTAATTTCCGCTGCCTGAAATTCCTGATAGGCTCTTTCTCTCTCTCTACACTGTAATTTCCCATGGCACACCTGATGATCTCTCACGGCACACTAGTGTGCCACGGCACACTGGTTGGGAAACACTGGGTTACGTGAATGGTAATACTATGCATTTTATCCATGAATCCACAGCAATGAAAAGAACTAAGTCCTTTCTAGCCAACTCTAGAGACTCTAAGGCAGTGGTCCTCAACCTGTGGGTCCCCAGATGTTTTGGTCTTCAACTCCCAGAAATCCTAACAGCTGGTAAACTGGTTGGTATTTAATCTTCTTCTATACCCAGCACTGAAAGTCTTTGTTTCACTAGCCCTTGTTTTCTTCCCAATATTGATATTGCTAAAAGATTTCCAGGCAGACAGAGGATGAGAAGGAAAAGAGAATCTGGATAGACATAAAAAGAGTGTCTGGATAGACATAAAGAAACTTTGTAAAAGGATCTTCTTGGCCTGTATTTATATGTATGTACACTCTTCTTCTACAGTAGAGAAGTATGCATCTCTCTATTTTTGGGTAGGGGAGAATTATTGGTGGGGAAGTTGTACAGGAAGAATAGGATAGTCAAATTTGTATGTGTATATTGTCTTACACATATAATTCTGACTATCCTATTCTACTACTACAAGCCTCTCTGTGGTGATTGCTGTTCCTCTTGGACCAAAGAAGTATTATAAAGGATACTTGTGGTTGAGAGATACTTCAACTAACGATCAAGCTTTATCCTCTCTCCTGTACTTCTAATACTGCCCTCTTTGCTCTTCTCCCAAATATATGAGGGATTCAATAAATTATCACATATTATACTTTTGGGTCAGTGATTCCCATCTGCCCTACCCATGTTACCTGCTGGGCAGAAACCACAGTGCAATCCCCCCCCCCCCCCAAAAAGAACACTTGCAAAGTCTCTGCTAGGTTTAAAAGTTTGACAGCTAGGAAGACATTTTATAATCCCTATTCTGTCACAATGTTATTTAACTGGATTCAAAAATAATAAAAGATGCTGGGTGGAAGGGAGAATCTTCCATCAAACCAAACTTGAGATATATCTAGGAATGCAAATATTAATTGGGGAGTGCATGCAAAAGAGAAACACGTGTAAAACAACCAATAAAACTAAGCTTGTAAAAACAAACTGCCTGCCTCATTTCTGTCCTGTCTACCCCTGATCTCCACAGCTACTATCTAATTATGTTCATCTTCACTCTTACCGCTACAGGTCTGTTCCCAAGGAAGTTGAGATCACTGTTCTCTCCAAAGAGGTAACCCTCAGGATGTGTAGAATCAAACTTCTCACCTCCCATGATGAAGTGACTGGCAAAATAGCTTCCTGGAAAGGAAAGTACAGAGACAGTCAGACAAACTAGGAGTCACACATGTGCTGTGGCTATGGGAATTAAAATGGAGAAACTTACACTCTATGCAACCACAAAGCAGCATATAGAGCAATATGGAATAACTCATGGATAGGAAGGTTTGCAATTTTAAATTCAATGAACTCCTGTTTTGCCATGAAACCCAAGAGTGTCTTCACACTGCACAATTACAGCAGTTTAATACCACTTGAAATGTCATGGCTCTGACATACGGAATCTTGAGATTGTAGTTTGGTGGAGAATTTGGCATTATTTTCCAGAGAGCAGTAATCTGAGTTACAGATTATAATTCCCTGGATATATGTCTATATTACAGAATTATATTTAAGTAGTCCTTAGTGCATTCAAAATATTAACCAAACGATATATCCAACAACGCCATAGCGTGGAACCAAGGCAATGAAAGTGATACAGTTTGAGCATCCCTTATCCAGGATTCCAAAATCCCAATTACTCTCCAAATCCAAAACTGTCCACAGGATGTCATAGATAATGACAGCTTTGCATTTTGATGGTTTAATGTACCTAAATTTTGTTTCATGCATGGAATTATTTAAACTATTGTGCTATCTGTGTAAGGTGTATATGAAACATAAATTAATTTTGTGTTTAGGCTTGGGTCCCTTCATCAAGGTATCTCATTAGACAGATGCAAATATTCCAAAATCCAAAAAAACTAAATCTTTAAAACAGAACACTTCAGGTTCCAAGTATTTTATATAAGGGATACTTAACCTGTATAAAAGTGTTATTATTGTGCAGTCTGGATACAGCTAAGAAAGATAAGGATAATGAAAATATTTCTCTTCACAGTCCCTCCTTTAAATGTGCTGCCCCATACATTGCATAAATTATCTTTATGTGTTCCTCACAATCCTTTTCTGAACAAAATATCACAAACACACTCAATGATTCAATATGTGTAGTTGAATTCAGTTCAGAACGTCTTTTGTGTCTCCTAGGAATGCAATGTTGGTATAAGAAATCCAGCAAACATTTCACTTGCTGCTGCCTCGTTGCAGCTTGATACTCCTCAAAATTACAGAAATGATCTTTATGTAGTCAACACAAGAGACCTGTAAAATGGGTTGGTCAAACCATCTCCATAACAATCCCTGTCCATAATCTCAGAAATATCAACAAAGAGGGAGAGAATATGAGTTCCTCTGCTTTATGAAAGATCTGAATTAGACTTTCTGAACTCAATCTCTAAGCCAATATGACAATTTCCCCCCAAATCCAGCGCTTGAGTTGTTGCTTATCACCTAACTATTATTCCAAATCAATTTATCACTCCTAACTCCCAAGGACATCACAGGCAATTGCTGACCTGGCACGGTGTTCTTGTGTATATCCTTCTTCCCTATTTGTAAATCATCTTTGCTTTTAAAAAGGAAGCAATACAGTAAAGAAAGGACCCAGTCCAAAGACAGCCACCCACGGAGAGACCGCAAAACTTGTAGACATGATACATGACTGGTCCTTTGAGCTGTCTGAAAAAACAGATGCTTTCCCCTGGTAGGGTTTAGCCTTGTTGCTCGGGTTAACTGCAAATACTCCAAAGGGAAATTCCCGCTTGCTACTTCAAGACAGACAGACCTAAGTTAAATTTATTTGAAAAGAACACTCACAGTCATTTATTTCTCTTGAGAAGGAAATAAAAACCTTCTCACTTCAGCCTGCCCAGGAAATGTCTGCCTATTTTCATGGTTTCCACAAAGGGCTCAGATCATACCTCTGGGCTCTGAGTGTATACACAGAAAGCAGCCCTTGAGGCAAACATGGTGACTTCAGATAAATATTTATCCTCAGATATGCCTAACTGATGACTTTTATCTCCTGCTGCATTTGTCTGATCTGAAGCTCCCTTCAGGCTTTGAGCACATTTCAGCACAATGACTTGTGACAAACAGAAGACTGAACAATCTTTTGGGATACCAAACCAGCTGCTTCACCACTGAACCGTTCACGGCTACAACACTCCTATGGGACAACGATGGTCGTCTGATCAAGATACCAGGCATTCATTCAGTGATTCACACACAGGACTGTTCACTTTCTTTAATTCAGTATGTGCGGCAGAATTCTGTTGAAAACGTTGTTTCGGCCTTCTAAGAATCAAAAGCAAGACTACAAAATAGTGATTATATTTCCAGATTGTAAGATTCTGAAAACGTCAACAAAAGAGATCAAATACAGGAGACTGGGGTCTTTCCATAAAGTATACTGAGATATTAGATTTTAATTTTTTTTAAATTTAAGAAAAACAACAAATAAAGTATATTATATAGTTTGGACATTACAGACCAAAAAAAACAATTCGGCCTCAACTTTTGTTGATCTATCAACAAAAGGCCCTCAAGTTATCCTATCATCAACATGCTTGCTCAGTTCTTGCACAATCAGGGTTGTTGCTTTCTTGGTAAACTCAGTCAGGAAAGCAGCAGCTCTGAGTGTGCAAGAATTGTGCAGGGATCTATTTAGAATGTAGTCGTCTTCTTTTCCCTACTGGCCTCCATCTTTCCAAGTCTTTTCTAGTGAGTCATGTTTTCTCGTTATATAGCTCAGTGGTTCCCAACCTGTGGTCCATGGACCACCGGTGGTCTGCAAGAACTAAAATATGGTCTGCGACCTCACTGTTACTACACCATTGCAACAAGAGCAACTGGTCTCACAAAACCCTCTTATAGGGCTGAGACTTATTAAATATGTTTTTCTGTGGACAAGCACATGGTGACTACTGGGTGGCATATATTCTGTATCAGAAACTAGAGCTGATGGGGGTCTATCTAATGCAATTTTCTGAGTCAGCACCCCAAATAAGTAAACCGAATCTAAAGTTGACCAAAATCGAATTCATAACCCTTTTGGTACTAATGTTGGAGATAGTCCCTGGTCAAAGTGGTTCCTGGTCAAAAATAGGTTGGGAACCACTGGTATAGCCAGAGTTAGCCACCCTGGCTTCTAGGAAGAGTTCACACTTGATTTGTTTTAAGACCCATTTATTTGTCCTCTTGGCAGTCCACAATATCTGCAAGATGCTTCTCCAACACATCTTGATTGATCTGATTTTCACTATTAATTTTAGTGTAATCAAAGATAAATATGACAACACAGGAGCATATTAAGGGAGATAGTGTCAAAGAGGACTAAAACTCATAGCATATTATTTCCAGAACACCTGAAATATGTTTCCTCCAAGAGTAATGTGAAAATGTATAAAGTTTCATTTTTAATCTACTGATATTTTATCCATTCCAGCTGCCCAAGATGAAGCTGTTTGTGAGCCATGTATTTCTAAAAAAGGAAAGCTCATTGCTCATAGAGAGAACACGAGGTCACCAGCTCCATCACTCAGTGTGGTTACCCAATTACATATGAACTAGTTATGGATCTGTAACACTTGATTACAAATCTCTCTCTTCAATATGGGATGAGACAATGTTGTTTATGGCATTACAACCACTGCCCATATTTCTGGCACCTGTAACCACTCATGCTGTAATGCACTTGTAACCTGAAGGATTTAGAATCTGAAGGATCAAATGAACTTTTAACAACCTCATCATAATCCCTGACAAGCTAAGACAGAGCTCTCTCCCCAAAGATCTGGAGAGCTTGTTATCTGATAAGACCGTGGCTGGGAATTGTGAGCCCTCCAGATGCCTCACCATTGGCTATGCTGACAAAGTGCTGCCAGCAATTGCAATTCCCGGAAGCGTGTGCAACTCCAACCCCTGTGACAGAGTTGCATAGAAGAAAAGAGGGGAGAAAAGTGTCGGGAAGAGGAACAAAATTCATAGCTTTCAGAATGAATCAAAGTGATTTCCTTTGTTAGAAAACAGCACAGGAGCAGACCCACCTGCACTCACCTAATATGTCAGTGAACAGGGATAGTGCCAGTTATCGTAGACCATGCCTTGGTAAAAAGAAAAAAATCTTTTTACCAATAACTTGGCCTTATAATCATTTAGCAAATACTTCCCAACATATACTCTCTAAGAAATTTTCATGTTGCCTAGATAAGGTAAAGACAATAAAACAGATGTACAGGATCATCTGGAGAGTGAGAACCTCAGGATATTGCTTTGCTCCTGTCTAGTTTAGCCCAGTCAAGCCACCACCATGCCGATTCATTATTAAAGAGTGGATGCTCAATTCCAAAACAGTGCTTCCATGAGCAATCATGGTAGCAGTTATGTTTATTTCATAAAGGAGCTTACCCCCAGTATTAGGCTACAGATTTTTTGCATTCTGCATTTTTGTACAGAATTTTGTACAAAAATACCTGCTATGGGCCCCCTGGTGGTGCAGTGGGTTAAACCGCTGAGCTGTTGAAATTGCTGACCTAAAGGTTGGTGGTTTGAATTTGGGTAGCAGGGTGAGCTCCTGCTGTTAGGCCCAGCTTCTTCCAACTTAGCAGTTTGATAGCATGCAAATGTGAATAGATCAATAGGTACCTCTTCTGCCGGAAGGTAACAGAGCTCCATGCAGTCATGTTGGCCACATGTCCTCGGAGGTTTCTATGGACAATGCCAGCTCTTTGGCTTAGAAATAGATATGAGCACCACTCCCTAGAGTCGGGCAGGACTAGACTTAATGTCAGGAGAAACCTTTGCCTTGACTTTAGCTGCTATGGAAAATTAAAACCTAATTTCTGCCCTTTTACACTCTTTCTTCTTAGACCTGGAAGGGACTGCAAGGGTCTCCTAATCCAACCCTCTCCTATGCAGAAATACTCAATTAAGAACTTCTGAAGGAGAGAGGCAGATGTGCTCCGCACAAAGATAAGCCATTCCCAATTCAGGCCTTCCTCAGAGTGAGGTGCTATGGCCACAGAATCTATCTGGACACACACTGCAGTCACTGTAGTTCTTCAGATAACTTCTCATACTCAAGGGCTGTGTGTGCATTTTTCCTCCTGGAACAGGGCAGCCAGGCTCTCCTGGAGGGAGGGGCATACAATTTGCTACCTCTTTCCAAGGAATTCACCTTGCCTCGGGGCATTGGCTAACCCTAACAAGCCCTTCTACACTAGAGCAGTGTTTCGCAACCAGTGTGCCATGGCACACTAGTGTGCCGTAAGCGATCATCAGGTGTGCCGTGGGAAATTGGAACCTCCAGTACCCTTTCTTCCCCCTCCTGCCGAACACTTTTTCTTCTCCACTCGTGCTCCCTTCTTCTCAGCCTTGCTCTGCTTGCTTTGCCTCGCTTTGCTCATGCTGCTGCTTCTGCGGGAGGGGGGAGGGAGGAAGACGTGACCCGTGTGGGCGCTACTGCACAGACTCGCCCCACGTCTTCCTCTCTCCCCTCCACAGTGCTCTCTGGATATAAGTGAACTACAACTCCAAAACTCAAGGTCAATGCCCACCAAACTCTTATAGTATTTTCTCTTGGTTATGGTAGTTGTGTGTGGGAAGTTTGATTCCATTCCATCATTGCTGGAGTTCAGGATGCTCTTTGATTGCGGGTGAACTATAACTCCCAGCTGTTGAGGAAGACCTTAGTGTGTGCCTTTCTGCCATTCCTGCCAGGATATCTATGTTGTGTTCATCGAAACAGGCCCAGGTTTTACACTGAGTGTATAAATACATTTAAAAACATATTAATTATATGTATTACTGTGTTAGAGTGTCATTTTGTGTCATTTTGGTCGGTGGTGTGCCCCAGGATTTTGTAAATGTAAAAAATGTGCCGCGGCTCAATAAAGGTTGAAAAACACTGGACTAGAGAATACACTTCTGCTTGTCTCTTATTGGGCTTACCTCTCTGACCTTTCCCTTTTTTCCTATGTTACCTCTCAGTTCTCTCACGAGACAAGCATTTACACTCATCCTCCACCAGGCTTTACCAGATCTCATGCATCTAGTTCTTATTGCCTGCCTCTGACTTTTGGGCAAGTTTTGTGATAGCTATTCAATGACACATCCAGAAATGTTATTCATTTTCTATGACTAGATCCCCCCCACCCCCATTGTATCCAGTTGAAGAAAGAGTAGATGAACCCATCTATTGCTATACTGGTTCTGTTGGATCTCTGGTTTCATTGTTCCATCTGAAGATCATCCTGAACATTTGGGGAACAACATGGGCATAGCTGCAGGGCAGACAAAATAAGGGAAGTGCCCTCCATAAGAATTCTTCTTCCCCATGACATTTTATTTCAGTCCCAAATTTTTCAGCATGATATTAACGTAAAACTTCAGTTAAGCATTTAGAAATATGGTTTAGTCGATCAAAGAAAAGGGTCAGGGACAGTTATCAAGGGAATGCCAACTCAGCAATTATAAGAGTTTTAGGCGTGAAGGATTTTCAATGTCTTGCTCTCTGCGATTATAGCAAATTAAGAAGGATCATCCAATACTGCAGGTGCTGATGTCGTCACACATGGTGATTTCTGTGGAAGAACCTGCCCATTTTAAGAAAATGGGGGGACAAGACTTGTGACCCACAGAACAGTTTATATCTGCCTGCAAAGAAGGAGGAAGCTGGTATAAAGAAAGAAAGAGGAGCCTGGAATAAATAACACAGACGAAGCTATGAACAAAAAGATTCTAATTCAAATGTGACCTCAGCCCTGAGTTTACAATGGCCTTTCTCTTAACCATCGTCAGAAACAAAGAGATTAGAACATCCCGAAAAGCCAATGTAAGAATTACTTGTAGAATGCATGATTTGTTTTGGACATTCTCAAGGATTTAGGGACATTCTTTCCCTAAATCTCTTCCAACTTCTGTAAGAGGAAGGATCCATAATTCAGTATACCATATGCTTTGCACAGACAGTCCCATCACAGTACTAGCATTTCCAATTCAAAGACTCAGGAAGCAGGGGATGAGGAAAGCCTTTTTCTGTCCAGGAAGCTTCAAGGCCACTGCCAGTCAGAATGGATTACCTTGATCTAAATGGACAAATACTCCAGCCCTGTTAAAGGCAGGTTCCTATGTGCTTAACTGAAATGAAAGTAGCATGCAAGCAGAAACAAGTCTGTATGTCCAAGGAGGTTGAAGCCTATGCTTTACCTTCACATTCTGACATAGATTTTGGCAGTCATAAATGTATTACTGTTTTTCTTCAATTGTAAGATACCCTAATTACGGTAGCACCACTACGAACAGAAATACATAAGATATACCTGTGACTCTAAGATGCATCCCATTTTTAGAGATGTTTATATAAGAATAAGGTGTGTCTTGGAATAAAGGAACTAAAGGATTATATAGCATGGTTTTGTTACAGATGAGGTTTGCATGACTACTATTTGAAAAAGCATACATTGTGTTGTCAAAGGGCTTTCATGGCCGGAATCACTGTGTTGCTGTGAGTTTTCTGGGCTGTATGGCCATGTTCCAGAAGCATTCTCTCCTGACATTTCACCCACATCTATGGTACGCATCCTCAGAGGTTGACCTCACCACCTCTGAGGATGCCTGCCATAGATGTGGGCGAAACGTCAGGAGAGAATGCTTCTGGAACATGGCCATACAGTCCGGAAAACTCACAGCAACCCAAAGCATACATTGTTTCATCTTCATATGTCCTCTGCTTCCCTTTTGGGTCCCAATAAGAAAAATAAGGGGCAGAACCTTCTGTTCACCTCCACAATAGCAAGGCACTCATGGACCAGGAAATCCAGAGATAAATATTACAAAGCTCTCCTTAAAGGGGAAGCATAGAGGTATTACTATTTCCCGAGCTTAAAAAGGTGGTCCAACATTCACACTGTTTCTTGTTGTGTGCCTTCAAGTGTTTCCAACTCATGGCAATCCTAAGGAGAACGTATAATGAAATCTTGTTATCAAGATTTGTGATTTACAGAAGGTCACACAATAGGTTCCAATGGTTGAGCAGGGATTCAAAACTTGCTCTTGAGAGTCCTTGTCTCACACTCAAACCACTAGATCACACTGGTTCCTTTTCATATACAGTAGAGTCTCACTTATCCAAAATAAAAAGGCCGGCAGAATGTTGGATAAGTGAAAATGTTGCAACTAGTCCAACGGACAGCAGCCAGGTTGATAACAGGAGCGGCATTCAGAGAGCGCACAACTCCTCTGTTGTGCCAGCTCCACTGGCTGCCAGTTTGCTACCGGGCACAATTCAAAGTGCTGGCTTTAGCCTTTAAAGCCCTAAACGGTTCGGGTCCTACTTACCTGTCCAAACGCATCTCTCCCTATGAACCATCGAGATGTTTAAGATCATCTGGAGAGGCCCTGCTCTCGGTCCCGCCTTCTTCGCAGGCGCGACTGGCGGGGACAAGAGACAGGGCCTTTTCAGTGGTGGCTCCTCGGCTTTGGAACGCCCTCCCTAAAGACATCAGATTGGCCCCTTCCCTCCTGACGTTTCGCAAGAAAGTCAAGACCTGCTATTTGAGCAGGCATTTGTTGATGAAATATAAGGCTTAATTGGATATATGGAATGACGACGATGCGATGGAAACTGATTTCAACATGACGCTGAGGCTGCAATTGTATGTTTTTAATTGTTAAATTGTTATTATATGTGTTATGTTTTGGGGGGGAAGGGTTTGTCTTGTTGCTGTGTTATATTGAGGGCAGAGACTGCCTGTGTAAACAGTCCCGAGTCGCCTTCGGGCTGAGAGAGGCGGTATAGAAACGTGACAAATAAATAAATAAATAAATAAATGTTGTATAACAAGGAGGGATTAAGGAAAAACCTATTAAACGTCAAATTATGTTACCGTTTTACAAATTAAGCACCAAAACATCATGTTTCACAACAAATTGAAAGAAAATGAAGTTCAATACATGATAACATTATGTAGTAATTATTGTATTTACAAATTTAGCACCAAAACATCACAATGTATTCAAACAGCTGTGGATCTGGGTGGGAGGCAGACTGCGTTGGATAATATAGAACATTGGATGAGCGAAGGTTAGATAAGCGAGACTCTACTGTACTCCTCAGCTTTGCTCAAGATTGGCAGCAGAAGAATAAAAGCCAACAAAAGATCATCTCACAGGTTAGAAAAATATGCAAAGCACATTTCTCTACTAGTCCCTTCTATGACACATTGCTATCTGTAAAGAACTGCATTTTATTTAAAATATTTATAGCCTATTTCTCATTTTAACATTTTCAAGGTAACTTTGCAGTTTATCCCAGCTGGCCTCAGTCTTTGGCACCTTCCTATTGCTCCCAAGTGTATAGAATAGGCTCAGCAGTAAGGTTGAAATACCGGGCATCTCTATGCTGGGTCTTAAATCAGAACTCACTTTTCACTAGAAAAAGAACCGCAGTTCTACACAATAGTTTCCAAATTAAAGAAAGAAATAAAGAAAGAGCAAACGCCTTAAACATGAAGCCGTAGCTCATCATTTAGGAAGATCCTGCAATCAATTATTGATGCCTGTAGCTTTCTGGCTCCATTTTTTTTCCATGTGCATAATTTATAGGGAAACAGAGTTGAAGGCAGAAAGAGGGAAAGAATGGAAGAGAGAGAAGCTGCTATGGGAAACAATCCAGCAGACGCTATCAGCCCTCACCAAAATCAACACAGGAACACGGTTTAGGGTCTTGAGAAAGGGGGTGCAATTTGACTAGAGTGTCACGGTATTCTTGTAATGAAACATAGAAGAAAATTTCAGCAGATATGTGCCTACATTCGTATTTAATCTGAGGATGCTGAAAGACAGTTATATCGAAAAAACTGGTTCTTCTTACATGTTCCCATCCATGTGTCAGTCACTCAGGATACATCTACACTGTAGAATTAATGCAGTTTGACATCACTTTAACTGCTAAGGAACAATGCTATGGAATAATGGGAATTGTAGTTTTAAGCTTCTCTGCCAAAGAGTGATGGGGCATTGCCAAACTAGATCTCCCAGGATTCCAAAGCATTGAGCCGTGACAGTTAAAGTAATGTCAAACTTCTACAATGTTGATGTGCCTCTCTAGAGCAATGTTTTCAACCTGTAGGTTTTGGCCTTCAACTCTCAAAAATCCTAACTTCTGGTGGTGCTAATGGTAATCAACAGAGCACTCTGAGGGCTCTCGGAGGTGCCAGAGTTGCAAGGCGACTGGGTAGAGCAAACCTCATAGAGCTCAAAACTCGATGGTGGAGGAGATTGCCCCCCTCAAAGAGTGAGCTCAAAGACCCGGGGATATGGCTTGCAGAGGACAGTGGGTTGCAGCGATGTGGTCCAATGCCTTTTTGACCATTAAACTTCTACAATATTGATGTGTCTCTAGAGAAGTGGTTCTCAACCTGTGGGTTTCCCAGATGTTTTGGCCTTCAACTCCCAGAAATCCTAACAGCTGGTAGGCCAAAAGACTTGGGGAACCACAGGTTGAGAACCACTGCCCTAGAGACCTTGCTTCAAGGACCACACATAACCAAATTCAGCAGGTGTGTGTTTGTCACTAGGCCTATTAACCCTATATAAGTCTAGAAATTATTATAGTAAAATAATAAAGCCAAAAAACTTGGGTCAACTTATCCATAGGTCAATGTGACTACAGTTACTTCACTCGGTTTTTTTTAAAATAGAAAGAACACTTCCCTTATCTGAATAAAGTGGAGAAAGGTGAGAATTTAGTCCATCCTATGATAACCTAAAAGAAGCCCTGACCCCTTTACTCTCTCTGCCATTGTGTCACCTCTGGCCTTTTTGGATGCCTGGGCAAGGAAATGGCGGTGATGTCCAAAGGTAGCTGGCCTTCTAGGTGGCTCTGGCACCTTCCTCTCTCTGTTGAATGACCCTCAACTTATCCACAGGTCATATCAAAATCCATCATTTTTGTCCCAAAACCTGCCCTTGACTTATATATGAAACTGAACTATGTATATGTTAAACGCGGAATGCCCTCCCTGGACAGGATTGCCTGCCCGCTACTTTGTTGTCTTTTCAATCCCAAACAAACACCACTTCAATATAACTTTCATGATGTTTACTTACGGTTGTGTTTAATAGTTAGCTTTTTATATTGCTCTTCACTGCAGCTGTATATTTTTAAATCCTTGGAAACTGCTGCTTTTGATATGTGTTCCCCACTTCATGAATTATGTTGTGTTACAATTTTTAATCTCCTCTATAATTAATTGGATTTATGGTATTTAATGTCTCATTTCTATTATGCACATCACCCAGAGTGCTCCAGCAATTAGATGATTCATAAGTTGAATAAATGTCTGTCAAGAATGCTGAGATGGATACAGAACTGTACCGGGATGCATATTCAAGGTAACAAGGTGTCATGCAAGGCAGGGTTCTGGTATATTTAACAGGTGTGCAAAAGATTTGGGCAAGTGCAGCACAGTGTGAGTGTGGTTGTGAAGGTACATATCAGAGCTACTCCTGCTGCTGTGCTATCAAGTTGTTTTCAGGTGATGCCAACAGTATTGCAAAGTTTTCATGAGATTTCCTTGGCAAGATTTGCTCAGAAGAGCTTTGCTATTGCCTTCCTCTGGGGCTGAGAGAGTGAGACTTACCCAAGGTCACCTATTAGGCTTCCATGGCTGAACAAAGATTTCAACCCTGGTCTCTTGGAGCACTCCAGCATTCAGGCTCATGTCTCACTGTGGATGATCTGAGCTGTGTTTAAATACATTTTCTCCATTATACTTTATTTTAAAAGTGTAGGAACTATATCCTATAATTCACTGATTCATCCAGTACAATACATTTCATCCAATGTGTATGAAAGTGCCGAGTAGATTATAGACCTGTCTGTTTTTCAGAGGGGACTTTAGACTGAAAGGTGTGGAGGAAAAAGCATGTGATGCATGGTAAAATGCCACTCCAGATCTGCTGATTGCTATATGACTTTCATTTCAAAGTTGCTCTTTCAGGCACCCCTAACCAGAGACATAGTGCCTAGGTCAGACTAGAACGTATAGCAGCCCTATCTAGCATAGCCAATTGTGAGGAATGCTGGGAGTTGGCATCCAACAATATTTGGAATGTGGCGCAGCTGGCTGGGAGTCAGCTGCATAAGATCTCTACTGACCAGAAGGCCATGAGTTCGAGGCCTGTCCAGGTTGGGGTGAGCTCTCGACCAATTGTGTAGCTCGTTGTCTGTCTATATATGTTGTATGTCTATGCCATTTAATGTTTGGCTGTATATGTGCATTGTGATCCGCCCTGAGTCAGAAGGGCAGAATATAAATGATGTAAATAAATAAATAAATAGAAGTTCACATAATTCCCATTATCAATAAATTTGGCTGCGGTAACTTTCCAGATTAACATAGGTTGCTTTTTACCTACTTTTCTTGACATCACCTTTTTCAAACTAGTACCCTTTTGATCAGACATGGCCAAACTTCAGCCCAACAGATGTTTTGGGCTTCAATTCCCACAATTCCTAACAACCGGTTGAAGTCTAAAACACCTGGAGGGCTGAAATTTGCCCATGGCTGCATTAGATGTTTTGGATCACAGCAACATCACTATTGGCCTTGCTGGCTGGGGATAACAGAAACTTGTTGTCAGAAGCAAGATGGGAAAGACATCCTGGATGTTAGCTAGCAGATAATTATTGTGGGTGAGTTGACTATAGATTAAACTGCCTCAATTACCTGCATACATGCAAATACTTTTTACCCCAGACAGACAAGCATACCTTCAGATTGGGCAGAACAGAGTTGTGTGAGAAATATAGTCCAGTTCTGAAGCTCCCTCACTCCAAGAGAGATCAGCAGCTTCATGGCAGCGTCTTCCTCTCATTTGAATTTCTACTTAATTGTTTCTCTGAGCCATAGCTTTTTGTTTTGTCCAGTAAATTCATTTTAAATCAGCCACATATACAGAAACCTCTGTGAAGCTCTGGTACCAGCCTTTCCGCATCAAGTAACCATTTGTTTCTTCCACCACTACCTTGAAGCCAGCTCAGAGCCACATTGATCCTTTCATATTCTTTTGATTTTGACGTCTTCGAAGTCAGGCACCTAGACTGTACTTTCACCATAAACCTCAGAGTGGATAAAGCCAATGATGCCCAGATCCAAAATCAACCTATTTAGCTTTCCAAATAAGTAATCATATTTTCCATGACTTGTTTCTGGTGACTAGCCCAAGTCTCCAGAGTCACCAGTTCCCTCTCTCATCCCTTTCAGCTTAAATTCACCCTACTTTTTCTGCATTCATAGCCCTTCATGGTCTGGTGAAGCACCCGTTGTGATTCCCTAGCTTCCTTTAATAGCTTAATTATACCATGAGCAAAAGCTGTTATCCATGCCTTGTGAGTTTCTGGCTAAACCCTCTGACTTATTTTGCTCAGGGAACAAGCAGAAATGTAGGATGTTATTCCAAGGTTATCTCAGGGTTTCGGGTCCATATATGTACCTTTGCTCTTAATTAATTTCCATCCTGTGCATCATTTTTCAAGTCCAGCACTCCAAAACAGTCTCCTAGGATATGTCAAGGTAAAAAAAACTGTTTATGTGAAAGTGCAACACCGCTTAGCACTGACAAGTCAAGAATGCCTCAGAGCCAACAATAGTAATAGGGCTAGATAGCTTGAGTGGCCCAAAGCATCTTTCTTCCTTGGGCACATCTTCACTGACCACTTAGAGCCAGTGAATCAGCTCCATAGCAGCTAAGGGATGCACAGAATTGATCCAGGTTAACATGGACAAAGCTGCTTAATGCGACCTTGAACCATGTTAACCACAGTCACAGGTTGCTCTGAGTTATCTCCCAGGATCAGGAGCAAACTGTGACTTTGAGCCCAGTTGTGCCAGCTCCAAGATGGAATTGCCCAAAATTGTATTCCCCAGACTTGAGCTCCATGGGAACATGGCATGGAACTCACCATCCCCTATCTTTTTTGTTGTGATGGCCAGCAGGTACAACATGGATCATGCTGGTCTTTTGTCTCTGGAGTTATGCTGGCCAGAGCAATGAGGTGACTGGAGCAGAAAGTGGGGGAGAAGAGGGGTGATTCCTCCTCTCCTCCTTCATCACTGTGGTGCCTTTGAAGATGTCAATCCAGGTGACGAGCTACTGACACAACTCATGTCATGCCTGCTAGTGCACCAGCTGCCACAAGGAAAACAGGAGTCAGCAAGGCCAGATTGGCCCCAGGAAAACCGGGCAGTGTAGAACTGTCTCTTGTCTACCTATCTTGATCCCTTTATGATACAGACTGATAGAGATGTTTCTACACCTCTTCTGTTCCCACCAGTATTCTCTCTCCTCTCTCCTAGATTTATGTCAGTTTAGATTGGCACTCCAATCTCAGAATGATGTTCTTATAATAAAGCCTTTAGTTTACGTCTATGAGCCACTGGTATCCTTGGTCCTTAATCAGGATCTTTAACCACTCTCTATTGGTTTATAGGTTTTCCTTTCCAAATTCTGCTTCTGCGCTCTTCATTTATTTGTCTCATCACTCATAATAATGGCTTAAGCAGTCATTTTACTGTTTCTGTGTAACTCGGTGCTTAAGAGTATCCATCTAGCCAGGATGAATTAAATGATTTATTTTGTGAATGGAAGCCAATAAACATAAGAACATAAGAACATAAGAAGAGCCATGCTGAATCGGGCCTCAGCCCATCTAGTCCAGCATTCTGTGTCACACAGTGGCCCACTAGTTGTACACAGGGATCTCTAGCAGAAAGGAGGGCAGAACCCTCACCTGCTCCCGACCCCCCACAACCAGTACCCGGGGGAAATCCTGCCTGCCTCCATCAACACAGAGGTGGCACTTGGATGTCCATTTCAGTAGCTACTGATTCCCTTGGTATCCATGAATCTGTCTAATCCTGCCTTGAAGCTGTCCAGGCTGACAGCTGTCACAACCTCTTCTGGAAGTAAATTCCATAACCCAATGACCCTCTGGGTGAAGAAATATTTCCCTTTATTAGTCCTAACTTTCCTACCTTGGAGCTTTAGGGAGTGCCCCCTAGTCCTAGTGTTGTGTGACAGAGAAAATATTATTTCTTTATTCACCTTTTCTATCCCATGCATGATTTTATACACTTCGATCAAGTCACCTCTTAAACGCCGTCTTTCAAGGCTGAAAAGACCAAGGCGTTGCAACCTGATTTCATAAGGGAGCTGCTCCATCCCTTGGATCATTCCTGTCGCCCTTCTTTGTACCTTTTCCAGTTCCGTTATATCCTTCTTAAGGTGCGGAGACCAGAATTGTACACAGTACTCCAAATGTGGCCTTACCATAGATTTGTAGAGAGGCAATACAACATTTGCCGACCTATTTTCGATTCCCTTCCTGATCATGCCAAGCATAGAATTTGCTTTTTTCACTGCTGCAGCGCACTGGGTTGACATCTTCATTGAGCTGTCCACCAAAACCCCAAGATCCCTTTCCTGGTTTGTCTCGGAAAGCTTTGAGCCCATCAATTTGTAGGTGTAGTTGGGGTTCTTTGCCCCGATGTGCATGACTTTACACTTGTTTAGGTTAAAATGCATTTGCCACTTTGTTGCCCATTCACTCAATTTCAAGAGATCTTTCTGGAGCTCTTTACAATCAGTTTCATTTTTAACTACCCTGAACAATTTAGTGTCGTCTGCAAACTTTGCTACCTCAGAATTCACTCCTACATCCAGGTCATTAATGAATAAATTAAAAAGTAAGGGACCCAAAACTGAACCTTGGGGTACGCCACTTCTCACCTCTTTCCACCCAGAGAAATGTCCGTTTATTACCACCCTTTGTTTCCTACAGTTTAGCCAGGTTCCAATCCAGGACAAGACCTGTCCTCTGATTTCATGGCTGAAGAGCTTATTTAGGAGCCTTTGGTGAGGGACTTTGTCAAAAGCCTTTTGAAAGTCAAGGTAAACAATATCGACTGGGTCCCCTTTATCTATGTGTTTATTTACACCCTCAAAGAATTCTATCAAGTTAGTAAGACATGATTTGCCTTTGCAGAAACCATGTTGATTTTCCTTCAGCAATGCCTGTTCTTCTATGTGCTTAGTAATTTTTTCTTTAATAATGGTTTCCATCACTTTGCCTGGAACTGAGGTTAGACTAACTGGCCTATAATTTCCTGGATCATCCCTGGATCCTTTCTTGAAGATCGGTGTTACATTTGCCTCCCTCCAGTCCTCGGGTACAGTGCCTGATCGTAGAGAAAGGTTATATATTTTGGCTAGAATTTCAGCAATTTCACACTTGAGTTCCTTAAGAACTCTGGGGTGGATGCCATCTGGCCCTGGTGATTTGCTGACATTTAGTTTAGTAAGGCATGTGAGAACATCTTCCTTGTTTATCCCTATCTGGTTTAATTCATTTAATTCCCTCCCTGAAAAAACTGACTCAGCTGCAGGCATATGTTGTCTGTCCTCCTGTGTGAAAACGGAGGCAAAGAAGTCGTTTAGCCGCTCGGCAATCTCCTTGTCTTCACTTATTGTCCCTTTCTTACCATTTTCGTCAAGTGGCCCAACTGCTTTTCTAGCTGGGTTTCTACTTCTGATGTACTTAAAGAAGTTTTTGCTATTTTTTAATATTCTTAGCTATATGTGCCTCAAAATCTCTCTTGGCTTTCCTGACGGTTGCTTTGCATTTAGTTTGCCAGAGCTTGTGTTCCTTTCTGTTCTCCTCGGTAGGAAGAGCCTTCCATTTCTTAAATGAGTTTTTCTTCTTTCCAATCACATCTTTTACTTCATTTGTAAGCCATGCCGATGTCCTCTTGGACTTTCCCGGCCTCTTTCTTATTTTAGGAATGCATTTTAGTTCGGCTTGTTTTAAAGTATTTTTAAACAGTTTCCAAGCATTCTGGAGGGATTTGATTTTTTTAACTGTTCCTTTTAGTTTGTTCTTTTCTATTTTTCTCATTTTGGTGAAATTCCCTTTGTGAAAATTTAAGGTCTCTGTGTTAGTTTTCACTGACAGTTTGCTATCCAAACTTAAGTTGAAGGTTATTGTGTTGTGGTCACTGGTACCTATGGGCTCAGTTATAAGGACATCTTGAACGAGATCTTGTTCATTAGTTAGCACCAAGTCCAGGATCCCTTTTCCCTGGTTGGTTCCATGACCATCTGCTCAAGGGAATAATCAGCTAGCATGTCGAGGAACCTGGTCTCTCTTTCATGCGTAGAACAAGAATTTAGCCAATCTATTCGGGGATAGTTGAAGTCCCCATTATGACTAATTTATTGCTTTTGAGGCCTGTTTAATTTCATTTTCCAGATAGCAGTCTGCCTCTGGAGTTTGGTTGGGAGGGCGATAGCAGATCCCTAATGCTAGATTAGTTTTTTGTCCTGGGATTTTTACCCACAATGTTTCTGTAGGTGAGTTTGAATTTTCTTGAAATTCTAATTCATGAGATTCTAGCTCTTCATTTATGTACAAGGCCACACCGCCACCGTTTTTCCTCTCCTGTCTTTCCTGTACAGTTTATAACCTGGAATTTTTGTGTCCCAATTGTTTTCCTCTGTCCACCAGGTTTCTGTTATGCCAATAATATCAATATTTTTTTCTTTGCCAAACATTCCAACTCCCTATTTTTGTTCAAGGCTTCTAGCATTTGCGTACAGACATTTATATTTATTGCTCTGATGCCCTTTCAACTTTGGCTGTTTATGAGAATTTGTAGAAGGCCTACCATGTCCTACCTCTTGACTACTTTCTATCTTTTCTGTTGACTCAGCCATTTGTGCGTAAATTTCATCCTCCATACTTGGCGTTTCACCCTCTCGAACCGGAAGCTGCCCAGCTCCTGTCGACTTTCCCCTAGTCGACAGGAGTTTTGTTTGCATCTCTCTTTGATCATCAGGCTGTCTAGTCTCTTACCAGGTTGGACAAAGTATACCCCGTGGGCCACATTGCTATTTCTGAGCCCCATGATTCTTAAATGCAGATATATTTTACAAACCACCACCACTCACCAGTTTATACATTGTTTGAAAAATGGTCTCTTCTGGTTTTAAAGCAAGAGGAACCCAAAACAATGGCAAAATTTCCGAGCCGTGGTTTCTACGGAGAGCCAATACTACATTCAGATGCAATTGCTGGCCCCATCTTACCATGAAATTCTACAGCTTTGACTCCCCCCCCCCCCATTCCCTCTTTCTCTTGCTAGTCCCTCAGCTCTATCCATTCCACCTCTCTTGTGGCCTGCCTTATGCCATCAGGTTTGACATCCCTCCATGTCACCGCTTACCAAGTTGCACCTCACCATATCCCAGGCACCATTCTTGCACCCCATTTGACCCATTCTGAGTCCACATCTCAATCTTTCTGTCCCTCTGCTACTGCTATCAAGAAGAGTGAGCTAGTCCTTCTGCAAAGACATTGCCAACTCGCCAAGTTATTGTACAACCGGTTGAAAGAGAGAAAACAAACAAATGTGTTGATCAACTCTGACCATTACTACAGCTAGTATTCCTGACCCTCTTGTCTATCCATGACAATGCACAATCTGTTCGTGTATGGGAGGGGGTGCGTGATACTTGTGAAAAATGTCTGTATCGTATTTCTAGGTTTTGACGGCTAGTTACACATGTGAGTTCATGCAGCTGCAAATGAGAGGACACATGGCAACACAACAGAAGTGTCAGAAGGAATAAAATTAACACAGGCTACGTTTATATACTATCCGACAACCTGAGAGTCTGACAAGCTGCTTATTGTATTGGAGTAGCAAAATATGCAAACTGAAATACCAAGCAACTCTGAGGGGCAAGTGAAAATAGATTTAAACGAAAATCAGCACACAGTTCATGCCTTACAGTCTTCTAAACTGATGAACATTCATTTTGTATTTGTATCCTTCCCCCAAAAGCTGATCTCAGGTGTTAACAGGCTGCCTCAATGTATCAAGACATCTCCCAAGAGCCCTGGCCTCCACTGCTGTGATGTACAGCAGGTGGTTGTTACCAAGGTGTTATTTTTCAAAAACTTGCATCATCCAGCAAGGACGGAAATGGCAGAGAATAGCTGGAGAAACAAAGAAACATTGGGCGTGTGAATGAATAAAATAATGTAACTGCATTTAATGGAAATACAAGGAAATCACATCTACTTTACTTCTGGTAATAAAACAGTATTTTCCCCACATATCACTCTTGTCTACTAAAGAACAGAGCAAGTCAGATATGATACCTCAGTGGCATGGGGCATCTTTCTACATACTGAAGAAGTTGAATCTCACATCTCCACTTGAAGCACCCTTTTCAAAATCTAGCACCCTCCATTTGAGTTTAACTACACATACCTCCTATCACATACAGCCATCGGGCCAACAATGGGAACTGTAGTTCAACATCTCTAAATGGTCACAGATTGGATACGCAAATACTAATTTAAGGAATCTCTACAGCAGGGGTGCTCAGGAAGTCGATTGCGAGCGACCATTTGAGGTAGCTGGCAGCCAGATGGGGCGCTTCTACGCACACACACACACCCCGCGTGCTCCCGTTGCTGCCTTCCGCCTGCGCAGTGCTTCTTTCGCCAAAATGAAGCTATAGTGGGCGGACCCTGGGGCTCGTCTCTTGCCAGCACGGTGTAGTGACATGACCGCCCATTGGTTGCTGCTGGGGGCGGGAGCAAGGCGAAGGCGCGCGCAGGGATAGGATGCGAGGCTGCCCTTGGGAGCCCTGTCCAAGCTTCACTCACCGGCGTCGAGGGCGCGCTCGTCAGCTGCAGCCCCACCGCGGGGACCATCCTCCTCCGGTGAGGTCTTCTCTCTCTCACACACACACACATTCCCTCCCTCCTGCAGCCTCGCATCCTATCCCTGCGCGCGCCTTCGCCTTGCTCCCGCCCCCCCCAGCAGCAACCAATGGGCAATCACGTCACCACACCATGCGTGGCAAGAGACGAGCACCAGGGCCCGCCCACTAAAACCTCATTTTGGCGAAAGTAGCCCGCCAGGCGCGGAGGGGGAGGCGCGCGTCTTGGCGGAAGACCGGGAGCGTGCCAGGTAGATCTTTTTGACTTGGTTGTTAGAAAGGTAGCTCGCAAGCTGAAAAAGTGTGGGCACCCCTGCTCTACAGGAATGAGATCTCTACCAAAGTGTTTGGAGAGTTAGTACTAGTTGTGTGAATGCTGAGCTAGAAACAGACATGGCCTAACTCATAATAACCCATTTCACCCAGCAATTTACACAGGAAAACTAATTATGAGGAAGAGCCTTGGGTCGTTTAAGGCTGTTCTCATCCCCATGTTGATCATTGCTAGTTTACATGGCAAATTTCTATTTAGGAATAATGATCACAATCAAAACACTGGGCCCTTCCACACACCCCTATAACCCAGAACATCAAGGAAGAAAATCCCACAATATCTGCTTTGAACTGGGTTATCTGAGTCCATACTGCCATATATTCCGGTTCAAAGCAGATATTGTGGAATTTTCTGCCTTTATATTCTGGGTTATATGGCTGTGTGGAAGGGCCCATAGTCTAGCAATTGCGACCCATGAATGCTACTCTTCCTTCTACTACTGTTGGCACAGATGCTTCCGATTAGTATAAGATCTTGCCTCTTTGTTATAGTCACATATATCAATAACAGATATTCGCTCGAAGGAAAATCTTTTTGAGGCATACAGTGCCTTCTATTTGTTACTTCATAATCATCTGGACACTAGAAACTTAGGACCCTTCCACACAGCCATATAACCCAGAATATCAAGGCAGATAATCCACAATATCTGCTTTGAACTGGATTATCTGAGTCCAGTTCAATTTGGATTTTATAAAACTGTGTGGAAGAGGCCTTAAAGATAAAGCTCTTGATCGGTGTGCCATTAAAACCTGCTGCTCCTACTTTGGGGTTATATAAAAAATGGAAAAAGACAATTTGTGCCCAAAAAGCCATAATCTGAAGCCAACATTACTCGCCGGCCCACCCACCCACCAATGCCCATCTGTGAAAATATGACTGGAAGTCTTAACACATTAATCACTGATTAAAAACCAGGATTCCTATTTAATCAGATTGTGGTCTGGTCAGTGAAGGATATTTAGTATTAGGACAATACGATCTTACCATTATTAAACTGATCTTCCTATCTGATATTCCAACTAGATAACTTGTGGCACAAAAAGAAAACCTTTATATGCAAAACCCAGTGAGCTAAATACACATATGCATTAAAGATTTAACTGGATTCCCTCTCAGCAGGGATAACTGCAGTCTCAGAATCGCTTGCAGAGGGATGGCCAGCAATATCACTAGTCTCTGGTCCCCAAGATTCATGACGGAGAACATTAGTCAACAGATACAATACCAATACAAAGGATTTGGGCTTTCCCAAACTCTGGACAACCGGAAGCAAGGCTGCATTAACGTGGTCTTGCACCAGATCATCCCAGATCAATCCCATGCAGAACGTAGCCACCATAGAGCTAATCCATATATTTTCTTTCTAAGCTATTTTCCCAAGGGGGTTAGCATTGTGACTGTCATTTCTACCGGGCTTTGTTTTGGGCATCCTCAGGTCTCAGGTTGGCAGTTTTTTTGTTTGTTTGTTTGTTTTGTTGTGTCAGGAGCGACTTGAGAAACTGCAAGTTGCTTCTGGTGTGGCCGTCTGCAAGGACGTTGCCCAAGGGACGCCCGGATGTCATGATGTTTTACCATCCTTGTGGGAAGCTTCTCTCGTGTCCCCGCATGAGGAGCTGGAGCTGATAGAGGGAGCTCATCCGCACTCTCCCTGGATTCGAACCTGCAACCTGTCGGTCTTCAGTCCTGCCAGCACAGGAGTTTAACCCACTGTGCCACTGGGGGCTCCTGTTGATGGTGTCCATTTATCTTTTCTTTGGCCATTCACATGGTCGTCATCCTGCAATCTCCAAATGTAGTGCTGTTTGTGCTACAAATGTTGGTTCTCTTCTCATGACTTGGCCGTACCACCAGAGTCTCGATTCCTGCATTTTCTTGCTGATTGCTTTTATTGCTAGTATATATGGCCAATCCATATATACACCAACATAAATGTGCAATATAAGTGTGCCTTTAGATTACAGTCTGTGGTGGAAAAGAGCAATGAACTGCTTGATAGGATACAAAGAAGGGGCCCCACCGAAGCCATACTTTCTGAAAGAATTCTTTATCTGCATTATGAAGTATCCTGCCATCTTCAAATATTTACAAAATATTGCTGAATATTTTATTTAGATCAATTTGGCTGATACTTGCCAAAGTCCTGCACTACTAAACAAAAGAAATACATCTTTTATTTGCATAACAATGTTTATAGTTTTGTTGCAGATCCAGGTAAAGGGCAAGATAGTAACCCACTTACTGAAGATGACTAGGCTGGCTGCTTGATTTAATTCGAATTGTGGGACAAGAGGGCACAAAGTCCCTCTGGAGGGCTTCTAGGGGACAAGACATATTGCTGCTGAACAATTCCCACCATGCTCTGGAAAGCTGAAGGACATTCACTGCACCTAATTCAGCCCCTGCTGCTCCATCTCAGTGCTTATTTGAAAAATGAGGACAATACTAAGGTAATGGCTAGGTCATATTTCAAAGGCTCAGAGGCTCCATATAACTAGCCGTTCACATTATTTGGTACAACAATAAGACTAAAGGGAAAGAAACAGTATTTTTCCAATTCCAAAAGTATGTCTTGGGTGATTTGGGGGGGCGGGGTTGAAGGAGAGTTAGCAGTCTACTACTACTACTACACAAAAAAAGCCAGTTATAGCTATCTGAGAGACATTCATCCCAAGAGACCTAAAACCTAATTAAAGACGGTTAAACTATTGAGGGAGAGAAGTTCCCTAAAGAAATCTATCGAATTTGAGGTCAAGAGGAATAAATGAGGTCAGGAAGGAAGGGGGAATGTCCAAAATGAAAGACGTTTCAAAAATATGAAAGCAACATCTACAAAGAGAAGGGCCAAATCATGTATGGCAGTAATCATGCTTATAGCTAACAACAGTGATAGAAGTGAGAGCCACAAGTTGGGCAAAACATATAAATCTGCAGAATAACACAAAGGTCATTTCTTTTTTGTCTGAAGTGATGTCTTTGTGGGTTCCAGCCTGATGTTGAAAACCCATTGGACAGAATGTATTTTGGGTGAGGAGGGAGTTGCCTGGGATCTGTAAAGAGGAGCAGTTTAAACAGCTGTCTACACATGCCCTGCTTTGAAAATGGAGAGATTAGAAAGTCTGAGAGGGATCAGAAAGGGAAGGGTTTATGGTCTGGAAAACAGCAGGCAGCATTACCCAGGGAGCACTTTGTTCGTCAACAAGGGGACGATCAGGCCACGTGCCACAAGCCGTTCAGGTAATCCACTTAAGCGCAAAAATCTTCTTTTCCAAGAGACCCACATTGCTGCAGGCCTCCTGTGTCATTGCAGAGAAGGTTGCGAAACTGCAGGTATACATAAGATGGCAAATCAATGTTTTAATTTTTATTTGAGACTTGTTCTCTCTATGCAGCAAACATTAGAGCCAGCCCAGTGAACTACTTGAAGGACTCACCGTTTGGAAAAGGTATTGTGTCTCACTGTAATCAGCTTCATGCTTTTAGAAAGCCTGACATTATAAACAGTTCGTCTGCGACATTTCAGCAGTACCGAATATTCAGAGGTATACTGCTTCTAAACATGGAGGTCCCATATAGCTAATCTGGTTGATAGTAGAGGTACAGCCTTCCTCTCGACATTAAGTCTAGTCCAGTGATTCTCAACCTGTGGGTCCCCAGGTGTTTTGGCCTATAACTCTCAGAAATTCCAGCCAGTTTACCAGCTGCTAGGATTTCTGGGAGCTGAAGAACCACTGGTCTAGTCGATTCCAACTCTGGGGGTGGTGCTCATTTCCATTTCTAAGCTGAAGAGCAGGCATTGTCTGTAGACACCTCCAAAGTCATGTGGCCAGCATGGCTGCATGCAGCGCCTTTACCTTCCCGCTGAAGCAGTACCTATTGATCTACTCACATCTGAATGCTTTTTTAACCAAAAGGTTGGCAGAAGCTGGGCTAACAACAGGAGCTCACCCCATCCCACAGATTTGAACCATCAGCCTTCTAGTCAGCAAGTTCTGCAACTGAGCAGTTTAATCCTCTGCACCACCGCAGCCCCATCATGGCTGATAGCTGATGACATGGTAATTCCCTCTGTCTCTCAAGAAACAGTCTAGCTACTGAACATTTCAGAATTTGGGGCAGACTCTAAAAATTAGCACTTAGTTAATTAAGCTGGGAAATTTGGTGTACCTTTAAGTAATTTGTGATTTACCTAAAAATAAGCTATTATGGATTTTCTTTAAAGGTGTTGGGGGGAGGGGTTGCCACTGCCTGCCTCAGAGGCTGAGAGAGTGTGACTTGCCCAAGTCATGAAGTGGTTTTCCATGGTCAAGTGGGGAGTTGAACACTGGTTTCCCAGAGTTACAGTCCAATACTCGAACCACTGTACCATACTGGTTCTTGAGGATTCACTAGTCCTAATTAGAATCTCAGTGCCTTTTAAGGTGTAAAAGTCTCCCACGTTGACAGAAATGTTTGTGGGAGTATAATCCAGGGTATTCTATAATAAGCAAACAGCCAATGGCAGAAAACACTCAGAGGGCCCTTCCACACAGCCATATAACCCAGAATATCAAGGCAGAAAATCCCACAATATCTGCTTTGAACTGGGTTTTCTGAGTCCACACTGCCATATATCCTGGTTCAAAGCAGATAATGTGGGATTTTATTCAGCTGTGTGGAAGGGGCCAAAGTGAAATGTTTCTTTTTAGCAGTATTTTTTTTTTTTTTTTGGGGTTCCACAATACAATTTCTGTATCTAAAATACTACCACTAACTACAAGCCTTTTGCTGAAAATGCCATGAAATGCCTCCCACTTAGATCTATTTTTTGTGTGATGAACTTCTACCTTCCATCAGCTAAGAAAATACATAATGCAAACCATTAAGAATATGAGAGGGTCAACAGTTTCAATTAAGATCACTTCATGAGTATCTCTTATTTGAAATGCTTGAGAGCAGAAATGTTATTAAATTTGATCCCCCCAGCTTTTAGACTATCTGCATATACATACATGGTCAAAATTATCTATAACAGTGCTGTCCAACTTCTTCCGACCCAAGGGTCGGAAGAAGTGTCACTGATCACCTGGGGGGGGCGTAGGTGATCAGTGAGCAGGGGGCGGCGCCACGCGTGGGGGCGGGGCGGGAGCGGGGGCGGCGCCAAGGGCAGCGCGTCATGCCAGGCCTCTGACGCGCTGCCCTTGGCGCCGCCTGTACTCTCCTTTTCGCCGTCTCCCCTGCCCTTCCTACGGAGGGGGAGCCGGCGAAAAAGAGCAGAAGGCGGCGTCAAGGGCAGCGCGTCAGAGGCCTGGCGTGACGCGCTGCCCTTGGCGCCGCCTACTGCTCCTTTTTGCCATCTCCCCTGCCCTTCCTAGGGAGGGGGAGCCACCGAAAAGGAGCAGAAGGCGGCGCCAAAGGCAGCGCGTCAGAGGCCTGGCGTGACGCGCTGCCCTTGGCACCGCCTACTGCTCTTTTTCGGCATGGAGAGAGGGACGGAGGGGGCGGTGCAGGGAGGAGGAGCTAGCTCTCTTCCTCCTCCCTGCCCGGCCTCCCCCACCCCGGCCGCCATTTTTTAAAAAAAAATTAGAATTTTTTTTAAAAAAAATTAAAAATGGCGACCGGGGGCATAGCGGGGGCCGTGTCCAACAGGCTGGGGGGCTGTGTACGGCCCCCGGGCCGCCAGTTGGACAGCCCTGATCTATAACATCCGAAGCCAATTGGTGACATCTGACTATGAGGGAACTTATGAAGGAGCAGAGTTGTATGTGTCTCTAGGGTCGCCCTGGCTGATGAAAAAGACCCCAAAGTCCCAGATTTTGTTCCTGTTCTTTCTCATTTTGTGTTGAAGAACCATGCATGTTTGGTTTCACCAATGATGTTTTCCATTAATTGTTGGTACCAGCAATTTTGTGCCAGTTCTCCAGATTTCTTATCTCTTTATTTTAACTCAGCGTAAAACAGGAAAGACCTGGAACAAAATCTGGGACTTTCCCATTTGGATGCATGCTATCTGCATGTCATGACATGTATTCATTTGCTTGGTGGCACAATGGGTTAAACCCTTGTGCTGGCTGAACTGCTGACCTGAAGGTCGGCAGTTCGAATCCGCAAGATGGGGTAAGCTCCTGTCTGTCAGCCCCAGCTTCCCATGTGGAGACATGAGAGAAGCCTCCCACAAGATGGCAACACATCTCTCTGAATTGCCAGAAACTTTCCAAGTTCTCCTCTGGGTAAGACAATGGGCATCTTTCAATGTTGGGAGACCTGGGAAAGAATAAGTTCAAGGCAGGAAGTGAGATGCCCGTTGTGAAAATTGTGCTAATGTCTAGATAAAATTGACAATATGACATTCAGTGTATTTAGCATATCAGTCAATATAGTGACTGTACTTCCTTTGATCCATACTACACAATTATGACACAGTAAACATGCAAGGCTTACAAGAGGCAGCTGCCTCTCCATATAGCACCAGAACAAAATGAAGAAATAATATGTTGCTCGTGAACTCCCCTGTAATGAATTCAATATCTGCATGTTTAGAAAATATACCAATAGTTAATGTACGCAGATGAACTATTATCAGTCCCAACTGATGTTAATCACAGAAAAGCTGACCCTATTGTTTCTAAATTACTTATTGTGCCAGGTCTATATTTTATGGAAATCCCATAAAATGACGGTTTTGGAGGGAGGGAGGAGTCGAGGGGAGGCTCCCCGCAGCTCCTCCCTCCTAAAGCCACCATGCCGGCCTGAAAAGGGCGATTTCGGCCGCTTCTGAGGCCGGCATGACGGCTTTAGGAGGGAGGGAGGAGCCGTGGGGAGGCCACTGCTGCGCATGCACGGCATTGGCTCCGGGGGTGGGGCTTTCCTTCCTCCTCTTCCTCCTCGCGCCGGCGAGGAGGCGGGGGCGGAGCCGGGGTGGAGCCAGGGTGGGGGCAGAGCCTTTGGAGCCTAGGGGAGCAGAGCCAAGGGCCGAGCGGGGGGGGGGGGCGGCCGTGAATGGCGCTTCCGCCGCTGCGCGCATGCGTACTTTTAAAAAAAACAACGATTTTTTTTAAAAAAATTGGGGGGGTTGGATTTGCTGCCCCCCCATGGCTGCTGCCCTAGGCCATGGCCTAGGGTGGCCTTATGGGTAATCCAGGCCTGCTGCCAATCACTGTCAGAAACATGGAGCTGCTATATGGAAACTCCTATTGCGATAGCACACATCCAGACAGTATGGAACTCCAAGCATTGTAGTCTCAATATGGCATCTCCACAGTGTGAAAATTATGTTGAACTCCTAGAATACCTCAAGTAGCATAGCCAGCAATGTTTGCAGCACATAACAACTAAGAACACCGAAGACTACAGTGAGCAAAAGGTTTCCTGCTAGATGTTGTTGGACTACAGCCAGCATAGCCCACTATGTGAATTGGGGGGGCTATCGGTTTAACACTGGCATGGGCAAATTCGGGCCCTCCAGGTGTTTTGGACTCCAGTCTAACAACATCTGGAGGGCTACATGATTCCCACTCCTGCGCTAAGCCTATATCATGTTTAAGAGGCCACATTAGCATTACCCCTCTCTCCAAATTTGCATTATTAGACCCTGCTACTCAACATCCATGCATCCATCAATTAACTCATCAAGACTTTTTTTAAGCCACTCATGAGCTGCCGTCCTTTGGCAGAGTGAACCATGGCACCAGAGTTAGCACTCATTTTTCACTATCCTATTACACCTGCAGCCCATTCTACAAAACCATATCAAAATTAGAAGTAACAGAAAATAATTTCTGTTTTCATTTACAGATTGCCCGCTGCCCACCTCGCAGGGTCAAGTTACTGAGAAGATAGTGGCAGCAAAAGAACTAGGTTTTGCCAGTGTTTTGACCCTTTCATAGTAATTTATTATTGTCTTTTTTGGTTGGATTTATGTATTCGGATTGTTGTTTGTATAATTTTAATATGTTGTAAGGTGCTTTGGGCCCATGAGGGAGAAAAGTGGGATATAAATAACTATTATTATTATTAGGTGAAAACCTTATCTATTTTCTGAATGGGGTTCAGAAGCTTGTAGGGGAGGCACTGGAAACCAAACATGGATTCAGCAGTCTCATGCAGCCCAGAGGCCACACTATGCTAGGATTTATTCTCTTTAGTTTGTGCCAAAATTTATGACTGCACACCAGACTGTTGGTACTTTGGGGGCTGCAAAGCTGAACAAGTAGGCTTCATTCTTTTCTCCCCAGCCCCATTCAAAGGTGGAAACAATGGGTATGTTCCAGACAGAGGCCAGTATCTACTGAAGATGGCCACAAATTATTTAAAACAGATTGCCTAGTACAGAGAACCATGCTAATATCAACTAAGCACCAAAAGAGCAAGTAAGCAACCAGCAGGATGCCCACCCCTTTTGCCTACACCTCAATAATCCCATCATATTGATTTTGATTTATAGCCTGTCCTACCCTGAAGGCCTAGAACAGCTAACACATTCAAAGGTCAGCAAAACAGAATGAGATTTATCTAAGTCACTTATATTTCACCAGCTTTATAAATCAAGGAGATAATAAGAAACCATTCATACATACGCCCACCCACTGGAAAAGCCAAGAATATGGTTGTCTGGTTACCATCCATCTCAATGCAGCTCTCAACCCTGCATCCCATGTCCCTTAACATGTCAAATCTGTCACATGCTACTAAAACTTTAGTCTCCAGCATTAAGCTAACTAACGCCTACAGACACCCATATCTAATTAATTTATGGTAATTTCAGAAGCTTTAGCATTAACATAATTTAGGGCCTAGAAACTACCAGGGGCATTCTGGATCACAGGAAGCAACTTCTAATCTAAAGGATAAAGAGTAAATGCAAATCTTCATACACAAGCAATCTCAGGCAAGGCTCACATGGCCAAAGATTTGGAGCTTAGTACAATGTTTTTAGGACAACCTCAGTGGCCTGGGGCTTAGAGATTTTAAAGATAATGATAAATGTTGCCTGAGATACAAAATTTGAAGAAAACGGCACTCTCTAACTTGACGCCTTCCAGAGGCCTTGGGCAAATGCCCCCATAATCCCCAAGTCATGTGGCCAGTGACCAATGGTCATGTAACTGGGAATGATGGGAGATATCACCCAACTGTTCTGGAAGGTTGAGGATAGGCTGCATTACTCCACCGGATGTTGCTTGTAAAAAAACCCAAAATGGTTTCTGTCCAGCATACAGTGTTCCCTCACTTATTGCTGGGGTTAGGTTCCAGGACCTCCCGCAATAAGTGAAAAACTGCAATGTAGGGATGCTCTATTTATTTTAATATTTATACATTATTTTAGTAGTTATACACTATTTTAGGTCTTTATAAACTTAAAATAAAATGAAGGAAAGAAAAGGCCTTTCAAGGCTGGAGGGAGGGAGGGAGGCCTGAGGAGGGAAAGTGCCTTGGAGAGCAGCGGCAAAACCCCACAAAACAGCGAATATTCCATGATATATACCGTATTTTTTGCACCATAAGGCGCACCGGCTGATAAGACGCACCTAGATTTTAGAGGAGGAAAATAGAAAAAAAATATTTTTCCTATTTTCCTCCTCTGACGCAACGCTGCTTCGCTCCTCCTCCTGCTCCTTTCCCCCCGCCCTTTGCTCGAGGGAAGAAAGGGTGGGGGGAAGGAAAGGAGCAGGAGGAGGAGCGAAGCAGCGTCGCGTCAGAGCGTCTGACGCGACGCTGCTTTGCTCCTCCTCCTGCTCCTTTCCCCCCGCCCTTTGCTCGAGGGAAGAAAGGGCGGGGGGAAGGAAAGGGGCAGACCAGCAACGGACCAGAGAAGAGGAGAGGCGGCGACAGAGGCGGCGGTCTCCAGACACTTTTGGTGAGTATATCGCCGCCCCCTCTGCTCCAGCGCCTCCCCCCCCCTGCCTGCATCTTCGCTCCATAAGACGCGGCTGATTTTTCTTCCTAATTTGGGAGGAAAAAAACTGCGTCTTATGGTGCGAAAAATACGGTATTTTAATATTTTTTGAAATCCGCAAAACAGCGACTCCACAATAAGTGAGCCGCGAAGTAGTGAGGGAACACTGTTTCTGCAAATTTCCATCTACTCAATGAACCTGCTGATATTTCAGTCTTCTCCCAAAGGTCATACTGTATGTCCTACCACTGAAAATGGCTAAGTTCAAAGAGGATATGGAATGGGACCTTGTATGTGATAGCGCTCTTATCTGTAGAATTATCTCAGAAAACTGGATAGGCCTTTCATTCCTCAGTTTCTAGAGGACAGCCAAATAATATCTGTTCAGGTTATTTGATGGTTTGTTGTTGCTGTGCTGTTGTTAATAATAATAATAATTTATCCCACTTTTCTCCAATGGGTGGGACTCAAAGCTGTGAACAAATAGGAAAAAACAAAAGCTACATAATACAAGAACACATCATCCCCCAACCCAAACATATAAACAACACATTGCATAAACACATTACATAAAACATGTAAAATAAGCATAAAAATAGCAACATTTATCATTATCATTAAAATCTCTAAGCTTCAGGCCACTGAGGTTGTCCTAAAAACATTGTACTAAAAGTCTTGAAGCTTCAAATCTTTGGCCATGTGAGCCTTGCTTGAGATAGCCTGTTTGTGGGTGACTTTGTGCTCTGGTGTTCCATGTTCTTTTACAGTATGTAGTTTGTAATCCATCCTGATGATCTCAAGGTCAAAAGACAGTCTATCAGTATTTTAAGTAAAAACAGAATGTTCCCAAGGCATATTTTTGGTCAACTAGAAATGACAAGAATCTGTTTTATCAATACAATGCCTATATCTAAAGCTTTGGTTTACAACTAGGAAAGCTTCTGACACCTCAGAGCATCAGCTCTCAAAATCCCTTACCCTTGCTGACTAACACCTTTGGGGTTTATAAGTGCAACGACATTTGGAAACACAGAAGCCCCACACGTTTGAACCAGAGATCTAAAAGCTTGCCACTTGTTGGAAGTACATCTTTGAATATATTCTAAACGATGCAAGTACAGCACATTAATACCACTTTAATTATGGTTCAAATCCTATGGAATCCTGGGATGTCTTGTTTAGAGGGAGAATATTTAGAATTCCAAGCTAGCATACTATAGTGCAGGCCTGGGCAAACTTCGGCCCTCCAGGTGTTTTGGACTACAACCCCCACAATTCGGCTGTTAGGAATTGTGGGGGTTGTAGTCCAAAACACCTGGAGGGCCGAAGTTTGCCCAGGCCTGTACTATAGTATGCTAGCACTATAGTATGCTAGTTTGCCCAGGCCTGCTATAGTGGGTTGAGCACTGGACTATGGCTATGGAGACCAGGACTGGAATTCCCATTCTGCCACGGAAATGTACTTGGGTAAGTCATATTCTCTCAACCTCAAAGGACTGCAAAGACAAACACCTTCTGAACAATTTTTGTCAAGAAAACCCATTATAAGTTTGCCTTAGGATTGTCCAAAGTCAGAAACAACTTGAAAGCACACAACAACAACAACAACAGCAACAACAACAACAGCAACAACAGCAACAACAACGAATTATCTTATAGGGCATAATCGAAGTACTATACTTTAAGAAGGGTACTAGAACTTTATAATACAGAATTGCAAATCTTGGGGCCTGAATATCTACAGCACTGTCTCCTCCAATATAAGCCTGTCTGAAATCAAAGACCATGAGTGGAGATCCAGTTACATATGGGTGATGGGTACACATGGCAGTTTTCTCCATAGCACCACCCCATTATTGGAATTCTCTCCCTAAGAAGGCAGGCTGGCTCCATTCCTTTGAGCCATTCTTCTACACTGCCATATAATCCAGATCATCAAAGCAGATAATCCACGTTATCTGCTTTGAACTGGATTATATGAATCTACATTATCATATAATCCAGTGCAAAGCAGATAATCTGGATTTTATATGGCAGTGTAGAAGGGCCCTGAGTTTCCAGTAGGCAGTGAACACTTTGCTATTTGGCTTGTTTTTTGGATCTTAAAAACAGGAGTGCTTGATAATGCTGTTTTCTAAACTATTTGTCTGGTCTTACAGCCACTTTGAACGAGAAGTTTTATTTGAAGTTTTAAATTATTTATTTAATGCTTCTAACATTTGGGGTTTTTTTTACCCCACGTGCATTGCCTCTAGAGCTCTGATTGACTAAAAAGCTAAAAAGAAATACTATTTACAAAATAAAGTCCTTGCTCAACTACAACATTCCATAGGCAAGAGCCATGGGTGCTAAACTAGTATCAAATTGCTCAGTTTGTGTACAATAGATACACTCAGGCATGGGCAAACTTCAGCCCTCCAGGTGTTTTGGACTTCAACTCCCATAATTTCTAACAGCCAGTAGGCTGTTAGGAATTGTGGAAGTTGAAGTCCAAAACACCTGGAGGGCCAAAGTTTGCCCACACCTGATCTAAAAGTAAAACTCTATTGGGCCCAAAAGGAAAAATGACTTCAACTGCAACAGGTTTTGGGCCACTGACATACCGGCACCCTGGGGGTGGAAAATAGCCTGCAGGGGCCACCGGGCTACAGCATCAGGGCCACCATAAAAATATTTTGAAGGGTTTTTTGGAGTACAACTCTAAGAATCCCAAAGCCAAGATGCCCACTGGCCATATGTCTGAGGGATTATGGGAGTCGCAGCTAAGTAATTTGATCCCAGAATTTTCAAACTGTTCTTGCACGAGGGACCAAATCTTCTTTCTTTTTAGTCAGCAGGTCCTGATCGAAAGCTATCATAAAGCAATCATGGCTTAAAAGGGGGATAAAACCCAGAGCAACTGAAGAGATAAGTCGCCCCAATAGTGGACTGTGACCAATATCGGAGAATGTGGAACTCTGAGTAATAGTGAAACATAATTTCAATGTCTGACCAAAGAAATGTATTGTTTGTATGTTTTTGATCTATTTTTTGAGGGGGAAAGACAACTACAATCTCTTTAAGATTATGAATCCCTCTCAGACAAACTACCTTTTATTCAAATTGGAGGAAAAGATATTGCTTAAATGTCAACAGCCAGTCAGATGTCAGCAAACTAATTCTGTTTGGCTTGCTGGAAAAACCAAGCATGTATTTTCAATACAAGAAAACATGAGTTTATGTAAGCAGTGACTTTGAAAATATCCTTGCTGGCAATTTAGTAAATGACTTGAGGAAACATAAACATTGAGGACTCTTTATTTTTTTTACCTGAAGTTCCTAAAAGACTAACACAATTACCAGACACTGTTAAGTATCTCCCGTGCCTCAGAAATAATTTTCCAAGGTCAAGAGACATTATTTCATTTTCAAAATATGTGATGAGTTACATTAAAGTTACAGTATGAGTTACAGTATGACTTGCATTAAAACATTTAAGATTAGATCCTAGATCTATTTTTGATGAAACTTTCATAAAATCAAAGCAATTCCTAAAATGATACCAATGGTTAAAAAAACTGGTCCTCACAAATCTTAATCTGAAGAAACATTAAATCTGAGTTGCTATCAAGCTTGTTAGTAGTGTAGCATAACAATGCTTTGATCAGGATCTCTAACTGCTGCATATACTGAGACAGAAAACTACAGCCACACAATCTCGTATTCTGTGCACACCTATTTGAAAATCTTTCCCATTGTGTTCAGTGCCACTTATTCCCCATCAGGTACACATAAGAAAAGAACTGCCGTGTTGCATCCAAAATATGAAATAGAACGAAAGGCCCTTTCACACACACACACACACACACACACACACACAGTTATAGTACAAGGAATCCACTTTAATTGTCATGGATATGCTCTAAGAAATACTGGGATTTACAATTTGGAGAGGATCTAGACAAATGATTCCCAAACTCTTATCTTCCAGATGTTTTGGACTACAGCTCCCAGAATCCCTATCATTGGCCAAAGTGGCTGTGGCTGCAGGGAGTTGGTTCAAAACACCTGGAGGGCTGAAGTTTGCCCATACCTGCTAGAGCTTCATGGCTGGGAATTTTAAATGCCTCCTCTCTATGCTGCACATCCCAGAATTCCACAGAATGTTGCCATGGTAGTTAAAAGTGTATATAGAGGACACACACTCTACTATTCTTCTCCACCCAAATCCAAGGACCTCCCTGGATCCTAGACCAGTGTCTGGCAGTTGTGATGGACTGCATGAGGGCTAACAAGCTGAGGCTTAATTCAGACAAGACAGAGGTCCTCCTGGTCAGTTGTGAGGCCAGTCGGGGTATAGGGTGGCAACTTGAGTTACACTCCAACTGAAGACACAGGTCCACAGTCTGGGGGTGGTCATGGACTCAGAGCTTGAAGCTCAGGTGTCAGCGGTGGCCGGGAGGTCCTTTGCACAGTTAAAACTTGTGTGCCAGCTGCGACCGTACCTTTAAAAGCCTGACTTGGTCATGGTGGGCCACACCTTAGTTACATCTTGAATAGATTATTGCAATGCACTCTATGTGGGGCTGCCTTTGAAGACGGCTGGGAAACTGCAATTAGTGCAAAGGTGGGCAGTCAGGTCGCTAACGGGGGCTAGCTATAGAGAGCCTACCATGCCTTTATTAAAGCAGCTCCACGTTTCTAGTCTAAATTCAAATTGCAGGTTATTATCTACAAAGCCCTACACAGTTCAGGTCCACTTCATGACTGCATCCCTCCCTATGAACCAGTGCAGGCTCTGAGATCTGCCGGGAGGGTGGGGGGGGCTCCTCTCGGTCCCACCTCCCTCTCAAGTGCAGTTGGTGGGGATGATCGAGAGGGCCTTCTCATGGTGGTGCGGTGTTCCAGCCTAGTGGTCATGGACAGACACCGGGGGTTCCCGCTGACCAGGGTCCGATCGGGGATGATGGGTGGCCAGATGGGTACGGGTCTGCAGATGAAGAATTAACCTGGGATGATGAATGATATGGGCCTGAAGTTAAGGATAATGATGACTCCATATAATTTAGTTCTGAATTAGACAGTGAGAGGCTCAGCGACCTTGATTCCCATGAGAACTTCTCTACTCCCTTGTCAGACGAGCATTCCGAAGATAGGGAGGATTGAGTTTCCCAGCATGAGAGCACTGCACCTGGAGCTGCTAATGAGCAGAAATTTGACAGGAGGGCTAGCATCCGATCCTCCCGGAAAGATTGGGCTTTGAGGAAGGGGGTGCGCTGGTCACATAGAACTTAGTTCCCTTTATTAGTTTATGCTGGGGTCGTTCTAGTCAGACCTGAAGCTACGTTCAGTTTGGAAGGACTTGGGTCCTGGGTTTCAAGTTCTTGTCGACCGCAGGAGTGGTTTGCCTTGCCTATGCAATCTTGTTTTCCATGGGACTTATGCCAGCTTTCTCTACCACTGTTTTGAAACTTTTTGAATTGCTTTTTGCTTTGGATTGAATTATCTTGCATCTTTCTTCTTATAGACTATTTCTTATTCTAAATAAAAGTACATTATAGCATCTGCCTGGTGTGTGTGATCTAGGGGGGGAACTGCTGCGATCTGAGGTGCAACAGGTGGCCCCTTGGCTTTGGAAAGGGAAACTAGGCTAGTCTCTACACTCCAATGTTTCCGGAAGGACGTGAAAACATGGCTTTTTAAGCAGGCCTTTGAAAATGGCTAAAGCATCAGCTAAAAATGAGGACCAATTGAATTGTTTGACTCTGGCATGTTAACGTGACTTGAAACTGATACTGCTCATTTTAATCTGCAGCTATTGCTGCATTTTACTGAGCATTTTCTTTAAATTGTGGGGGGATTTTGTATGCTGCTTTTTATAATAATAATTAAATAATAATAAAACTTTATTTATATTCTGCTCTATCTCCCCGAAGGACTCAGGACTCATAAAATAGATTTATGTAAAATAGATTTATGTAAATGTATTTTATGTCAATTGATATTATTATTGTTTAACAAATGTTTGTGTATTTTACTGTATTTTGTATGTTCATGCAGCACTACTATGTGCTTTTATATGCCACCCTGAGTCACTTTTGGGGAAATGGTGGCAAGGTATAAATAAAGATAATAACAATAATAATAAGACCTTGGCCTGCACTTACACACAATCTGCACTGAAAAAAGTACCGTCTGTCAGATGAAAAATTCCACCCTACTGGGATCTGCATGCATTATTCGCCGATGCATCACACAGTCCTAGACACTTGGGAAGTGTCAGACATGTGATCCAATACAACAGCCAGCATAGTGATCTTGTTTGCTGTGTACTAATCTTGTTATCTTGTAGTAATAATAATAATAGGACCATAATGCTGTAGTTGTGTAGTGTGAAACGGCCCTGAGAAACAACATCAGAAATTCATCTTAAATTAGCCTTTAACTCTGGAGTGGCATATCTGGAAGTAAGGCTCACTGAACAGCGCAAAACTAAGGAAAACATTTATTGGAGCCAAAATTCCATCCCCCAAGATTCACTCATATGCGTTCAATTATATTCCAGGATGCCAAGTGGAATGACAAATGCAAAACTGAACGAAAAGGAATTGTAGTGACATTTTAAGTATTTGCCAGATCTTTTAAGAAAATACACTTTAAAAATTGAGGAGACATGGGCTCAAAGTAGAGACATCGTGGGCATACATGGTGTGTTGTGCCCAGGACACCTTCCCAGCATCACCCTGCATTGGCACACATTCAAACCACTCTTTTCCAGAGTGTAAAACAAGAATATTTCCGAGACGAAATCAGCCTTTGACTCCAGAGGAATACACAAACAAAAAGGGTTAGATGCTTTTCTGAGCATCTCAAACCACAACCTCTTTTGTTTTGCATTACACCATCCCAGTGGGAATTAGGTCTTCAAAACATGTGATTAAAAATAATTAAAAGAGACGTGGCTTTACGTGCCACCTCCATGGTGGAAAAAAGGACGCCTCCCTTCCTCAAATTCTGCAACAACCCTTGGGAATTACAGTAGTGAAAGCAGTTTAACAATACTTCATAAACTGAAGGGTTTATTGTTCTGGAATATTGTTCTGCAGCATCCACTGTAAACACATGTACTCAAAAGCATGTTCCTTCACTGGAAACTGGAGACACTTTCAAGTAATCATGCAAAGAACATCAGGCATCGGGTGCTGTCCTAGAAGGACACTTTATTCATAACGAAGGGTTCTGTAGGACCGTATTGCCTTGCAAGTGTGCGCAGGATCGGACTGCCACCACAGAGCTCTTCGCAAATGGGATACAGAGTGAAACAAGTTGGCTGGATATATATACAAGTTAAGGATAGCACACTGATTGTCATTAATCTTATATGCTCTGGTCCTGTGCATTTACTTGTGTCAACAAAGGCAAAAGAAAATAGTGAATAGCAGGCTTAATTGATTTTTAATTTTTTTAATGAAGGTATTTAAGATCAATTCAGAGGTTGCTGTGGTTTTAAACTTCTGTTTTAATTATTTTTAACTGAGAGCCTTTCCACACAGCCCTATGTCCCAGAATATTAAGGCAGAAAATCTCTCAATATCTGCTTTGAACTGGGTTATCACACTCAGATAAAGTGGGATTTTCTGCCTTTATATTCTGGGATATAGGGCTGTGAAGAAGGGTCCTGGGATTTTTTTAAATATTATTTATATTTAGGGTCCGTGGTGGCACAGCAGCTTAAACTGCTAAGCTGCAGAACTTGAGGACTGGAAGGTTGGCAGTTTGAATCCATGGGACAAGGTGAGCTCCCGTTGTTAGCCCCAGCTTCTTCCAACCTAGCAGTTCGAAAATATACAAATGTGTGTAGAAACAGGATTAAATAATAAGGTAAAGCTTTCTCCTTGACATTAAGTCCAGTTGTGTCTGACTCTGGGGGGTTGTGCTCAACTCTAGTTATAAGCCGAAGAGCCAGTGTTGTCCATGGACACCACCTAGATCATGTGGCCAGCATGACTGCATGGAGTACCATTATCAATAGTTACTGCTTAGATGGGAAGATAATGGCACTCCATGCAGTCATGCTGGCCACATGACCTAGGTGGTGTTCATGGACAACACCAGCTCTTCGGCTTATAAATAGAGATGAGCACAACCCCCCAGAGTCAGACACAACTGGACTTAACGTCAAGGAGAAAGCTTTACCTTATTATTTAATTCTGGTTTTATGTTCATATATTTATATATTTTAATGATTATACGGATGCTTTTATGTTAAGCTGCCTTGACTCGCCGGTGGGGGAGATAAAGCAGGGTATACAAATAATATAATAACAACAATAAACTCTCTGCCCAGGAGTGCAGTGGAGGCACCTTCTTTGGAGGCTTTTAAGCAGAGGCGGGATGGCTATCTGTTAGGACTACTTTGAATGCAATTTCCCTGCTCCTTGGAAGGAGGTTGGGCTGGATGGCCCATGAGGTCTCTTCCAACTGTATGATTCTATGAATCTGTTAGCAACACGCAGTGTTTACACTGGACTCTGCAGAAGATGCTTCAGCTGTACGCCACAAGAAGTAAAATCAGCCTGTTTAGCCAGCCTTGCAAATATTGATTTGTTATCAGGAAATGTTTAGTTTTATACCTATTTTAGATACCTGGGGTCATGTGAAAAGCTCTTGGGTAGAAAGGGGTCGCCAGAGGAAAAAAGTTACAGAGACCCTGCTAGAGTCTAGCTGACAATTCCATCACCTCAGACATGGGAGCAATGACAGCGGCTATCCAACATATTAGAGGCCATTGGATTAGAGAGGGATGACGAATACTAACTCCCCTGTGGCTAACAGCACCAGCACCATTGCCTTCTTCCTTCAGCATTATTAGGTGCCCAGTCTCAATTTTTCCCAACAGCCTGATGATAAAAACCGAGCCCGAAATGCATTTCCAGGCTTGGAAATTACGGGCCCTTCCACACAATCATATAACCCAGAATATTAAGGCAGAAAATCCCACAATATCTGCTTTGAACTGGGCTATCTGAGTCCACACTGCCATATATTCCAGTTCAAAGTAAAAAAAAATGAGGAAGGGGCCTAAGTTGCTAGAACAGGCCTGGGCAAACTTGGGCCCTCCGGGTGTTTTGGACCCCAACTCCCACCATTCCTAACAGCCTCAGGCCCTTTCCTTTTACCCCTCAGCCGCTTATGCTTATGCGGCTGAGGGGTAAAAGGAAAGGGCCTGAGGCTGTTAGGAATGGTAGGAGTTGGGGTCCAAAACACCCGGAGGGCCCAAGTTTGCCCAGGCCTGCTCTAGAGGAATCTCTACCTGCGTTGCACGCCTATCTGCTGTCACAGGAACAAAAATAAACGAAAAGTGCCCCGAAAGTGAAATATTTCAACAGCAGGAAACCCAACACATTTCTTGAGGAAGTTCTTGACTGCCACCAAAATCCCAGTAAGTCACTACATGCCAGTCACCATTTTCAAAACCCCGTCTCTTCCTATTCCCTTTCAGAGAGAGGGAACCCAAAAGCTGGCAGAGAACCATATATATACCAGGCAGGGGCAAACTTGGGCCCTCCCTCCAAGTGTTTTGGACTTCCAACTCCCACCTCAGCCCCCTTCCTTTCCCCCCTCAGTCGCTTAAGCCAGGAATGGTGGGAGTTGGGAGTCCAAAACATCTGGAGGGAGGGCCCAAGTTTGCCTATGGCTGGTATACACCATATATGAGAGAACCCATAAGAGAACCTTCTACAACAGTGTTTCTCAACCTGGGGGTCGGGACCCTGGGGGTCGTGAGAGGATGTCAGAGGGGTCGCCAAAGATCACCAGAAAACACAGTATTCTGTGTGAGAAATTTGGCCCAATTTTATCATTGGTGGGTCTCAGAATGCTCTTTGATTGTAGATGAAATATAAATCCCATTAACAACAACTCCCAAATATCAAGTCTCTTTTCCCAAACTCCACCAGTGTTCATATTTGGGCATATTGAATATTCTTGCCAAGTTTGTTCTAAATCCATCCTTGTTTAAGTCCACAGTGCTCTCTGGATGTAGGTGAACTACAACTCCAAAACTCAAGGTCAATGCCTGCCAAACCCTTCCAGTATTTTCTGTTGGGTCATGGGAGTCAATCTTCAGTCCTGCCAGCACAGGGGTTTAACCCACTGCGCCACCGGGGGCTCCTTAAAAAATGAATTAAAATGGGGAATCTCTAGATCAGTGTTTCTCAATCTGGGAGTTGGGGCTCCTGAGGGGGTTGCAAGGGGGTGTCAGAGGAGTCGCCAAAGACCATCAGAAAACACAGTATTTTCTGTTGGTCATAAGAGTCCTGTGTGCCAAGTTTGGGTCAATCCCATCATTGGGGGCGTTCATAATGCTCTTTGATTGTAGGTGAACTATAAATCCCAGCAACTACAACTCCCAAAGGACAAATAATAATAATAATAATCTTTATTTATAAGCCGCTTCCCTCTCCCCAGGGCCGTAGCCAGGATTTTGATTGGGGGGGGGGCTGAGTTTGGTTGGGGGGGGGCTGAGACTGGGTGGAAGAGGGTCTACCCTAGCAAACCTTTTGTATTGTTATCCCAATAACCCCATGAATGTGGGATATAATGAGCATGGTGATCAGATCATGATATGAATAAACATAACAGTTTAAATAATGTACCAGTAAGGCCTTTTCACGGACCACCCTGAGAATTTCAGGGGGGGGGGCTGAAGCCCCCTTAGACCCCCCCCCTGGCTACATGCCTGCCTCCCCAAAGGGGACTCGGAGTGGCTTACATGGGGCCACAAATCACAAAATCACAAAAATCAATTCCCCCCCCCCACACACACACACACACCAACCCCACCAGTATTCAAATGTGGGTATATTGGTTATTTGTGGCAAATTTGGTCCAGTGAGTGAAAATACATCTGGCATATCAGATATTTACATTACGATTCATAACAGTGGCAAAATTTACAGTTATGAAGTAGCAAGAAAATAATTTTATGGTTGGGGGGGGTCACCACAACAGGAGGAACTGTATAAAGGGGTCACCACATAAGAAGGTTGTGAGAACCACTGCTCTACAAAGTGGAGACAGGCAGGCACGTTGCGGAGTCTTGTGAAAGCTATAGCTGACTCTATAGAGATGGCCTTTCTTGCCCCAGGCAAGCCCCACCGGTTGCTTGGACGCCCCATCCATGCAGGCCCCGCTCTCACCCCGGGATTGGAAGGGAGGCTGGGGCAGGGCAGGGCCTGGGCTGCAGGGCGGGAGCAAAAGGGCGCCTGGCTCCCCTAAGCCCTGCCTTTCCACGGAGCAGGAGGCGCGGCGCCAGTCGGGAGGGAAGGAAGGAAGGCTTGAGGGGCAGAGGAGCGCCTCGGGGGCCAGGAGGCAAAGCAGGGCGGCCCAAGGGGTCAAGGGGGGAAAGGAAGGGAGGGCTCTTTACCGACAAGCATGGTGAGGCCATGAAGGTCGCCGCTCCCTCCTCACGAGCCCGAGAAGCGCCGCCGAAGAGGGGCTCACGTCACCCCGCAGAGGCAGCCTCCTTGCCGAGCGCGCCCAGCCGCATTGGGACGGAGTTCCCAAGCAGAGAGAGAGAGAGGCAGGCAGGCAGTCCTCGGTCACATTGCTCCCCAGCTCCCGCTTCCTCCTCTCCCTCCCCTCCCTCCCCCTCTCAAAGGCTTACCGGATTTAGGAGGATATCTGTAGATGGCATGCGAGGGGAGGCTGTCCACCTCCTCCTCGCCGGCGTTCTGCCTGCTGCTGAGGGCGCCCATGCTGCTTCCCGCGCCGCAGAGGGCATCTGGGGCGGGCGGTCTGGTGGGCAGGCAGGCGGAGAAGGGGCCCCGGAGAAGAAGGAGAAGAAGGGGAGGAGAGACTGAGAGAGAGAGAGAGAGGAGGGAGGGGGCGGCACCTGGCCCTCCCCGACGCCGGGCGGGGGAGACAGGGGTGGAGGGCACCGCGGGCTCCTGCTGCTGCCTCTCTCTCTCTCTCTCTCTCTCTCTCTCTCTCTCTCTCTCTCCCTGAGCCGCGGGGATGCCGCAGTGAGTGGCCCGCTGCTGCCCTCCGGGGGTGGCCCTGCCTGATGTAGCCGCTCTTGCCGCTGCTCCTCCTGCTCCAGAGCCGCCGAGGGAGGGGGAGGAGGCAGCTAAAGGCACCCTCCTCCTCCTCCGCCTCCCCGCCTCCCTCCTCCTCTTCCTCTCGGTGGCTCCTCCTCTGCTTTGGGCGCAACGCGGGCGAGGGGATCCCCGGACCCTTTAGTGCCTCCCCGAAGGGCAGCTCCTCCTGAGGATCCCTGAGCGTGGAGTCAGGGCAGTTCAAGGAGGGGGCAAGCGGCAGCCATTCTGCCTGCACGTTGGGTGGCGGGAGGGGAGCCCGAGGACTTGATTTACACTGCGGCAGCTCCCTCCTCCAGCCGAAAGGAAGGAAGGAGGGACGGGGACGGGGACGGGACGGCGCCTTCTCTTCCCTCCCAAGCAGAATCATAGAATCCTAGGGTTGGAAGAGACCTCATGGGCCATCCAGTCCAACCGCACTCTGCCAAGAAGCAGGAAAATTACATTAACGCACCTCCATCCAGCCTCTGTTTAAATGCCTCCAAAGAAGAAGCGTCCCCCACTCTCCGGGGCAGAGAGTTCCACTGCTGAACAGCTCTCACAGTCAGGAAGTTCTTCCTAACGTTCAGATGGAATCTCCTTTCTTGGGGGGTCTTCAGGGAAGCTCTGAAGGAGAGACTTGTTTATTTATAGTATTTATATTCCGCCCTTCTCACCCCGCAGGGGACTCCAAGGTGGATTACAATGTACATATACATCATGGCAAACGTTCAATGCCATAGACACACAACATATATAGACAGGCACTCAGAGGCTATTTAACATTCCAGCTTCTGGCCACCAGGGGAGCTGTCGCTTCCTCATTCTTTGCATACTTCCTGGAGATTTTTATGGCCTCATAAATCAGTTAAGTTAGCCTCCCCACAAAGTAGTACCTAAATTTCCTACTTGACAGATGCAACTGTCTTTCGGGCTGCAAAAGTCGACAACAATTTTGGTCTGGAGCTCACTCCGACTCGGGCTGGCTCCAAATTCATGACCTTTCGGTCAGTAGTAGAGACTGGGCTCACCCTCGTGCCCCAAAGTAGAGTAGAGTCTCACTTATCCAACCTTTGCTCACCCAACGTTCTGTATTATCCAACGCAGTCTGCCTCCCACCCGGATCCACAGCTGTTTCAATACCTTGCGATATTTTGGTGCTAAATTCCTAAATACAATAATTACTACATAAACGTTGCCGTGTATTGAGCAGATTCTTCTGTCAATTTGTTTGTTGGTGCTTAATTTGTAAATGTTTTCCCCTGACATTAAGTCCAGTTGTGTCTGACTCTGGGGGTTGGTGCTCCTCTCCATTTCTTAGCCAAAGAGCTGACATTGTCCGTAGATGCCTCCAAGGTCATGTGGCCAGCATGACTGCATGGAGCACTGCTTCGTTCCCACCGGAGCAGTACCTATTGATCTCACATTTGCATGCTTTTGAACTGCTAGGTTGGCAGAAGCTGGGGTTAACAGCAGGAGCTCATGCCGCTCCCCAGATTTGAACCTTCAATCAGAAAGTTCAGCAGCTCAGCAGTTTAACCATTGTGCCACCAGGGGCTCATTTGTAAAATCATAATGTAATTTGACGTTTAATAGGCTTTTCCTTAATCCTTATTATCTAACATTTTCACTTATCCAACGTTCTGCCAGCTGGTTTATGTTGGATAAGCGAGACTCTATGTCTGAATGAGAGCCTCTGCCTCCTTTTCCACATACTCTTTTCGCTTCAACTTTGCACCTCAATGAGAGGGTCTGAGGGGGCACCAGGCTGGCCGGCCTCCATGGCTTCATTCCTCAAATCACTGCTCAGATAGGGCCCATTTTCTTTCTTTATGTTGGGAATTGGAGCTGCCAGGCTCCAAAATAACCCTTTTAGTGATTCTTCCACTAAAAATATAGAAGAGTGCCAGAAGCGCACTTCAGAACCTGCAGAAACATAGCTGTGGCGAGTCAGGATTCGCTTCCATTCATAGAGGATGGCATAGATTGCAGAGTCACAAGTTTAGGTTCAAAATATTTGTTGGAGAGAAAAAATCTTCAAAGGAGGAGATAGTGGCAAGGAAGAAGAGTAAAGACAGAGTCCCTTCTGCATAGGAATGTGGGAGAGGAATCCCTCACTCTTATCCTGTCTAGTCTAGCTACTCATTGAGGACTGGAGACTTGTGCAGTCAGAGATGAAACCCAACACTTAACAGCTTTAACTCGACAGACGACTTCCGGTCAGGGAATGGCGGCGGCGGCAGCGTAGAAGCAGAGCTCCGGTGGTGCTTGGAATCTGTTACACAAGGTCGGGGAGGAAAAGCAGCAAACCCAACAACTTTCGGAGAAGGGAAAGTTGCTCAAGCCCTGGTAGGTGGTCTGGAGGGGGGCTGACACCCAGTCTCCTCAAGAGACTGGGAAAAAGCCCTCAATCCCGCGCCAGCCGGTGGCCAAGGAACAGTGACAGATTGAGGTGACCGCATCTGTTTAGAGAGGCACCACAGCATCACCTCCACCCAGATTTCCAAATAAAAGACTTAACAGCTTTAACTCCCTGGTAGGAAAATCTAAGATGGTCTGAGATGGCCTCCCTTACCTAAATTTCACAGCTGACTTGGAGTCAAAAGAATGCTGAGAGTTGTCGTTTCACAAGGTATTTAGCCTCTCTGCCCAACAGCACTGAGGCCACCTCAGACTACAACTACCATCATTCCATAGCATTGAGCCATGGAAGTTAAAGTGGTGTCAAACTGTATTCATTTAGGATTGTGGGGTTATTAAACAGCCCTAAACAAAGGGCCCCCTGGTGGGGCAGTGGGTTAAACCACTGAGCTGCTGAACTTGCTGACCAAAGGGTTGGCGGTTTTCCGGGCTTATGGTCATGTTCCAGAAGCATTTTCTCCTGACATTTCATCTATGGTGGGCATCCTCAGAGGTTGAGGGGTCGTTGGGAGAGAATGCTTCTGGAACATGGCCATACAGCCCAGAAAACTCACAGTAACTCAGTGATTATGGCAGGGGTGGGCAACTATTTTTTCCAAGGGGCCACATGAGAGCAAAAAAATATTATGCAGGGCCGCACCTAAAGGCGGAACTACATGCTAATCTACATAATTTATTTATTTCACTTACTATATTTACCATATATTACACATCATTAATATTAACATATTAATATATCAAGAAATATTCATATATTATTAGTATTATTATCATAATTATTATATTATAGTACAGGGGTGGGCAATAATATCCATGAAGCAATTAAATTTATATTATATCTCCCAGAACACAATTATATCAATGAAGCAATCAATTTAATATTATATCTCCCAGAACACAATTATATTAATGAAGCAATCAATTTAATATTATATCTCCCAGAACACAATAACATACCTCTTCTTTCCTCCTTTGGAAGAGGAGGTCCGGGCAGCGCGCCTTCCCTGGCGAAGCCAGGTAGCCGGTGGCAGTGCTGCTTACCTGGCGAAAAAGGGAGGCCCGGGCAGGTAGAAAGCTATGCGTGGCTTTGTTTACGGCAAAAGCAAGCAAGGGAGGCGAACGCGGGGTCATCTTCCTCTCACGCACGCTTGAAAACAAACTCCGGAGGATGCCCCGTCCCCTGAGCGTCTCCTGCGATGACGTCGCAGCCGGCATCGCCGAACACGCTCAGGGGGCGGCGCTTCCTCCGCAGTTTGTTTGGCAACGTGAACGAGAGGAAGGGGACCTCGCGTTCGCCTCCTATGCTTGCTTTTTGCTTTGTATCTGGCGAAAAACAAGTATAGGAAGCAAACGCGGGGTCCCCTTCCTCTCGTTCACGTTGCCAAACAAACTGCGAGGAAGCCGCCCCTGAGCGTGTTTGGCAATGCCGGCTGCGACGTCATCGCGGGAGACGCTCAGGGGCGGGGCATCCTCCGGAGTTTGTTTTCAAGCATGCGTGAGAGGAAGGGGACCCCGCGTTCGCCTCCAATGCTTGTTTTTCGCCAGATACAAAGCAAAAAGCAAGCATAGGAGGCGAACGCAGGGTCCCCTTCCTCTTGTTCACGTTGCCAAACAAACTGCGGAGGAAGCGCCGCCCCCTGAGCGTGTTCGGCAATGCCGGCTGCGACGTCATCGCGGGAGACGCTCAGGGGGCGGGGCATCCTCCGGAGTTTGTTTTCAAGCATGCGTGAGAGGAAGGGGGCCCCGCGTTCGCCTCCCTTGCTTGCTTTTGCCGTAAACAAAGCCACGCATGGCTTTCTACCTGCCCGGGCCTCCCTTTTTCGCCGATAAGCAGCGCTGCAACCGGCTCCCTCTCTCCCCGGTAAGCAGCGCTGCCCAAGGCCCCTCGGGCCGGATGGGAGCGCCCAAGGGGCCGCATCCGGCCCCCCGGGCCGCCAAATGCCCATCCCTGGATTATGGCCATGAAAGCCTTCGACAACACAATGTGACCTATGTTTGTTCTGGCCGGGTTTGTCAGAAAGGAACAAGAAAAGCAAATCAAATAACAATTCCCTGCCCTTCCATGACTTTTCCAAATCTGCTGCCTCATGATAAGAAGTTCCATTGGGGATTTTATTCAAGGAATGGGCTGCATAGGCTGCTCTGGGCTGTGCACCATTACTTAAAAGGAAGACCCTCTTCAAGATTTCTGTCCGTCTACACAAAAGTCAGCCCATCCTCCCAGCTTGCCTGCAAGACAAAGATCTCAAGACAGACACAGCCTGGAAAGAATGAGGGCTGTTCCGTCCTCCAGACGTTTCATATGCATAGCCCCATAGTTTGGTTTTAAAAAGGCAGCATTTTTCCTTTTGCATCTTTCCTGGGACTGTTCCAGACACACTGGCACCTTGCCTGTTAATTATTAGCAAGGTTGCAGCCTGGTGCAGAATTTGCCACCTAAAGCTCTGCAAATGTATCTTTTTAGTTGGTGTCCGCCCCTTTTTCTTCCTGGGGATTGGCCTCCATTTTAGAAAGTGTTTTTAGTTCCTTTCAGAGAGGGAAGGAAGCCAGATGTGTGTTTTTGGCCAGCCAGGATTGGCTCCAAAAGGGTCACCGTAAGTACTGGGTGCTTACTGGGTGCTGACCTGCATGCTGACCTGCTGATTGCTATTTGCTTGACCATTAGCTGGGGGACTGCTGGAACCAGATGAGTTTATGGTACCTTGCAGAGACTGGCTTTGCATGCTGTATAGGATAGACATCTGGTTACCAGCCCAGCTTTAGGTCACCTTTTGGACTGAGCTTAGGTTTAGAGGGGGGAAGGAGTGGTTCCTTCAACCAAACACCTAGGACCAGGGTGGGAAATATCGGGTTTCCTGCCATCCAAAAAGAAGCAGTGGGAATCTTTTGAGCAACAACCCAAGGCATTTCCAGTCTGTTTTTTTTTGTTTTTTGCAACCATTAAGAAGCTGTGCCAAGTCCTGCAAAGACTTTGTTATTGAATAAACTGTTTGATTTTCAACTTTATTTTGGAGTGTTTTTTGGGTTGTCAGACCACCTAGCTTTTTCAGCAAGCGCTCTGCAGTCCACCAGATAAAAAGGACAACACATCTGCCAGTTTTAATTTTAAACAGACCTGGTGTGACGGCATAAGGGCACTGCATTAGAAATGAATTGTTTTGGGGCCCTTCCACACAGCCATATTACCCAGAATATCAAGGCAGAAAATCTCACAGTATTTATTATTTATTTTATTTATGACATTTTTATGTCGCCCTTCTCACTCCAAAGGGGACTCAGACTTCAATATCTGGTTTGAACTAGGGGCCCTACTACACAAGCCCTGTATTCCAGAATATCAAGGTAGGAAATCCCACATTATCTGAGTGTGGACTCAGATAACCCAGTTCAAAGCACATATTGTGGGATTTCCTGCCTTGATATTCTAGGATATAGGGCTGTGTGTGGAAGTATTACCGAACCACGTTTAGGGAGCCTTCCCTTAAGGGGAGAGAGCCCAGGCCACCCCTAAAAGCGAGGATCGAGGCCCAAAATCTGGATGATCTTCCCAGAACTACAAATCCCAAAGAAACCCAGATCAATGCTCACCCAGACGGAAGAACGCCACTACCGAGAGAAGAATCTAATTCAGCTGAATAGAGATGCAATGCCACGCCAGGAATCCGAAGGCAAAAAGCATATCTTTAATGGTAAAGCAGTCCAATATATAGAAAAGCAGTCAAAAGCAGTCATTTACATTTGAATCGGGCGCCTTCCCTTGCATGCGTAGCTCCAGCTGATTGGCCTGGCTGTCAGAGTCAGCTGGGCCAGGAGGAGACCGGCGCGCTTTGGCCAATAGGAGAAGCGCGCCAGAATTCGAACGAGCCTATCCTGGCTAGCTAGCAAGGCGGGAAAAGACACAAAGGGAGAAACGGCTGGGTGGAGGAAGTAACTTATGGCTGAGATACCCTGCGGCTGGGGGGCTTCGATGTGAAAGCCCACCTTCCTGTTTATTGTTTGTCCTGAGTGCCTTAATGGGAGTCTTTTGTCCTGGGCTGAAACTCCTTTGTGTTGAGAGTTTCAGTCTAGCGGGAAGCATGATTTCTCAGTTCAAAATGGCCAAAGTATAATTTATTGCAGCTGGCAAGCGGGTTCAAGCCCACTCAGGTCCAGCTATGGGGTGGTAGAGTGACTTGGGTTTGCTAAAGCCCATGATCCCTTGGGGGTCCAGCTCCGAAGCCAAGGGGGGACACGAGCGGGGGGAATCCAGGCTCATAATGGCGGAATCTATGTTCCACAGAACACCTGACCTCCCCCCCCCTATTGGTGAAAAAGGCATCATATGGCCAGAAAATGTATTATTTGTTTACCAGGGAACTCT